>JAIGNY010001388.1:1285000-1622500 GCA_020152595.1 Chiridota heheva | reverse complement strand
CTTTAGTTCAAAAGTTTGTTAGACAAGGCATTACTGATAAGAAACTTTTTAAACTCATTTTTCTTAAACAAATGTATGGCAAACTGTACTTGTGCTGAAATAGAAAACAGTTTTTAAGAATGCAGTGATAAGAAAAGATATAAAGAAGTTTATATCAGATATATAATATACAGATATCAATTCATACAAAAAGTTGAATAAATAGCATAGTTCTTATTTTTTGGTATCATAATCATGCAACCTAACGTTGCCGTTATTCCTCGCTCTTGCACTTCTTCATTCCTGATTGTTGTTGATAATATTTCAGGCAAATGATATTCTAATTTTTGATGAATATAGTCATATAATAAGAAATATATCTCAGTGTAACAAAATATACAAGAAATCTGTTAAAAATGGAAGAAAATCAGCCAAAATCCAAATTGGAAAATGCTTTTTCGCCTCTTCACAGCATGTTTACAATACACAAACAACAGGAAACCCTTTGCACACAATGCTCCATGCAGCTTGGGGTACTAAGATTACGTCAGAATTAAAATAAAGGGATACATATTTTTTTCTCTCATCGATTTCTATTTGTTGGAAAGTACGGGCCATTTTTTGCATCAATCATGTTGGATTTTATATATATGGTAAATAGATATATGTTAATTGTCAGGCTGTGTGAAATGGACTCCCAAATACTTTCATTCATAAGTTACAAAGGTCAAAGCGGCGATAACCTTATAAATTTTCTTGCGCTTTTATTGAAAAACAAAAAAACACTTTTCATAATTTACAAAGTACGGTACTTTGTTTTGGAATAATTCAATGAAAATAATCCCAACGATAGATAATGAATTCAAGTTCTCTATACTGTTTGAAATGGAACAAAATATTCAGAGACTCTTTAGTTTAACGTTTGAAGTGCAAAAAAAGTGTGATTTTTAGAGCGTTTTACAGAGTTAAGGAGAATATTGCAAGCGTATGTACTAACATTCCCATATGTTTTGATAATTTCATGCGTACACAAAAATGTCCTTCACACTTACAAAAGATTTTTTTCTCCATAAGCTAGAAAACTTGAAGTAGATTATAAAGAAATACAAAGCATTTCAACATTCTGCTGGGCTGATGACATTATAATCTGCATGTTTTAAAATCAAAATGGCAGCTCCCATGGTACTATTTAGTAGTAGCATTGAAGTTTTTAAAAATTACAATGAATGTTTTAGATTGCTTTGGGAGGTATGAAACTTGGTCAGAAGATTTGTTATTTTTTATTCTATCATATGGAATAAGGATTATGTCAGACTTTATGTCTCCTTTAAGGTCATATCAATGCAGATTTCAAGTATAAATTGTTGATACATTGTTTACATGATGCAAGATTTGTTTCAGCAAACTTAAGACAAGGATTATTTATCTGGCATTCCAAAGCTAAAATTGAATAAACAAAAGAATGACTTTGAATTATTTTGCTCTCAAATTTCAAGAAACCTGACCCTAAGCATGTTATTAAGAATGACTTTAAATTATTTTGAATCCCAACGGGGCTCACCCCTGAATTTCATCCCAAGAGTGACCCCATGCCTTTGGGGCACTACTGTTTCTAACGCAGCAAACTAGTCCTCCCTCAAAAATCATCCCCCCCACTTTTAAAAATGGATTAATGTGTTGGTGGGGCACCCATCAGATTTGAATTGTTTTGATTATGTTTATTTGATCTTTTCCTAAAAAGGGTTGAAAATTTTATTTCAATCTAAAAAAAATTATTATTTAAATTATGTTCCTTTAGATTTTCTTCAGGTGGTAAATAATAATTACCCTTACTAGATTCTGATTTACAACTTTTCAGCCATGGTTGAGGTCCATTTTGGAAAATAAAGGTGGTGTAGAGATGAAAGGTTAAAGGTTATGAAATAACAACATTATTGGTGGCCCCTCGACCCTATGGGAGTTATAAGATTTGAGTATTTTCAAAGGCTTTTCATGATGAAATCTAAGCTTCAAATGACATGATTTTGTGGGTGGTAGATCCAAGGATCTGAGATCTGCCCTCCTCCCACCCCTCCTCCTTTTGGAATTTCACTAATACACTTCTAAAAAAACCCATATACATTTTCATAGCTTGGCCTTGGACTGATTTCAGGGCTTGGACTGTAACCAGGAGTGGGAGGAGGGGGAAGGCGGAGAGGGGGTTTGGCTGAGCAAGTGAACCCCTTTTTTGAGAAAGTGCTCTTTTGAAATCTAAAAATATAATAAGCCCCAGAAATTTCTAAATTTTTTGCTCTTTTATATGAAAAAAGAATTTCCTTTTGTTGAGAAGTGCCCTTTTGAAAAATAAAAGAATAATAAGCACTCGGAATTTCAAGATTGTTTTCCTTTTGTACAAAATCAGAACCCCTTCCCTCCATTTAATTGCTGGATGGGTCTGCCCCACTTATAACTTGTAAAATAGGGCAGAGAACAAAACTTACAAAGTGGACCCAGGCTCTTGTCATAACTGATGTTCCCTCCCCACCTTTGCAAAGTTGAATCAGTCATGCATATCATTGACCTAACTTGGATGTTACATTTTACACTTAATAGATATTGCCATGGCTTCGTTGAACATAAAGTTTGTTGAAGGGGGAACAAAAGGTTTATTACTTAAATGAACAATGGTTCATGATGAAGTTATGATTAAATAGTGACAAGTTCACATTATTCAATTCAATCCTGTTGACCCTTTAATGCATGTATCTGTGTTAGTTTAGGGGTTGGGTAACTTTGGTTGGGGGTAGTTATAATATCAAATTGTTTGGTTTTAGATTTGACCCAACCTTCCCATTTGTAGATACATGAATTTCATGGGTTTCTTTGTCATTATATCAATTTTGTGTTGAATAATTAGCATATATGAGAATTTAAGACAATAGGCTTATTATATCAGGTAAATTTGAATAATTCTTTTTAACAATTGAGCTTTCAGAAATTATGTGTATTTTGTTCAAAATATGTATTAAAATGGTTTTCTTATATTATTATTATATATATATATATATATATATATATATATATATATATATATGTATATATATATATATATATATGTATATATATATATATACATATATATATATATTTGTATATATATATATATATATACATATATATATATATTATAAAAATGTATATATATATATATATGTATATATATATATATATATATAAATATATATAATATATATAAATATAGATATATATATATATATATGTATAAGAAAACCATTTCAATAGATATATATATATATATATACATATATATATATACATATATATATATTATATATACATATATATATATATATATATACATATATATATATATATATATTATCTATTATCTATATCTATCTATACATCTTTGTCTATCTATATATATATATATATCTATATATATATCTATATATATCTATATAAATATATATATATATATATATATATATATATGTATATGTATTTGTATATTTATATATATATATATATACATTTACATATACATATCTACATAGACATATATATATATATATATATATATATATATATATATATATATATATATATTTATATATAAATTGAATATATACAACTATATATATATATATATATATATATATATATATATATATATATATATATATATATATATATATATATATATATATATATATATATATATATATATATATATATATATATATATATATATATATATATATATATATATATATATATATATATATATATATATAATAGTTTCTGAGTCCTTCAATGCATGTGTGCATATCAGTCTCAACTCCTTCACTGTGTCTTCTCTGATCTCTGATTTTAAACAGAATAAATTCTGCACATTCAGAAAAAGAAACAATTCTTTGCTTCCTTCTTTTGGAGAAGGCTGTTCTACTTGCGCTTAAAGGAAATTGTTCAAATTTGTCGCTGTCTCAGTCACTCTGACCAAGTGTATTTGAATTACAGTAGTAGCACAACCTGATTTCCATGCGTCATGGAAATCACCACTTGGGATTTCTTACATCTTATACGGTATATGGTTCATTAAGCGGCCCTCACATAATCCAAGAAAGTCAAACTCAGCGATGACACGTCGAAATCATGACGTTAACTTCTATGTAAGACCATTTACTCTACTCGGCCTAAAGCATGTATTTAACCTGGTTAAATCTTGTGGATTCGTATTTCCTTTCATTTAAATGGGACATTTGTCAATTTTGTACGAATGAGTATTGCGATAATTTCTCTCCTGTTACTCAAATTCCCTTAACTGAATAATGAGTCAATATACAATCTGTATGCAAAGGACAGACCTCTGTTAGTATGTACATTTCTCATTTTAATGTGTAAACGGGTCAATGTATTTGTTCAGTCCAGTTAATACTTGCATACGCCCACGCACAATTGGAAGTCCTAGAGAAGGGCACTTCAGTTTGATGTCATTACAATGACCCGAGTTCAAATAGTAAGTTTTGCCTGCATGGCCCATTTCAAAGATGCTCCACGAATGAAATTTTGGGGTGGCTCGCATACTCTACAAATTAAGGCCCTATTTGAAAGAGTTTGTACAAATTATGAGCTGGGAAAACAAAGGTAGACAGAGGTGAAGGCTTGTTAAGTATGAAAAAGTCCACTGTGTATAGGGCTGTTGGCCCCCAACTTGTCCTGGGAAAATCCAGAATAGTGTATGTGTGTGAAATTTCACATTTTTAGTCTTTTTAGGGTGATAATTGTGTTACTTTCTTTAGTTTAAAATAAGATATATAGTCTTTGAAGAAAAAGGTTTTCAATGTTTAAAGGGCATGTCTCTTTTCTAAAGAGGCACTTGTCCTCTTTGAAAGAGCACTTTTCCCTCTGAAAAGGGCACTTTTTTCTCTGAAAAGGGCACTTTTTCCTCAGAAAAGGGCTTGAAAAAGGTGGGGGCTGCATATCCCCTGTGCCTCTAGTTCCACCGCATATGTGAACAGGTTTTGTGAAGTACATACTTTAACTGCATTGGTACATTACAAAGTTTGTAGCTTTAAAACTAAATACTCTGCAATATTTGTTCAATATTGTGATGTTCTTTCTAATGCCATCCAAACAAAAAGAACTGTAGACATACACAGCGGAACTGTGGGGAGGGGGGCACATGCCCCCACTTTTGTCAAAAGTTTAAAAAGTGCCCTTTTCGCGGAGGAAAGGTGCCCGTTTTCATAGGAAGAAGTGCCCTTTTTTTCAGAGAAGGAATATGCCCTTTTAAACATTAGATTATATATATATGATGTTTTTATTGAACTGTTGAAGAAAGTGTACACAAATATTGTCCTGAAATAGACCAAAATTGTACAATTTTAAGCGTTTCGCGCGCATTAAATCTATATTGATAAATTCCATGAGATTTTTCGGATGATACTTTTTTTAACATGAGATAATTTTTAGCCATTAAGAATTTTTATCCCTTGGGCCCCTCCAACTGACACCCTCGGTTTTCTCAAAATAATGGGTAATCCACACCATCTTTCCTGAGAGCCTCTTCACGCTTCACTTGCTAGCAACCAGCTACTGTAACACTGTACACAATAGGTCTTTTATCTGGGGCTAAAACCACATGCCTGCTTTGCAGTGAATTGGAACAGATTAGTCCTTGGCTGACCCTAAAATAAATGATGCATTATATTTTGTGTAATGCCTATGAATGATTGATGGACCATTCATCCCAAAGAGGGTTATTTCATCATGGTCATGGTTTATGTAAATTTTCTTCAATTTTCAGGAATTTCATTCAATGTCAGTGGGCAATCTCTTTTAATCTTTGGGAAATATCCTTAATTCTCATGTAATTTTTTTAAATTTTCCAAAACTTTCCTTTATTTTGGGGCAACTTTTCTTTGATTTTTGGTCAATTTTGTGAGATATCCATCAATGTTAAAGGAGCACTAGATCAAAAAGTTTCATCTGGGCCTAAAACCACATGCCTGCTTTGCAGTGAATTGGAACACATTAGTCCTTGGCTGACCCTTAAAATAAATTATACATTATATTTGTGTACTGCCTATGAATGATTGATAGACTATTCATCACAAAGAGGGTTATTTCATCATGGTCATGGTTTATGTAAATTTTCTTCAATTTTCGGGAAATTTCATTCAATGTTTGGGAAATCTCTTTCAATCTTCGGGAAATATCCTTAATTCTTGTGTAATTTTCTGAAACTTTCCTTTATTTTGGGGCAATTTTTCTTCCATTTTTTTGTCAATTTTTGTGAGATATCCATCAATGTTAAAGAACCACTAGATCAAAAAGTTTCATCTGGGGCTAAAACCACATGCCTGCTTTGCAGTGAATTAGAAGAAATTAGTCCTTGGCTGACCCTTAAAATAAATTATGCATTATATTTGTGTACTGCCTGTGAATGATTGATAGACCATTCCCCCCAAAGAGGGTTATTTCATCATGGTCATGGTTTATGTAAATTTTCTTCAATTTTCGGGAAATTTCATTCAATGTTTGGGAAATCTCTTTCAATCTTCGGGAAATATCCTTAATTCTTGTGTAATTTTCTTCAATTTTCTGAAACTTTTCTTTATTTTGGGGCAATTTTTCTTCCATTTTTTGTGAGATATCCATCAATGTTAAAAGAGCACTAGATCGAAAAGTGAGGGCATATCTTTAGGGTGTCCCCAAAAAATTGAATGCTTATCTAGCACGCAACGGTATGAAAACTTTCTGGTTAATATGAATATTTAAGTAATTTTCCCCTCATGTTGTCTGTGGGCTATGGAGGCATGAAGTTTATCGATCGGCTGTGAATAATATATTTGTGAAATTCGCAAAAACAAGCGCCCTCACTTTTCGGTCTAGTGTTCCTTTATTTTCTTTCAATTTTAGACAATTTATTTTGGGTCAATTTTTCTTGGATTCTCGGTAAATTTTCATCAATTATCAGAAATGTTGCCAAATTTACCAAAATATTCAATGATTTGACCACATTTTCCTTCAATTTTGTTAATAATTTCCCAATCGAAAGAAAAACATGCAATCGGAAAGGTGAAATCCTTTCAAGGAGTACCTTTCTCTCTGCTCCCGCTTATAAGACTGCACCCTCGTCCCAATATGTTCCAATAATTATGACAAAATTGCTCATAAAACACGTTATCACATCATCTTTGGTTTGATTTGACTGCCCCCCCCCAACCCCCAACCCCCCCTCAAAATTTTTATCCTGGTCTGCCCCTGCTGGCAAGCCGCTTAATTAAAACTGATCTTTTTATTGACAGATTGAAGAAAGTAGCACAATTAAACATTGAGACATTAGCTATGTGCAAGCAAACCATATTTTAATAGTGAGGCACCTTTTATTTGGGGTCTGGAGAAAAATTGATAATGGGACCCTAGCGGCTGACTAACTGATGGGATCCTAGCGGCTGACTAACTGATGGGACCCTAGCGGCTGACTAACTGATGGGACCCTAGCGGCTGACTAATTGATGGGACCCTAGCGGCTGACTAACTGATGGGACCCTAGCGGCTGACTAACTGATGGGACCCTAGCGACCAACTAACTGATAACTGCATGAATGTGGGGTATCTTGTGTGATACATTCTGATAAACCAAGTTCAATTGATTTTATGCAGCTGAGAAAATGATGAAAATCGCCCTGAACCATTCTTAAAAAAAAAATCTTTTTGCTTTTAATATTGTTTGGTACATTCTATATTCCGAATGATGATCATTACAATTGACTAAACATGGTCTGTCTGTTTCTGATTTCAATCATTTTTGCAGATCTCGGTATGAACGTTTCCTTTTTTCCCAAATGTGGTCCTATATATCTTGATATAATCAAGGATGTTCGTATATTCTTGATATAAGTGACAAAGATTTGTACTTGCAAATACAAAAAACGGGTCAAGTTATTTTTGGGCCAATAAAAGTCAGAGATTTTCAGATGGGCAGAGGGGGAGTGGGGTATAATTGCAGCTAAAGTTATAATGCTGGCGAAAATGCTTTCAAAATACTTCAGTCAGAAAGTGCCCTTCAAGTCCTGTGCCCCACTTTCAAACATCCTCCGCCTCCTCTGACTGCAAAGGTGTCCAAATAGATATTTATGCAAAATTGCTACTTTTCATATCTTCAAAAGTAATATTCTCTACAGAATTTTTTGCAGTAATGACCATAGAATCAGTGGCGCCGGCAAGGAGGGTCATGTCCGAAAATTGATATTCTTATTGTCCAAAATGGCTATTTTTGACCTTTATTAATTAGAGGTGGGGAGGGGGTAGTTTGTATCATTGTAAATTCATATGCTGCTATATTAGATTGTACAATATATTGATTAGGTGCAAATGTGGTACTTAAAAACCCCGTGTATTGTACACATTCAAGAGTCTTTTTGGGGCATCTAAAACTTGGAAATTGCAAGGTTTCCCAGGGGCTTTACCCCTGAGTTCCCACCTAGACCCCACAAGAGCCTCTTAAGGCAGGCCCCTAAGGCGGGCCCCTTAGCCCCATTCCGAAAAGGTTTGTGCCCCCCAATATCAAACCTCTGATGGCGCCGCTAGTGGCAATGAAAATACCTTATTTAATTCTATTCAGTACTGAATAGAATTAAAATAAAGGATTTGCAATTATATTGTGTGAACATGGTTATACAGATCAAAAATAAAATACAATCTGCTAAATTTCTGATTGTTCAAAATTTTGATACAATCATTGCACTGACACTGACAATTAATTATCACAGTGGAAGTGACGTCACTATTATGATCCGATTTATTGGTGAAAGTCACTATTTTGAATGATATATATCTCCATAAGTTAAGTCATCCTACACCTTTAGCAAAGGCCCATAGAGGACAGGCCCCTAGAGGACAGGCTCATAAAGGACAGGCCCCTAGAGGACAGGCTCATCGAGGATATGCCCCTAGAGGACAGGCCCATAGAGGACAGGCCCCTAGAGGACAGGCCCCTAGAGGACAGGCCCCTAGAGGACAGGCCCCTAGAGGACAGGCTCATCGAGGACAGGCCCCTAGAGGACAGGCTCATAGAGGACAGGCCCCTAGAGGACAGGCTCATCGAGGACAGGCCCCTAGAGGACAGGCTCATAGAGGACAGGCCCCTAGAGGACAGGCTCATAGAGGATAGGCCCATAGAGGATAGGCCCATAGAGGACAGGCTCATAGAGGATAGGCCCATAGAGGACAGGCTCATAGAGGATAGGCCCATAGAGGACAGGCTCATCGAGGATAGGCCCATAGAGGACAGGCTCATCGAGGATAGGCCCATAGAGGATAGGCCCATCAAGGATAGGCCCATAGAGGACAGACCCCTAGAGGACAGGCTCATCAAGGATAGGCCCATTGAGGATAGGCCCATCAAGGATAGGCCCATCAGGATAGGCCCATAGAGATAGGCCCATAGAGGGACAGGCTCAGCCCCATAGAGGACAGGCTCATAGAGGACAGGCCCATAGAGGACAGGCTCACAGGATCCATAGAGGACAGGCTCCATCGAGGATAGGCCCATAGAGGATAGGCCCATCAAGGATAGGCCCATAGAGGACAGACCCTAGACAGGTTCATCAAGGATAGGCTATTGAGGATAGGCCCATAGAGGACAAGCCCTTAGAGGACAGGCCCTTAGAGGACAGGTCCATAGAGGACAGGTCCATAGAGGACAGGCCCATAGAGGACAGGCCCATAGAGGACAGGCCTCTAGGAGACAGGCCTCTAGAGGACAGGCCTCTAGAGGACAGGCCTCTAGAGGACAGGCCTCTAGAGGACAGGCCTCTAGAGGACAGGCCCTAGAGGACAGGCCTCAGAGGACAAGCCCATAGAGGACAGGCCTCTAGAGGACAGGCCTCTAGGAGACAGGCCTCTAGAGGACAGGCCTCTATAGGACAGGCCTCTAGAGGACAGGCCTCTAGAGGACAGGCCTCTAGAGGACAGGCCTCTAGAGGACAGGCCTCTAGAGGACAGGCCTCTAGAGGACAGGCCTCTAGAGGACAGGCCTCTAGAGGACAGGCCTCTAGAGGACAGGCCTCTAGAGGACAGGCCTCTAGAGGACAGGCCTCTAGAGGACAGGCCCATAGGGGGTAGGCCCTAGACGACAGGTCCTTAGAGGACAGGCCCATAGAGGACAGGCCCATAAGAGGACAGGACCCTAAAGGACAGGTCCCTACAGGACATGTCCCTACAGGACAGGTCCCTAGAGGACATGTTCCTACAGGACAGGCCCTAATAGGCCCATAGAGGATAGGCCTCTAGAAGACAGGCCCATAGAAGACAGGCTCTTAAAGGACTACTAAAAAACAAATTGGTGCAAAAACAATATTGATATATTTTCTGTTTAGGAATTATTGCATTTCAAAGTAATGTTTATGATATTCCGTACCTCAGAGGTATTCGATTTAGTGTGAGACTCAACGTAAATACGCCCTCACTCCTCGGCTGCCAGCTCCTTTAATTAAAAAAAGTAATTCATCAACTCAACTTCCTGTAGATAAAACTGTTAAACTTATTCAATCCACAGAAAGTGATAAATTTTACCTTTTTGAAGGGTAATTAATGAAACAGAGCCATCTGATTGGACGTTGTGACAGCTGTTTACTTTTGGATATTATTTATAGAGTTTTTGTTTCTTGCTTAGGGTAATTGCTAGACAAAAGATTCATGCAATTTTATCATTTGGAAGGTAACATGTTTGGAATTGGGAACAAAAGATTTTCAGAAGTTCAAACAGACAGTGGAAGTATTATTCCTTGGAACAAAGCTTTGCCTAAGTGTTATTATTCAATTTCTTAACGATGTTGAATTATTTTGGAAATAAGACATTGGTTTACGGATGCATAAAGAGATCTGATTTTCATTGCTCTGAATATTTTGTCACAGAGTTTCTGCAAGATTATATTTGGAACTACCTTTCACCTTTTTAAAAGGAATCAAGTTTTGTTTGCAGTGAGCATAATATACAGATCATCTCCAGATGAGAAAATTGTTTTTCACTAATTAGATTTGAATCACAATGGATAATTTCAACAAAAATTAATGAAAATATAAAATTGAGTCATTTGTGTGCATGGATGTGATGAATTTATGGTCAAATCTTATTTTGGATATTTCAACAAATTGTGTGATGGTCAATTCTCAACAAAAATTGTTTTGTTGCCGACTTTGTGAAACAGATTTTAAAACTAGATATGCTTATCATAAAACTTCTTTTGTCCACCAACACAAGATAAAATTAAGAGACAGAACTCAGCAAATATATCTGGTCACTCACGGATAACAAGAAGGAATTTGATATAAAATGGAAAGTTTTAAAACATGCTAGACCATATAGTAATGCAACTAAAAGTTGCAATTTATGTTTAAATGAAAAAGTTTGCTTAATATACAAACCCAGTGAATCTTCGCTTAATAAGAGATCTGAATTAATGTTCACTTGTAGACACTCTACCAAATTCCTATTAAATGAAAAATAAATAATACAGAGATAAACTGATACTAAGGCATGCCTCATTGAACCCCATAGCTATTGTAACCTGTATCCTGATCACATACACCCGATGAGTGAGGTACTATTGTACTCTTATGAAATAAATTTGTCATGTATAAATTATGTAGCAGAAGCTTAGTTCGACCCAATTCATTATTTTATATTATATATATATATATATATATATATATATATATATATATATATATATATATATATATATATATATATATATATATATATATATATATATATATATATATATATATATATATATATATATATATATATATATATATATATATATATATATATATATATATATATATATATATATATATATATATATATATATATATATATATATATATATATATATATATATATATATATATATATATATATATATATATATATATATATATACATATATATATATATATATATATATATATATATATATATATATATATATATATATATATATATATATATATATATATATATATATATATATATATATATATATATATATATATATATATATATATATATATATATATATATATATATATATATATATATATATATATACATACATACATACATACACATACATACATACATACACCCATACATACATACGTACAAAAATTGTTTTAGAAATGAGGATACTCGGTATGCCACAACATAAAGTGAATACATGCATCTGGAATCTATAAGACGATAAGTGCAGTACTCATTGAAATGGAAGATAGAAAAATGTGCAACCTATGCTTGAAAGAGAATTTCTTTATAATATACAAGCCACACTTAGCATCACTAAAGAAAAGAAACAGCTGGCCAATGCGTGCAGATACAGAAAAAAACATTTATTATGTAATTATAGACAAGAACTATTTTCCCCATTGTTAGCATATACCACACGTTAAACAGTTGTGCATTGTAATTCATCATCCTTATCACACTACATTTTGTTTTTGATGAGTGAGGGTCTTGCCCTTATGAACAGATCTGTCAAATAAAATGTACAAAGTTTAACTTGTGAGTCTAGAATATATATATATATATATATATATATATATATATATATATATATATATATATATATATATATATATATATATATATATATATATATATATATATATATATATATATATATATATATATATATATATATATATATATATATATATATATATATATATATATATATATATATATATATATATATATTTTTATATCTTTAAATCTTCATTCTTTAATAAAAGTACAAAGTTTTAATTAGAGACTGGAAATTAAATTGGACAGAATATTAAGTTTGCCAGCACCAATTCTGGAATCCTTTTGGATCAGAACAATTAATAAACGCTACATAGGCCTGTGCAGCAGCATACAGAATACCTGACTTAACAACATGCCAAAAATCAGCCAATTATTTTCTAATTAATTGATTTGCATGTTCACTGGGTAATATTTGTTTTTCATGGCATTATTTAATTAAGTGATACATCTTTTTTCTTCTGAAGATGAATGACCTTCCTGGATAAACTTTCCTTCCAGATACATTTTGGAAATGCCGCTTACCTAATTGGACGTAATTACCAGACAACCTTACATCCAAGAACAAGAAAGAGATTTTGTAATCTTCTTTTGTCTTTCTCCTGCAAATTACATGGAAAAGTCACATGTTCATTTGACAGGTGACAATTGCTAATTTGCTTAATTGCCTCTTCATAAAGCATTCAAGTAACGAACTTTGCAATTAGCGGGATCAAATTTTAACAAAGGGAACTTGTAGTTTTTCTAGAATGACGTGACGTTAAATAGACAGCATTTGCATAGAAGACAACATGTTGGGCATTTCATCAACTTGACTTCGTTGAGTAGAATTTTTCAGTTTAACATCAACATACATTTCTTAAAAGCGAACGTCTTTACGAGTCACCAATGTTTTAGGTTGAATTGGATTTCTATCACCCTTAACTGACTGCTACTTTGGTGACTGCTTTGATGGCGAGGAAGTCACAGCTTAAAAGGGAATCTTTTTCACAACACAAAAACTCCGTTTTGGCAAATGAATTTTGGAATCTAAACAGATCAGTTTAATAAATTGACTTGAAGGATAAATTACAAGATGTGTTGATTGAGGACGACTGCATGAGGTGTTCATCTATTCTGAAAGGAAAATGTAATTTTAAATCAATTGTAAATCAGAAAAGGGCAGTAATAACAGTTATAAGAGGAATTGTGTTAGGTTTGTTTGGGTATTGATCGTGCCAAACCACCGTGCATGTCAGCTTAACAATTATTGGAACATGGTTTGTTTACGGATATTTTCGTGGAGACGGTGTAATATATAAATTAAATAAATACATGGTAAAAACTACATGCTCTAAATCAGCATTGATTTATTTCCAGGATTACATCCTTGTAAATATCATAGGCAAAACATTTTTTTTTTTTTGTATGGGTTGTAAGAAAGTTGGCTGAAAACACCTAAACCTACAACAAAGCGCATTAAAGTTAAGATATGGCTACTTTAAAGAGAGCCTTCTCACAAAGGAGGTTTGATATCGCAAAAGATGCTCCTGTTACGCGAGTGCTAAACCGAGTGGATCGACTGTATGGGACCAAACCGATAAAGGTGAGTTTGTGCACAAACTTTTATGACATGATGTATTGGAACAAAATTCTTTGTGAAGTGGTATACTCTAGTGGGGGTACGAATATTGACTTTAGAGGGTGCGGAGAGGGTGTCATTTTCACAATGGTGATCTACTTTTTACCAAAGGTTTTCCCAATTTTTGGAGTCGTAACACACAATTGTAACTGAAGAGGGGGGGGCAGGGGCAACCACCCCCGCCCAGGCCCTATAAGAGGGCCCATAAAAAATATACCATTATACCTATATACCATAGGGCCGACCCCACTCACCCCCTGGCCAGTGGGGCCCTAGTTACATGACTGGATCAATATTTGAACTTCAGAACAAATTATCCTAACAATTAGCAAGATGAAAATCAGTTCAAAATTACATCTGAAATTAAAATTTTACATTTATAATTTTAGGTGCCATGTCTTTTTGCATCACAGCTTTTTTGCATGGATAGAAAAATCAATCTTTGATTATAATATGGAAACTATGTGAGATTTTGAAGCAGTGTAAAGACTGTTCTGCTCTCGTAAACATCCATCAGTATAGAATATTGTTTTCAAAACTTTAGTAAGCAGGAAAGTTTGATTAAAAAATTTATGGACAAGTAGAGGCCTCAAAAACCGGGCATTGCAAATAATAAAAATTGTCATCAAAATTGACGTTATATTGACAATTATATAGCTCTTGAATTGTCAAGTATTAATATGCAAATATGATATGTGTAAATGTTATTTTTTCAATAATCAATCACAATTTCATGAGCTGCTTCTCTATACTTGTCATAAAATTAGATTTTCTTCTAATATACCCAATCCCTTATGATTCATCTAATTCGTTAGTTAAAATCATTTGATACACTCTCACTTCTCTTTGTTCTTCCGTGAGAATCATCGCTTATTACAGAGTACGCGCACTTGTCTAATTAAATAGACTCAGTGGTTCAAGGCAAGTTCAGAGCCGTGATATTAAACTCTGTGTCTCTAATCTGTTTTCAATTTCCTTTTGTAATTTTTATGTATTTTGTTGTTTGGTGCCACGTCACTTGCGGGAGATGACGTCATTTGCTGGAGTGAAGTCAAAGCTTTGCGTGTTACACAAACTGCAATTCCATATGTATTTACTTTCTGTGGTATACATGGCATATAAACAAACACAGCTGATCAGTTTGTTTTCACTCCATGCGCGCTGTTACTATGCGGTCTGATGACCTCGGGTCACGAAGTACCCGGATATCCAACCAACAGAATTCGTCTGCTTGAATCTTACAGAACGAGAGAAATTTTATATCAAAAATCTGTTTTATTGGCCTAAAATGACAGAACTGAGAGAATTTTAAAATGAGTGGAAAATTCAAGAAGCAGTGACTAAAAGTCACATGCAAGGAAATCCTCAATGACAACAAGAATAAAAAGGTTTCAAAAATGTGTAATAATTCTAGAAATCCAGATGTAAATAAAATTATGAATGGATATTAAATGGATATCACCCACAACACATTACAGCCAATGGTATTAACATGAAGGATGTCAGATTATTAAGTTGACTCTGTAGGGTACTTATCTGTGTGTATGTATATATATATATATATATATATCTATATCTCTATATATCTATATATATCTATCTCTATCTCTCTCCTATATATATGTATATATATATATATATATATATATATATATATATATATATATATATATATATATATATATATATATATATAAATATATATATATGTATATATATATATATATATATATATATATATATATATATATATATATATATATATATATATATATATATATATATATATATATATATATATATATATATATATATATATATATATATATATATATATACATATATGTATATATATATATATATATATATAGGTCCATGCAGCATAGTTGCAAAATATACTTCATTTTGACGTGCAAATATGCAGAAGAAAATAGAAGACAAGGAATTCCGTCAACAAAGATTTATTAAAATACAAAATTTTGGGGCTTCCTAAGCCTTTCCTCAGTGTAGACATTAAACAGAAAACTGTTAAGTTAAAACTTGGATAAAACAAAAGTTAACAATGTGTTTACCTACTTTAATTTCATTCCTGGTGTCCATATGTTTACTGCAGGTCATATTTGCTGACTGCACTAACAGCCTTCCTATTGCTACCATACAGGTACAGTCAGGAAATATGACCTGCAACAAGACCAGATGTAGTCTTTGTAAACATATGAACACCAGGAATGAAATTAAAGTAGGTAAATACTTAAAGCCGGGACACTGCACTTGCAATTCATCCAATGTGGTTCATCTACTGTACTGCAAAAAGTGCATCAAGGCAAACTACATTGGAGGAACTAAAACTAAATTTCGCTTCCGATATATGACCATCTCTCTTCCATCAGGAACAACACACAGGGCCTTCCTATTGCTAAACACTTTATCACAGACACACACCATCGAAACATTACTGACTTACGCTTCATTTTAGCAGGTGGTTTTAGGTGTGATAAAGACAGAAAAAACACTGAACTCATGTACATCTTCAAATACCAAACCATAACAGAAGGCCTTGAAAGATCTTGCATGTTTAAGTCGATTTAGTTACTTCAAAAATATGTAAAAGTTTCTCTCCTCTGCGCGCATTGCGTATAGCGTGTAAGAAGGTATGGGTGTAATTTTTATGTGCAGTTGTAATTTTATTCTAGACGCGGAAGCCTGCTCTTGTTACATCACCAATAAGAGCGTACTTTGATGTAGCTGTTTCTCCTCTGTTATGCATTTCATTTGTTTTATTTAAGTTTTGACTTAACAGTTTTGTGTTGAATGTCTACACTGAAGAAGGGCTTAGGAAGCCCCAAAATTGTATATTTTAATTAATCTTTGTTGACAGAATTTGACATACTTTGTCTTCTATTTTCTTATATATATATATATATATATATATATATATATATATATATATATATATATATATATATATATATATATATATATATATATATATATATATATATATATATATATATATATATATATATATATATATATATATATATATATATATATATATATATATATATATATATATATATATATATATATATATATATATATATATATATATATATGCAATATATATATTTCATTGATTGACTGAACTCTTAAGTAATTGAATCTATAGATATTTTGTTGACCCTGTATATGGACTGCTAAGCAATAATGGCAAGGGTCAGGGGGTCCTGAAAGTCTTTCCCTATTCCCTTTGTTCAGACTTTTAAATAGCAAAGTGTAAATGAAAATAGGTGATTTAAAAGAAAAGAACATATTTTATTTCATTGACTATTACTGTGATAACTACTAATAAAAATAACATTAAGGAAACACCACTCACCAAAGATGATGATGGTGCTTAAAGGTGTGACATTGGAATAAGGACATTCAGTTCTATTTTTCTGATTGGTTAAAATTTTACCCAATTGCAAAACGTGCGTCTTTCGATATTAATTCGCACTATATCAATAATGATTAACAGCGATAATGTGGGTGAATGGATGAGGCGCTTCGAGCGATTTGCTTTTGTTCCAAACGTAACAAGTTCGAATATCGTCAAGGCAGATTTTTTTCTTTGTCGTTTCTGCTC
The DNA here is from genome assembly GCA_020152595.1 of Chiridota heheva. Classification (NCBI taxonomy): domain Eukaryota; kingdom Metazoa; phylum Echinodermata; class Holothuroidea; order Apodida; family Chiridotidae; genus Chiridota; species Chiridota heheva. Next base: position 1,604,674 of record JAIGNY010001388.1, on the reverse strand, counting down.
ATTTGAATTAAAACTTAGAGCTATTAACCGAGTTGATTTAAGGTAATAGCTACATTATTAAAAATCAAAAAATAAAGACGAATTTTTGCAGCTCTGTTCACTCTGACATTTCATGTTACGACACATACTGTACGTACAATCTGTATTAGTACCTAGTCTCCATACACACACTGTTAAACATACACTTCTCTTGTAATATGTTGAGGACGTGTGTAAGTAATGGCATGTACATGTACTCACTAACGTCATTGCGATTTGTTTATCTTAGTGGCTAAAATGTTCCATGATCTGGCAACATGTAACATGACATGTTAGAAAATCTACAATAATGGAATGAGATGGTGGAATGTTTATAATCAATCAATCAATCAATCAATTAAATTTATATAGCACCAAAATCAAAAAGTTTGCACTAAGGCGCTTTGAAATACAGGCGCGGCGTGCAGCTACCCCTGGTAAGCTTGTTTGAATAATTAGGTCTTAAGGTGTTTTCTAAAAATGGTGATAGATGTAGCATGCTTGATAAAGGATGGTAGTTCATTCCAAGGTTTCGGGCCATAGCAAGAAAAAGATATGTCTGCAAATATGACATGATGAGTTCTAGGGTCATGATGAAGTAAAGTAGAAGATGCCGAGGATCTGAGGTGTGTGGGACTGTCGGACTGTAAGAAATCTGAGATGTAGGTGGAGGCAAGGTTGTTGAGAGCTTTGAAGAGCCAGTGGAGGTTTACCAATGCAGATGGAACAGACCGCTGAATACTTTGAAGCCTTGCAATAAGGGACTTGTCAACTCCTCGAGAGGGTAAATGGCTAATTTAGTTGCATCCAAAGTAATCATCTTTCTCACCCAACTTATATTTATTATATGGTAATTGGCAGATTTGATAATATTGGTCACATGACCAGACATTGACATACCAGTGTCAAACATCACACCAAAATTACGAACAGAGCTACATTTGATGGGAACATCAGTGCTAGCAATAGTAAGAGGCCAATTTAATTTTGCAAGTCGCGCTCTGAACCCAATCACCATCACTTCAGTTTTATCAGCATTGAGTTAAGAAAGTTTCATGACATCCAATTTTGAATTCTATTTACAAAGTCCTCTAATTTGGTTAGTGACTGCTAGGTTGATACCATCCACAGTTGTTGGGCAACAGAAACATTAATCTGTGTGTCATCAGCGTGCATATGCAGATCAAGATTATACTGACGGATCAGTTGTCCAAATGGCAGAATGTACATAACAAATAGCAGTCGTCCGAGCACTGATCCTTGTGGTACTCCAAAATGCAATAGTTGTGGAGATGAAAATTTGCCGTCAATAAGAACCCGCTGAGATCTTCCTGAGAGATAGGATCTAAACCAGGAGAGTGCTTGGTGATCAATAGTGTCAAAAGCACTACTTAGGTGTAATAGTGTAATTAAATTGTGACACCTTGCCTCTCCATGGTCCACAGTTGATCATTATGCACCTTGATTGCAGTACTATGAAAATGTTTGAGCGCAGATTGAAGTGGTCCGTGCAGATAATACTGTGACACGTAGTTTGTCAATTGTTTAGCCACTACATGCTTGAGCACCTTTGAGAGAAATGGCGGATTGATTACTGACATGACGGAAGTTCTTTAGGATGCTGTTGTCTAAGCTTGCCTTCTTTAATAGGGCATGATAATTGCCTCTTTCAGAGAAATCTGGGACAATACCGGAACTGAGCGAATTGTTGATAATTGCAGTAATGGATGGCAGAAGAGTGTCCACAACAGATTTAACCAACCAGGTAGGCAGATGATCAAGAATACATGAAGGGCTGGGTGAGCTAGATATAATCTTTAGGATATCCATTTCATCAACTTTGGCAAATGAACAAGGGCGTAGATACATTTCTTAAAGTTGGGTGGGGGATTATTTTTGTGGGAGGACTAGTTTGCTGTATTAGTGGAAATGTGATTGTGAAGCACTCACAATAGGCATGGGGTCCAGAGGCCCACCTAAGGGCCCCTGTTGGTGTCCAGGGGCAAAGCCTGGTGGGGTCCTCTAAGCAAAACCCCTGGAAGCTCCTGGAATATCAAATATTTTAGGATTAAATTTGGCCCCAAAATAACATCAAATCATGCTTAAGGTCCAAACACATTTACCTCTAAAAGACGTAGAAAACAGTAGTAGGCCGTACTCTTGGGGTGAAATTCGAGTCCAAAATAATTCAAAGTCTTTCTTAATGACAAACAGGTTTATTCACATACACCCCTTGGTGGGCCTAGGTAAAATGATACCGGTCATTACGGTCGGTGATGAGCAAATGCATCACTTGTCATATAAATTAACGCTGCGTCTTGTATCTTTGCATGAAACACAAGAGCCCTTGAGTTGTTAAGTATTGTTAGTTTAATTAAGGTGACATCATAGAAACTGGAAATCGGAATTTACAAAATCGTACCACATGACGTTAGTCAGGATTACTATTATATTGTGGTAGTTGAGATGAATGTATATATTTTCTTGATTTATGGTTAGTTTTGTGATATATGGTAATCGTTCCCAATTTCTCAATCAAATAACAGAAGTGGCAAAAAGCAGTTTTTTTAGTGATTGAAAATTTAGGGGCGGTATCATCAGCAAAAGTGGGGGATAATTGTACAAATAACCACCCCCCTTTTAAAAAAGAGGGGGTATATATACCCCCACCCCTCTCCCCTTTGGGATCTACACCCTTTGTAAATGAATCCCCTGAGTGTGAGCACTTAATGGCACCACAGGGGTATCTGCACTTCTGGCAAGTGAGGTCATCTCTGATGTTCTGTATGTTACTAAGTAAAGTACGAGGCAAACTGAGGTAGTTGCATAGTCATGGTCACTGGCTAATAACTTGGTGGGTTTCTTATTCTGTAGAATGTCATTGATAGTATGAAAATGAGTTGTTTCCACATTCAGTATGATGTGGTTGTTGAGGTAGTGACATTTTTCATAATACAATTCTTTGTTATAATTATTCCTGATTTCTTTGAACCTGTCAAAATCAGTATGAAGGCCACTTACTATCCACTTTTGTTCAGCCTTTCTGCGTTTTCGCTTGGTTTTATGTAGTGTCTGTAAACCAGGGCTGCTTGGAACGAACTGATTTAGTAACAGGTGGAGCATGTTTATCTAGAAGGTTTGACAGGATACCATTAAAATGATCAGCAGCAATGCATTGTCATGATAGAGCTGCTAAACAACAGTATATTGTCAGATAGAGCTGTTTAACAGGATTACATATTTTGTCAGTGGCATAGCCAGGATTTTCATATTAAGAATGGGAGGGAAAGAGAATTGAATTGACCCGACAAGATATTTATTGGTGTAGTTGAGGTGACACCGAAGGTGTCACTTTGAGCGCAAAGCACTCGACTTGTGGGTGCAGGGTCCAGGGACCCGTTTAGGGGTCCCTGGTGGGATCCAGGGGTGAAGCCCCCAGAAGCTTTTGCAAAATTCACATTTCAAGGGGAAAAAAGTATGTCACAACGCATACTAAAAAGGTACAAGTCAAAATTTATGTCAAAGAGAGCTATGATACACCATATACAAAACACAAAATCTTGGAAACGCTTAATGTGGAAATATAATGTTGTGTTGTTTACGTTGGTACATGCGGTTAGGTTTATCGTCACTCTTTAAAAAATATGGGTTGTTTAAAAGAAACGTTTTCAATAATTTACTACAAACTTTTAAAATGAGCCTGTTCTGTACCACGTGTACCACCCCTCGTCCCTCTTCTTCCCCCTCTCCCCCTCTCACCCACCTCCTCTCTCTCCTCTCTCCCTCCTCTCTCCCTCTCTCCCCCTCTCTCTCCCCTCCCCCCCCCTCTCTCTCCCCCTCTCTCTCCCCTCTCTCCCCCCTCTCCCCCCTCTCTCCCCCTTTCTAAAGTAAAGTAATGTGACTGGATACTGGTAGCCAGTAAAGTAATGCGACTGGATACTGGTAGTCAGTAAAGTAATGCGACTGGATACTGGTAGCCAGTAAAGTAATGCGACTGGATACTGGTAGCCAGTAAAGTAATGCGACTGGATACTGGTAGCCAGTAAAGTAATGCGACTGGTAGCCAGTAAAGTAATGCGACTGGATACTGGTAGCCAGTAAAATAATGCAACTGGATACTGGTAGCCAGTAAAGTAATGCGACTGGATACTGGTCGCCAGTAAAGTAATGTGACTGGATACTGGTAGCCAGTAAAGTAATGTGACTGGATACTGGTAGCCAGTAAAGTAATGTGACTGGATACTGGTAACCAGTAAAGTAATGTGACTGGATACTGGTAGCCAGTAAAGTAATGTGACTAGATACTGGTAGCCAGTAAAGTAATGTGACTGGATACTGGTAGCCAGTAAAGTAATGCGACTGGATACTGGTCGCCAGTAAAGTAATGTGACTGGATACTGGTAGCCAGTAAAGTAATGTGACTGGATACTGGTAGCCAGTAAAGTAATGTGACTGGATACTGGTAACCAGTAAAGTAATGTGACTGGATACTGGTAGCCAGTAAAGTAATGTGACTGGATACTGGTAGTTAGTAAAGTAATGTGACTAGATACTGGTAGCCAGTAAAGTAATGTGACTGGATACTGGTAGCCAGTAAAGGGTATGAAGCAGTGTCGTTGGAAGATATGTGATATTGAGGGGCTGGATTAGCATTTGCTGAAAGTTTATAGTACGTTAGCACTATCCGAGCGCAAATCACAAGATTTCCTGTAAGGGGCCTGCTGAAAGGCCCTGGTAGATTCCAGGGGTGAAACCCTGGTAGGGGTCTAGGGGTGAATCCCCCGGAAGCTGGTGCATTTGAACCCTTTTGTGGGTTGGTTGAAAGGAGGGGGGCAGAGGTGAAGGAAGTGGGGTCAGTGGAGGCAGTTTTCTCCTCCCGAGAGGATAATATTTTCACCTTCCTTGCATGCTTCCTGCCCGGTTGGGAGGTTAAATTGAGCATTTTGGTAAAATTTGGCAACATTGCATTTACAACTTTCATTGCAACCCTTCATGATAACTTGATGAAGGTGTAAATAGATATATCCACCCATACAGTCAAGATAAACAGACAAAAAATAGGTTCAACTAAAAGTTGAACGTAAACAACTAGATCTAAAACAATAGAAATTAATTTTGATAGACAAATCATGTTTGAGAATCAGGAGGAGTGTACCCTTTTCAATTCTCTAACTGGCACTGAAATTGATTTCTTGTACAATCAATATTATCTTATTTTATATTATTAATGTATTTATTATTAGGCTGCAAAATAGTGCAGCCTGATTAATCTTTGGTGTTGGTAGGAGGACAGATGCGGATCCTTTACTTTATAGTGCCATCGAAACGGAGGAGGGAAGGGGGTCCCCCTCTCCCCTCCCAATAATTTGCAGACCTGTTATAAAAAATTAACACCATATTTTCGTCAATATATTTTTTTGGCAAAATTTGTGCAAAATTTCATGAATTTGAGCCTTTTTGAGACCAATTTTTGACAAAAATCATAGGTCCCAATTACAACTGCAAAATATACTATTGGAATGGGAATTTCACATATTTTTGATTAAAAACACAAAGAGCAACTACCTCCTCTTTATTCACACTGAAATATAAGTATTAAAACAAACCCACAATGTACATATACGCAGTGTAGCGGTATTAGCATGTTTAAACTGTTACATTATTTTATCTCAACTCATCTTGATGTGATTTTGGCTATTTTCATATTGATGGATTTTAGCAAAAATATGACTACAATTTATATTTTGCTTGCTGCCATCAATTTTTATTTGATCTAGTAATGCACTTGCATAAGGCAAGGTATAACTTTCCTAGAAGATATTTTTTTCTTGCACTAAATAATAATCATATTATACAATTTTCGGAATGGGCAAAAGATATCTTAAAGAGAAATTTCCAAGGTCTTATGTACAAGGAACAAAAGGGTGAAAAAAGTATTGTAAACTTGTTTTTCAGTAAAAAGATATTCAAGTATGGAACTGTAACTGGTTGTGTATAATTGGCTGATACCAGACTTACCCTTACAGAAATTTTAGCTTGCAGCATGCTTACAACAATCTAAACATATTTAGCTTGCGCAAGCATGCTGCAAGCTTGCAAAAGTATGCTGCAAGCTTGTAGCAAGCGTTCTGCAAGCTAGTATTTGGAACAAATACTAGCTTGTTAGCTTGCGCAAGCTAATATTAGCTTGTGCAAGCTAGCATAAAATATTTGTTAGCTTATAAGCTTGCAGAAAGTTTTGCTAGCTTGCACAAGCTTGCAAATAGTTTTTGCTAGCTTGCGCAAGCTATTTTGTTCCAAATACTAACTAGCTTGCAGCACGCTTGCGCAAGCTTGCGACACGCTTGCACAAGCTAAAAATTGTTAGCTTGTTGCAAGCGTGCTGCAAGCTTGCTGCAAGCTAATTTTTCTCTCAAGGTAGCAGTGACTTCACATAATTACTTCTTCAGATGTCGTTTTATGTATATTTCATTGAAATATTTCTTGAGATTCTAGAAAAGATGAATGAAAAGTCTGCAAGTAGTGATGGGTAACTTCAATTTCAATGTTTTACATATCTCTATTTTCCTTCACTTTTCTGTCATTTTAAGCAATATTGGAGCTTTGTTACCTTTCATGGGAATCCATTTGATGGAACCACCTCTACTCCATATGGGAATGTTTGTTTTACATGCTTGCGATAGTCTCCTTAACTGTACAAAATGCTCTGAAAAATTGCACATATTTTGCACTTTATACGTTATAACTAAAGAATCTCTGAATATTTTGTTCCATTTCAAACAGTATAGAGAACTTGAATTCATTATCTATCGTTTGAGACCATTCTCATTTAATTATTCCAAAAAAAGTAGCGTAATTTGTAAACTATGAAATAAGTTTTTCTTGTTTTTCAATGAGAGCGCAAGCAAAATTACAAGGTTATTGCCGCTTTGACCTTTGTAACTTATGAATGAAAGTATTTGGGAGTCCATTTCACATGGCCTGACAATTAACACATAGGACTATCTGTTTACCATATATATATACATAAAATTCAACGTGATTGGTGCAAAAAAGGCCTCATACTTTCCAACAAATAGAAAGCAATGAGAGAAAACATTTCGCGTCCGCTTATGTATATTCTGATGTAATCTTTGCACGCTCAAGTTGCGTGGACTATGCTATTGTCACCGTCACAGTGCAGTGGGTTTCCTGTTGTTTGTGTATTGTAAACATGCTGTAAAGAGGAGAATAAGCATTTTTCACTGTTGGATTTTGGCTGATTTTCTTCCATTTTAACAGTCTTCTCGTATACTATTTGTTACATTGAGATATATTTCTTATTATATGACTATATTCATCAGAAATTAAAACATTATTTGCCTGAAAAATTATCGACAACAATCAGGAATGAAGAGGTGCAAGAGCGAGGAATAAGAACAACATTAGGTTGCATGATTATGATACCAAAAATTAAGAAAGGTGCTATTTATTAAACTTTGTATAAATTAATGTTTATTATACCTTTGAATACACTTTTAAGGCTTCGATCTTAAAACCAACCTGCATAATAATGGTACAATCCAAATTCTTCCCAAGTTTATTGATAGTTTTCTGTAACACATCACAGCTAGTTCCGCGACTTTTTCCCTTATGCGCATTTTAAGGCAAAACATTATTATATGCAACCCCCTCCCTGCCCTCCCCATGAAAGGTCTCTCCATAAAGCATAACAAAATTTATAGCTGTAAAAATCCCCATTCTCCTATCCTACTACTCAGTAACCATCTCTAAAGACTGAGCAACTAAAAATGTACCAACTGGCTAAAAATACAATAAAATAAGTTTATGGACTCTGTTTAAAATGAAACTTTCTCCATGGTTGTTAGATTTAAAAAAAAAAAGAAGCTTTATTCAAATTCAACAGGAGTGCTAAATCCTAAATTATTATTTGATTGAAGGAAAAGATAATCTCTGCATGAAATAGCATAGCATAGCATAGCATAGCATAACGTAGCATAGCATAGCGTAGCATAGCATTGCAAGGTTTAACGTTCCGAAAGCATCCAGAGCTGGACGTTATATCAAGGCGGCCACGGCCTTTGATAGCCAGTTGTGAACTCACTGGTTGCAGACCCACCGGGATACGATCCAGGGAAGTGCGGGTGAGAGAAATGAAGGGATAAAGAAAGAACTTATTGTATAATAGATACAAAAAGGATTATTTACTGCTAAAACAGTAAATCAGTGCAGAGCAGGGCTTTGGAGGCTTCTAGAGTGAAAAAGTCTTTCATCAGATTTTCTTTTAGAATTTTTAAATGACATTTCACACATCACTGATAATTAAAAGAACAGGTTATTCCATATATCGGAATGTTTAACCTCAACATGCACATCAAGAAAATTCATGGAACTAGCTGTGATATGTTACGGAAAGCTATAAATAAACTTGTCAGGTACTTGGATTGTACCATTATTATGTGGGTTTGTTTTAAGAATGAAGTCATTGAAACAAGAGTTGAATGCTTTTAGTTGCACGCAGTGGAGGCCAAGTTCGTCGAGTTAAGATTTTCTTCGAGGGCAAAAAAATTATGCCACATGTGGGATGTAGGCCAAGTGGAATGGAACTTTAGACAACATTTTATTTAACAACTAGCCACTTCCAATAAAATATCTTTAAAGCAAAACAAATTAAATGAAATTATTGCACACACAACTTCAGTTCAATAGTTTCTTAGACAAGGCATTACTGATGAGAAACGCTTAATCGTAAGGTTTTAATGAGCTTGTACTTAGAAGACAGTTTGAAGTTCGTTGGCAAATTTACATATTACAAACATTGTCCAATCAGAATGATTTTAACATCCGTATTGATATACATGTTCTTCAAACTTTTATAAGTTTAGCCTTTGTTATTTATAAAATATCACCGGAGCTATGACTCAACAAAGATCAACAAAGTCAATGAACTTGTAATATGCAAGCACATCAAATGCCTAAAAAAAAAAACTTTATTTTCAATCAAAAAATTACATGTGGTGAAGTATAATGAAGACGATTGAATTGTACACCATAGGAAAGAGAACAAATTACTCTCTTGTGTACCAATTTAGAAAGTTTGATTGAGACAACAACTTTTTTGCTATTGTCTTTGGAAGACGTGTACTCTGATTTTCAAAGCAGTTTTCCTACGAAGAACTGGTATGTGTGTAGGAATGACAGTCCAGTTTGTACCCCTGATTGGGAAAACAGTTTTGATTTCCCAATCGGGGGATCCTTTACAGGAGTATCCCACAATGCATCCCAATTCAAAATTTGTAATAGGAATAACATAAAAATCAGACAAATTTTAATCGTGGGGAACTCAACCACTGCAAAGGGTTCAAATTTTTCTTCACGATTTGAAATAATGGCATATGAATGATCTTTTCAGTGTGCGCTTTTAAAATTCACTGTGCGGTTTTCAAGAAATTTGAAGAAAAGTGATGAATTCTTATTGTGTGTTACCGTTACCATTACTGTTACTTTTAACAAGGTTTCTGAATTATGAGAAATAACTTTGGGATTTGTGAAAATTATTTAGCAATAACTGCGTGATAGTAACAAAGTTGTTTTACTTTTATGAAATTAAACATGAACAAAGCAAACTTTGTTACAACCTTTAATGAAACGACAAAGTGCCTATGATTGCAATTTCACAATAAAAAAGGCCGCTTCCATATATCACTGTAAGCTCAATGCGTATGCTTGAGTCTTCCGATCGGGGACTTATTGAGTTCCCCAATCGGCAGTATGAACCAAACTGAATGATAAGCAAGTTCATGCAAGGTTCCATATGCTGGGAGTTGGGGGAGGAACCATTTTTTCCCTATTATTTGAATGAGGCCTTCAGCTGGGGGTTGGGGAAGGAAGAGGAAGGAATGCTGCCCTAGTACTATTCTCTTTGCTATTATGTGAATGAGGCCTTCAGCTGGGGGTAGGGGAAGGAAGAGGAAGGAATGCTTCCTTAGTACCATTTTCTTTGCTATTATGTGAATGAGGCCTTCAGCTGGGGGTTGGGGAAGGAAGAGGAAGGAATGCATCCTTAGTACCATTTTCTTTGCTATTATGTGAATGAGGCCTTCAGCTGGGGGTTGGGGAAGGAAGAGGAAGGAATGCATCCTTAGTACCATTTTCTTTCCTATTATGTGAATGAGGCCTTCAGCTGGGGGTAGGGCAAGGAAGAGGAAGGAATGCATCCTTAGTACCATTTTCTTTCCTATTATGTGAATGAAGTTTTCAGCTGGGGGTTGGGGAAGGAAGAGGAAGGAATGCATCCTTAGTACCATTTTCTTTCCTATTTTTTGAAAGAGGCCTTCAGCTGGGAGTTGGGGAAGGAAGAGGAAGGAATGCTGTCCTAGTACCATTCTCTTTGCTATTATGTGAATGAGGCCTTCAGCTGGAGGTAGGGGAAGGAAGAGGAAGAAATGCTACCCTAGTACCATTCTCTTTCCTATTATGTGAATGAGGCCTTCAGCTGGGGGTGGGGGAAGGAAGAGGAAGGAATGCTTGCCTAGTACCATTCTCTTTGCTATTATGTGAATGAGGCCTTCAGCTGGAGGTAGGGGAAGGAAGAGGAAGAAATGCTACCCTAGTACCATTCTCTTTCCTATTATGTGAATGAGGCCTTCAGCTGGAGTTAAGGAAGGAAGAGGAAGGAATGCTTGCCTAGTACCATTCTCTTTCCTATTATGTGAATGAGGCCTTCAGCTGGGGTTGGGAAGGAAGAGGAAGGAATGCTTGCCTAGTACCATTCTCTTTGCTATTATGTGAATGAGGCCTTCAGCTGGGGGTGGGGAAGGAAGAGGAAGGAATGCTACCTAGTACCATTCTCTTTCCTATTATGTGAAAGAGGCCTTCAGCTGGGGTGGGGGAAGGAAGAGGAAGGAATGCTTGCCTAGTACCATTCTCTTTGCTATTATGTGAATGAGGCCTTCAGCTGGGGGTTGGGGAAGGAAGAGGAAGGAATGCTACCCTAGTACCATTCTCTTTCCTATTATGTGAATGAGGCCTTCAGCTGGGGGTTGGGGAAGGAAGAGGAAGGAATGCTACCCTAGTACCATTCTCTTTCCTATTATGTGAAAGAGGCCTTCAGCTGGGGGTGGGGGAAGGAAGAGGAAGGAATGCTTGCCTAGTACCATTCTCTTTCCTATTATGTGAAAGAGGCCTTCAGCTGGGGGTTGGGGAAGGAAGAGGAAGGAATGCTGCCCTAGTACTATTCTCTTTCCTATTATGTGAATGAGGCCTTCAGCTGGGGGTAGGGCAAGGAAGAGGAAGGAATGCTACCCTAGGACCATTCTCTTTCCTATTATGTGAATGAGGCCTTCAGCTGGGGGTAGGGGAAGGAAGAGGAAGGAATGCTTGCCTAGTACCATTTTCTTTGCTATTATGTGAATGAAGCCTTCAGCTGGGGGTTGGGGAAGGAAGAGGAAGGAATGCTTGCCTAGTACCATTCTCTTTCCTATTATGTGAATGAGGCCTTCAGCTGGGGGTTGGGGAAGGAAGAGGAAGGAATGCTACCTAGTACCATTCTCTTTCCTATTATGTGAATGAGGCCTTCAGCTGGGGGTTGGGAAGGAAGAGGAAGGAATGCTACCTAGTACCATTCTCTTTCCTATTATGTGAATGAGGCCTTCAGCTGGGGGTTGGGAAGGAAGAGGAAGGAATGCTACCCTAGTACCATTCTCTTTCCTATTATGTGAAAGAGGCCTTCAGCTGGGGGTGGGGGAAGGAAGAGGAAGGAATGCTTGCCTAGTACCATTCTCTTTCCTATTATGTGAAAGAGGCCTTCAGCTGGGGTTGGGAAGGAAGAGGAAGGAATGCTGCCCTAGTACTATTCTCTTTCCTATTATGTGAATGAGGCCTTCAGCTGGGGGTAGGGCAAGGAAGAGGAAGGAATGCTACCCTAGGACCATTCTCTTTCCTATTATGTGAATGAGGCCTTCAGCTGGGGGTGGGGAAGGAAGAGGAAGGAATGCTTGCCTAGTACCATTTTCTTTGCTATTATGTGAATGAAGCCTTCAGCTGGGGGTTGGGAAGGAAGAGGAAGGAATGCTTGCCTAGTACCATTCTCTTTCCTATTATGTGAATGAGGCCTTCAGCTGGGGATGGGGGAAGGAAGAGGAAGGAATGCTACCCTAGTACCATTCTCTTTCCTATTATGTGAATGAGGCCTTCAGCTGGGGGTTGGGGAAGGAAGAGGAAGGAATGCTACCCTAGTACCATTCTCTTTCCTATTATGTGAATGAGGCCTTCAGCTGGGGGTTGGGGAAGGAAAAGGAAGGAATGCTGCCCTAGTACTATTCTCTTTGCTATTATGTGAATGAGGCCTTCAGCTGGAGTTAAGGGAAGGAAAAGGAAGGAATGCTGCCCTAGTACTATTCTCTTTGCTATTATGTGAATGAGGCCTTCAGCTGGGGTCCTATTATGTGAATGAAGCCTTCAGCTGGGGGTAGGGGAAGGAAGAGGAAGGAATGCTTCCCTAGTATCATTGAAACTGTTTTGTGCCCCTCCACCTTGTTCAACCAAAAGAAATTAAAGCAAGGAAAGTGGAGCTCTTTCCCAGTATCTCTTCTTAAAGTTTCAGTGGCCACCTTGTAGAAAAATCCTGGCTGTTGGCTGCTGTTCACAGACGACTAAATATTATAAAGATTGAGAAGGGGTAGTTATGAAGGGAAATTCATGGGAGTTAGGTGGGGAGTTTTTTAACTCAGTTTAAATTTGTTAAACAGCAAAACTAAATCACTAATTATTTTGTTATCTTTCAAAGATCAATCGTCCACCAATTTGAATCATTAATGTCATATTCAAACAAAAAATGTATAGACCCCATGCAAAGGAAAAATTATTTCTTAGAAGTTAGACAATTTGAAATAGATTAGAAAGTAAAATGCATTAATATTCTAATCTGTACTGTGTGTATTACATCATATTTGAGATGGCCACTCCCATGTAAGTTTATTTGGCAGAATTAATGTTTTGATAAATTAGAAAATATATGCTTAATTGTTTTGTAGGATGTAACACTTTTTCAGATGACTTATAATTATTATTTCTATCATATTAAATGCACGGACCCCTCACGAAAGTATGTACCCCCTTCCTGGGTAAAATCAAACAAAAAATATAAGACAAGAGCATATGAAGAATCTTCCCAAGTGCCTTCTTGTTAAGTGTTTGTGACCCCCTTCCCCCTTTCCCCTTTTTCTTCCCTCCCCCTTTGCAAAAGGCCTGATTAAATGAAGAAAAAAGCATATGGGAATGTTTTACCTGAAAACGCACATAAGAAAAAAAAATTGTGATGTGTTACAGAAAACTATAAAAAACTTGGGAAGACTTGGATTGTACCATTACTATGTGGGTTGGTTTTCAGAACAAAGTCTTAAAAGTGGTTTCAAAGATATAATAAACAGGTATTAATTCATACAAAAGTTGAATAAATAGCATAGTTCTTAATTTTTGGTATCATAATCATTCAACCTAACGTTGTCGTTATTCCTTGCTCTTGCACTTCTTCATTCCTGATTGTTGTCAATAATATTTCAGCCAAATAATGTTTTAAGTTCTGATGAAAACAGTCATATAATAAGAAATATATATCAGTGTAACAAAATATAAAAGAAGACTGTTAAAAATGGAAGAAAATCAGCCAAAATCCGACATTGAAAAATGCAAATATCCGCCTCTTCACAGCATGTTTGCAATATACAAACAACAGGAAACCCTCTGCACACAATAGTACAGTCCACGCAGCTGGGAGGTGCTAAGATTATGTCAGAATTAAAATAAAGGAATACATAAGCAGACGTGAAATGTTTTGACTCTCATCGCTTTCTATTTGTTGGAATATACGGGCCCTTTTTTGCATCAATCACGTTGGATTTAGATATATGGTAAACAGATATATGTTAATTGTCAGGCTGTTTGAAATGGACTTCCAAATACTTTCATTTATAAGTTACAAAGGTTAAAGCATCGATAACCTTGTGATTTTGCTTGCGCTCTCATTGAAAAACAAGAAAAAACAAATTTTGTACTTTACAAAGTACGGTACTTTTTTTGAGAATAATTAAATGAAAATGATATCAAACGATAGATAATGAATTCAAGTTCTCTATACCATTAAAATGGAACAAAATATTCAGAGACTTTTTAGTTATAAAGTTTGAAGTCCAAAGTATGTGTGATTTATCAGAGCGTTTTGCACAGTTAAGGAGAATGTCGCAAGCGTATGAAACAAACATTTCCAAATGCCAGACTTTGTCTCTTTTAAAGAGTTGGAGAAAGTTATTCCTACAGATGCACATATTACTGATTATGCACCAGGTGGGTAGGGGAGAGAATGCCTTTCCCTCATAAAATCATGGGCAGGATTTACCGACCGAAAGTTTTGAGGAGGCAAAGTCAAAAGTGAGGAGGGGCAAAATCACACTAAGATGCAAAAGATACAAATTTGGAGAAAAAGTGGGAGGGGAGGGCAAGTTCCCCCTTTGACCCCCTCAAATCCCGCCTATGCATAAAATAATCATAATCACCACCACAGTTACATTTTTCATGTAGGATGGAGATACCTATGTATTACTAAACCTATGATATTAATGGCAGACAACGGAGAAGCTAGGACAGCAAATGCAAGATTGATTTCCATTCATGTTTCAATTCCATCAGACTCTTAAGGTTCCTTTGATTTTCAAAACCACTTAATCATTCATTGTCTCTTCATGTTCATGAATTGTGCAATTCACCTCTAATTACTAAAGTGCCTCCTTGAAACATTCTTCGAATTTATCAGACGGATTCTGTCTCCTTTGCTTTCGTCATGCAGTGAAATAAGTACATATGTAATTTACACACGTAATTGATTAGCGAAATTATGTTGAGAGTTGAGATGTCATTGATGTTAATGTCATTAATGTCCCCTATACAAGAACTCCAGATCTCTTCTCTCCTCACTGTCCTCAATCTTGGACCTATTCAAAAACAATTCTTCCTCAAACATCATCAACTTCCTCCGCAACAACAACTTCTTCCACCACATATAATCTCCTCCCCTCCCCTTCTACACCTAACGTTACACACCCCTTTCTTTTCATCTAACTTTTTCTCCCACATTCAGCTTTTCCCCTTTATCTCCTTTACAAACCTTCCATCTCCTCACTATCCTTACTCTTACACCATTACTCATTAACACCCTCTTGGCTTATTAACTCGGACTGTCGCGATGCCGTTAAACTTCAACAAACCAAACCAAACCATTAATGTTGGTTTTTTTAAAATTCTTATAAATATGTTCACATTAAGTATTTAATCAAAACAAAGAAAGATGTTTCACCAATAAAAGAGATGATGTTTAGACCACTTCGGTAAGAGCAATTTGCAGTCTATATTCTGTCGTAAATATGTCTAATATAATTTGTTGCAATTGCTGAATTATACATCATAAATTCAGAAATGGCATCAGTGGGGTTTGGGTAAGTATGGCTGACATTTGTGCGAACTTTAAACACATTCCACATTCAATCAAGAAAATCATGTCATGGAATCTTTACTGGAATTCTTTGCCTTGATAAATCATGAGAGGCTTAATTAGTCCAGTTCTTGATCGGTATCAAATATATCCTGGGATGTGGTAAATCTTGTGATTTATATTTCTCCGTAAATGATTATTTCTTTCTTCTTTAAGAACATGAATCCCAGTGTAAAAGCATTAAAATAGGGGAAACAAGAGAATTGGAAATCAAGTAAAAGGAGGTGATTGTTGTCTGGTGCATACTATGAAAATCCTCCTGCACTTCCCCTGCATTCCCCTACATTCCCTTTTCCCACATTTCTTCACCCCGCATCCTCCTCCCGCATTCCTCCCCCTGCATTCCTCCCCCCGCATTCCCCCACCCCTCCCCCGCCCCGCAACGTGAAATACAACAGCTATTTGTGCAAGAAAGACTGAAAAAGGGGAGATGGAGGTTTTCTGAAAACCAATTTAGGGCAGTGTAGGCCAATGAGTCCCCATGTCCTAATACTTGAAATTGAATACTCTATACCATATGATAATTATTTTCTCTTTTCTCTACAGGTCCTTTCTTATCTCAGGAGTGCCAGACAGAGAGCGGGTAAGTGACTCTAAATTACTGCTGTCGTTTTCCGTCCCCTTTTTTCCCCAAATTTATATCTTTCGTGTAACTTTTTGTATCATAGTGTGTTTTTGTCCCCCACTTTTGGTGGGCACATTTGATTTTCAAGCTGAAAAGTTTCTCTTTAAGCCTACCTGCACCCGACACCTGAGTTAATCCTGAAAACTCAGGTATGACAATTACCAACCCTGAGTGTATTATGTTTCCAATCAAAACCAATGATTGTTTATCTGCCATTCCCATGCACACCACAGCCAAGTAGCCCAAGGCTATTTGTGTGTATAAGATTACAAAAGCCAGGGCTGAATAATCAAGGTACTTTTGTGATTAAAATCACTCATCTGTGTTAGGTGTCTCAGTGGGATAAGTTTGTTTTCAAACTGGTGATAAAAATAGTTGTGTATTGTAATGCCAGGGGTAATAATGTGCATTAACTGTGAATGATTGACGGACCATTTCTCCTAAGGAAAGATATTGCTTCATGTTGTAATTTTGCCTCCACACTTTTAGAAGGCAAATCCTCCTATGACATGCCACATAAGATTGACTAAAAACTACAATATCACTCCAGCTATAGCTAGCTCCAAATTTTGAGGCAGCAAAATTAGAACAAATCATGGTTGTACTCACATGTTGGCATAGTTTTATGTCCTGTATGTTTTACATAAATGATGAAATTATATTTAAGAAAAATTGCCCCCCCTCCTTACCCTTATTTCCCCAGGCAGGGGGAATAACAAGCTGACCATGAGCTTGCCTTGAATTGAAACCTTTACTTTATTGCAAACTTGCATAAACTAGTTTGAGGCTTCAGTGCAAGCAGGTACAAACTCGATCATCTCGGTCATGTAAACTGCTCACTACAAACAAGAAGACAGATCTCAATGCTCACAAGCTAATGTTGAGCTGAAATGGTCATAGCAAGTTATTTAGTGAGGTTTTGTTGTTGCTCAGGGGCATGTCTAGCTTTTTGTTTTTGAGGGGATTTAATTATGTGCCCCCCCCTCCCTCCTGTGAAAAGTGTTTATTTTTCCTGGTTGCTTTCTTTCTCCCCGGTTGCTTTCTTTCTCCACGGTTTGGAGGGAAAATTTTGAAAGTATAAATATAAAATTGAAGGAAAATGCATAAAATTGTTGGCAATTTTGGCAATATTTCCTGAAAAATGGACAAATTTTTTAGAAATTAAAGAAATTTCCAGAAAATTTAAGAAATATTTTTGCGGAATTGAAGATTTCACTAGAATGAAGAATTTTTTTTTGAAAAGTTAACGAAATGTCACGGAAATTTCCCGAAAAGTGAAAGAAATTGGGTGGAAATTTAAGAAAATTCTGGAAATGTATCAAATTTCCTAAAACTTTGAGAAATTTTTTTAAATTCAAAGAGAAATTTCAAGGCAAATTCAAGAAGATTCCTTGAAAATTCAAAAAGAATTCCTGAAAATTCAAGGAGATTTTCCAATTAGCAGCAACATTTTATATAAATTAACCAGTGCAATTTTCATATGAGTTCTTTCATATGAGTTCTTGCTCCCCTGAGAGATGACCCCACCTAGCTATGCCCCTTGCCAAGGCAAATGTTGACAAGTGCCCATTTGGTGAAAAGGAAAAGATTTATTTGAAAATTATTGTGTGCAGGGGTTGGTGGGGCATCATGCATGCCTTGATAATTATTAAGACTTTCACCTCCCTATCTGAAGATTTTTGACACTATGTTGCAGATTTTGGTCCAAACATAAAAGCTTTGGTCCAAAACTGAAGATTATTGAGAAGAATCTTTATCCAAAATTAAAGATTTTTGGGCCAAAATTAAAGATGTTTGATCCAAAATTGAGGATTTTTGGTGCACACTAAAAGTTTTGGTTTAAAATTAACGATAATTCAGTTGATATGATTTTTAAAATGTCAACATTTGTTTTGTATATGGTTCATTTGATCTTTCAGTTAATTATATTGATGGCTTTGACAAAATTGGTGGAGGGGGCTACACATTTTTTAGGGGGATAAGCCCCAATATCTCCCTTCCCCATTAGACACACCAATGATATTGCTGTCTGTAAAGTAGTTTTTCTGATTCTAGCCAATTTTGAAGACAATTTTCAGGACATTAAGCTGAATTTGAGTGGATGGACCACAAAGCATACAAGTCAGTAAATCATTACCATTCTGCAGGCAATCTCCAAAATCTTATATCTGGCCAAATTGACACTGTTTGGTGTGGTGCCCCCTTCCTCTACTTTTCAGCATCTTTCAAATTTTTGTATTCAATACCACTCCCACTTTTCAACAGCCACTTGATTAATGATAATTACTGTTTTTTATAGTTGGATTTTGATTTTGATTTTTTGTTGTTGGAATTTGCAGTTTGGTTATGGAAGAAGTGATAAAAATTTGGGACATATATTGGCAGTGTCGGCAATTTCTTTCAACATTGGGGGACGTACCCAGAAAAGTAAGGGAGTAGATTCCCCTCCCAAGACAAAAGTGTTTAAATGTAGCCCACCTCTGAAGGCATTTTTTTGAAAAGCAAAACATATATTAAAAACAGGTTATTCCAAATTTTGAAATATTTCTGAAAAAGTGGGGGTCCAGATTCCCATTACCCAGTGGCTATGGCACTCAGGGGTGGATTCAGAGAAGGGAGGGGAGGGGGCACAGATTTTTACGATGATACTTTTTTACCATGAGATAATTCTTTGTCAAGGTTTATGTTTTCGGGAAATTTTATTCAATGCTTGGGAAATCTCTTTCAATCTTTTAGAAATTTCCTTAATTCTCATGCAATTTCAGAAATTACTTTTATTTTAGGGGAAATTTTTCCCCCAAAACAGCTTGCTTGCGCACCCAGAAAACAGCTTAACGTCTAACTTAAAAAATGTGTTATGTCTTTCGACCACCCTCATGGGCTAGTGGGTAGGGATTTGACCCCAACACCCACCCAGTCTTAAAAACTATGCCCAGAAAACAGTCTTGAAAAATTGAAGGAAAAAAAAACTAAAGTCAGAGTTACCGTTGTGTTGCATTTTTCTACCCCCCTCATGGGCTGGTGGGTAGGGATTTGACCCATGACTGATGCCACTTACACACAGTGGCATAGCTAGGGCCATACGTGCTGGGGGAAAGTGGGGCCCTGTGGGTCCCTATGGTGTACAAGTATAATGACATTTTTTCATGGGCCCCCTATTAGAGCCCAAGCCATGCCCCTTTTAGGGGGAGTCGCCCCTGCCCTCCCCCTAGTTATGCCACTGCTCACACAGTGTACATGCATCACTTTTAACCCTTCTCAATTTTCATTTTAATTCCTGACACCCAGTGGGGATCCTAGAAATATGCCCAGAAAACAGTTTGCAGTTGGAATGGCATTAATGTTTCATATAAAGATGAATTTAAGGGAACAAAAATTTAATTATAACGTTATACTAAGGCTAGACTAAAATTCACAATCACAAAACTAACAAGTCCCACTCTCATATAATCTAGTAAATTCGCAGTCAAAAACATACACAATTACCAATATTCGTCTTAAAATGAAATTATGATTTGAGTCCACGTAGAACTTCAATAAAATGGAGATGAAAATGATCACGTCGAAATAAATATTATACTCAATTAACATCTTTAAAATCACTGCATGGATCTCGTAATTGCAGTCAGGTTTGTGGTAATAGTGTCACAGATATTTTTCCACACCTTAGAACAATCCACAAACCAACAATCTGTGTTTGCAAAAAAACGGACCATTAAACATAGAAATGGGACATGGATAAATGTTTGTACGATAGCCACACATAATCTACACAACATATTAAATTTTTCCTCGTACGTACAAAATTTCTGTGACCATTTAAAGTTGACCACCTATATACACTATGGCGAGGAAGTGTAGGATTGTGGGCGGGTAACCTTTGGAAAATGGCTGTGCCCATGGCAGCAAAAGTTCCTACATTGAGGAATTTTAGGGTTCCTCCATAGAGGTAAGCTCCCCACTGTCAGACCCTAAACACTTGTATAGCTGCATAGTGATATACTCCCTTACCCCTTCTCCTTTATATACATATTTACAGTGTCACCAGGGGAGGGGAGGGGGGACATTATAAAACATATTTGTCCCCCAACAAAATTATTGGGAGATATCCCTCATCCCCAGGGATCGCTGCCTGTGCATATTGAATTTGGGGAAGGGCAGAAATGGAGGGGTGGGGATGTTTTAGAGTGAATTGTCTGTCTTCAACATATTTAAGAAGTGATGGGTGGATTTTTTACTGCTTAGGGATGAAGTGTTTACAATTTGGGACATTTTGCAATAGAGGAAGAGCAGAAATGGAGATGGGGATGTCTTACGGTGAGATCTGTTGAGATTTAGTTCAAACTTTCCAATGGAATGTACTGAATAATGATTTTTATGCCCTGAAAGCAAATCCAATCAATCCATTTTTTGGACTCAAAGAAAATCAAATCGAGTGATTATCAAAGAAAATTAAAACAATGATTTCTGCAATGAAAGGAAAATGATGAAATGTCTGAAAGGAACTCGAACAAGGAATGCTTTGCCTGAATAAAGCTGAAAACAATGATGCAGATCAGAAGTGAGAAAGAGATTCTTTGGGATACAATGATGGGCCTCGGAATTCTGAGGTAGATTGTATTGGATATGGGGGAATTAACTATGAGGTGTATTTGACATGTTAGAATTGCCAAAGGGCAGAGGTATGCACTCTACAGAGTGCTAAAACTCTATTTTAATATGTTATGCATCCGTTGTAAGTCCTCTATCAGGAATGACTTACATCTTTTGAAGAAGGATCAAAATGTTACAAATTATCATAAAAAAAGAAGGAGGTAATGCTCAGTATATCTTAGTGGGTGGCTGTCTCAAGCACTGGATTCAATTTGTGGGTGGGTTAGTTAGGTTTAGATGACATCATATACACAGTGCGGTTTAAATGTGTCATGTTCAGGTATGTGATTTTGACAGGTGGGTCATTTGATCTTGCCAGGCATCAGTCAGCCATGAGTGGCATCTTGGGGTGTGTTCTCACTTGAGTACAAGCTTGCGATCAGACCCACTGCAGGTGATCAGTTTTAACAATTCTGTACTGTTAGAATTATGCTCTCCAAATCTGATAGCAGTCACTTGGATCTTGGTCCTAGTTCAGGGTATGATCATGATCCGTAGCAGGTGATCAGATCCGCCGATTAGATTCTCAAAAAAAATGTGTGTGAATGCAGATCTGTGATCACATTAGTTATGCAGTATCCTGTCATAACTTATTTATTTCATAGGAACAGTGAGCTTGTTCGATTACATTTTGCTGAGTTTTTAATGACCCACATTTTGACGTGCATTTCACTCATATCCCATGGTCAGCTTGCCAGCAGTATGTGGGTCTGATAGCAAGCTTGCACTCTTCAATCATCAAGCTGGTACAGGGATCATGATTTAGTGAGAACGCAGCCCTGGAGACTTTGATCAACCACAGCCTGGCCCCGCATCCTTATCATTTATTTATTAAAACTTTCAGTTTTAAAACCACTGGCAGCTTATCCTAAATATAGGAATTACAAATGGTATATTTTATTGAAAATTTGTACATTTTCTGTGAAATCTGTTTTGGAAAGGTAGACAAGTGGTTACTATGGTGCCAGAATGTCTTAGAATTAAGTAAATATGAGAATATAAATCATGCTACAAGGAGGGATCTGTATGTTTGCTGTTGCTTCAAGGTTTTTTAATTGGAGTAGCGCACCCTTTCTAAGAAATGAATAAAACATAAGGCGCCGTTTCTGGAAGCATATTATCACATTGACACACTCGCCCAGTTAAGTAAAGTTGTGATGCACCCAGTAACTCATTGTAGCAGATGGGATATTCTCACTCAGCAGCTACCTGTCAACTTTTTGTGTGCTCTTCCTCTAGCAGCTGTCAGCTGAGGACCACCCTCACAGAAATTTTAGCTTGCAGCACACTTGTGCCAAGCTAATATTTTAGACGTGTGCAAGCGTGCTGCAAGCTTGCGGAACATGCTGCAAGTTTGCGCAAGTGTGCTGCAAGCTTGCAGCAAGCATGTTATGAGCTAGTATTTGGAACAAATACTAGCTTACTAGCTTGATCAATCTAACATTAGCTTGCACAAGCTACATAAATTATTTGTTAGTTTGCAGAAAGTTTTGTAAGCTTGCAGATAGTTTTTGCTAGGTTGCGCAAGCTAATTTGTTCCAAATACTAACTTGCAGCACCCTTGCTACAAGCTTGCAGCACACTTGCGCAAGCTAAAATGTTAGTTTGACGGAAGCATGCTGCAAGCTATTATTTTGTAAGGGCAGTCGCTGAAAAGTAGGCTGTTTTCGGCTTACTTTCTGTGCAGGTGTGGACTTGCCAAAATCATTCCACGATCCAGGTACAGGCCTGGCCTCCTATTCTGAAGTAATGAGTAGTCCACACCCAACATGTAGTACTGCACTAGATAACCCTATGTAGTTTTGGCTGCAGGTACCAACTCACCTCTGGGAGGCTGCTGTGTCGGTTTTAAGTACCTACATTCTGCAGCTGCCCCAACCATTATGAATGACATCAGACTAGTTGTGATGTCACAGCCCCAGATTCCTCAAAGTCTTTATGTATTCTATCATATTTCATCCTGCCATTTTGTGGCTTAAAAACCATTGGATATGTCAGGAAAGTTCCAAATTTTTTAATTTAGAACTAATTTCTAAAGCAAGAACATCTTTCATGAAATTAAAGAAGATTTGGAGCTCCCATATATATTCAGTCAAAACAAAGATCAGATTATTTAACTTTATTGTTAAGTCAGTTCTCTGTTGTGAGACATGGAAGACCAATGAGACTGACGATAAGAAAATGGATACCTTCATGTTCAAATGCATGAGAAGAATTTTGAAGATCAGATGGCCATATGTTGTTTCAAATGATGAATTATTGAGATTTACTAAGCAAAGGAGCATTAGCAACGAAGTCAAAATGAGAAAATTTTGATTTACTACCTGAAGAAAGTTTGAGGAAAAAAAATTCAAATAGTAAACAAGTTAAATAAACTTTCTTTAAAATCCATAACCAATTGTTAGTAGCATGTGAGCATGAGGGCATCAAACCTCCACAGTAGATTTACTACATCGCTCATTTCTACACAGATAAGAAGCTTTAAACTTGAATTTCTCCTTACCGGAATAAGAATTTTGAATGCTTTTTCACCATTTTGTTTCTTTTTAAGCTTCTTTCATATGAGATGAACTTGTTTTACCACTGAAGAAATCTTTTAACACAATCTGGCCTTCAATTTCTTTTCTAAATTTTATTTGTTGAATGGCACCCATTCGTAGACCTCTATTCACAGTCAATTATGATAGCAGGAGCTGAGCTAAGGGAACAGGGTGCTGTCAAATTGTATTCTATTATTGCAACGCAATAATAGAATATAAAAAAAAGAAAGAAGATTACCCACTAAAAGATAATGTAATATGTATTGGTGTGGATTAATATAATCCCTGGTATTATAGTGGGTACATGGCAGTAAAGACATTTCTGTATCACATCTTTCTGCCTGCATGGTCACATGTGACTACTTAAAAGTATTCCTCACAATTTTAAACATATAACAGAAACTGATTAGATACCCATGTGTTTATTTTCATTGATCTAATTCTCAAATCTGGTTACATGTATGTTTATTTATTTAATATTTGATTGTTTAAAAATTGAGGCATTAGTGCAACATTCCAAATTGAAGATTTACCAGTCCTTTTTTTTTTTTTTTTTTTTTTTGCCACCTCAGTTTCTCCGAAACAAGATAACAGATGCCTAAAATTGATATCCAGATGTCAAGTAGAGGTGATGTATTGAGCTTGTGTAAATCCTGTGGTGAATCACATGATTGGCTATTATCTGATTAGTGGAGACGTGCAATGAAGAGGGTCTCGCTAAAGAAAATGAGAAGAATGAAAAAAGGAGAAAGAATTGCATGACTTTTAACAGTAAATCTCAAATTACAATATTTTCTGTACGAAAAGTAGATTGCTATGTTACTTTTGTAAATATATGGTGAGTCGAGTATACATGCATATTCCCGCTTGGTCACCCTTTTCCTTATATTTGGACTTATCTCAATGAAGAATTGAATTTTTGACTATGAGAGAATTGGTGAAGCCGACATTATGTAGGCCTGTGTTTTCTAGCATTGGCAGGATTACGTTGGGAAGGGGGAGGGTAGGGGTCGATATTTTGTGTCACACTTTTTTTCTCATATTCATATAATTTGTATGGTGAATTTTTCTATCTTTATGTGATTTTGTGACTCCCTCTCCCATCCACAGTTCAGATTCATAACATTATATGGCATATTACAAACATAACTGAGATAGGTAATAGTAGCAAGGAACAAGCCCCCTCTCCCCTCCCACAATTATATGAATTATTTTATTTCCCAGTCAGACACACAATGAACCAAATTCGATCATACATTCGATCATATATATATATATATATATATATATATATATATATATATATATATATATATATTATATATATGTGTGTGTGTGTATGTGTGTATGTGGGGAGTGTGTGTGTGTGTGTGCGTATGTCTTTGCTACCAATTGGGGTTATTTCTATAATAACACACCTTCCAATCGGGGACGACCTACCAATCAGGGACATCCCCGGTTGGTTTCTTGCAGATTTGGGTTCTCCAGGGTGAAACAATATGCCACCTGAAAAATTACACATTTTCAGTGCTGTCCCCATTTAGTTGGTTCTACAAGCTGTGTATAAAAATATACATATATATATATATATATATATATATATATATATATATATATATATATATATATATATATATATATATATATATATATATATATATATATATATATATATATATATATATATATATATATATATATATATATATATATATATATATATATATATATATATATATATATATATATATATATATATATATATATATATATATATATATATATATATATATATATATATATATATATATATATATATATATATATACATATACACACTGTTAAAATAAAGAAGTGATTTCTACACACAAATAACCGTTAAAACCTTACGCGAAGACGTATTCTGGTGCGACAGTCTTTGACTGTTAAAGCTGAGATAGAGACTTCAGGGTGAGTTTTTATTGTTCAGCACCGTACACTGTAAATAACCACTAACTGTTTAAGAAAATAGCACTTTACCGTATTGACTGTAATTTTTTGTGGAACGAAATCACATACATCATTTCCATAGTTACCTGCAAATCATTAAGAAGTGCACTATATATCAAGTTATAAAGAATGATGCAGGACTCCATTGCTACACCGCATTGTATGTCACATCCATTGCCGAATATCTGCCGAATACCTGCCGAATCTCTTTCACTGGTAACAAATCACATGTTGTTCATGTATAAACAAGTGAAAACTGTTGCAACTTTATTTTTTGAGTAATTAATGTGCATTACATTCAGTTTACATTTTCTTGTGCTGCAGTGTGCTATGCGAATAAGATAGGCTAGGCTATGCATTTGACGTTTTGCATTGCATTGGGCAACTTACTGTAGGCCTAAGTTAGTAGCGTTACTTAGGTGTGGAAGTAAAAAATCATAACATAAGGTATAGTATGATGATCATGATGTTAAAGCTAAACTCGAGTAGGCTTAATTATTCTTCAAACTAAACTCTATGAGGTGAACTGAGACTCCAGTCTGGGTTTTCTCATGGTATTTTGTAGTAAATCATGTGGTGTAGGACTACACTGCCAGCGTCTACCTTCGGAAGTTTTTATGCTCGCCCACCAACGTTAGGTTGTAGACTTTGTGTACACTATCCATAGAAAAAAATTAGGTACATTTTGGCTGTAAATTTACCCATTTGTAAAGGAAGATGTTACTAGAAGACTTCAAATAAAGACGTAGTCCTTCATCTGTTTTTTTTACTTCTGGGGAACAATTTTGCTTAGGTAACCAGCCTGTTAAGGTATTGAACATTCTAGCTACAAAGTAACCTAATCTTTGTAACATTTGGAGGTTATATAGGAAAGACAGAGTTACTCAAAAAAACAAAAAACTTTGAGATCAACGTTAACTTTACACAGAGAAGTCAATGGAACTTTCCCCGTAGTTTATGCACCTAAGGTATTAAATTTTAATTTTCTTTATTAAAAAAATAATTGTTTTCATTGTCAGCAATATAAACACATTTTTTGATTTCTCCTCCTTTTATCCATGATAAATTCAAAGAAGCTTGATATTTAACATAAATATTTTTGTTTCGGCAAAATTGCGAATATCCCAAAGTTTGTGCACCAATGATAAACCTATGTATTGTAGCAGCTGTACCAGTTAATCGTAAAAAAAAAGGCTTCAAAGAAAATACGGAAAGAAAACATTTGAAAATATTAATTTCCAAAGTGCGTATTTATTGAAAATAGGGCCAGCAACACTATAGTGAGCCACCATGTCAATAAAGCTCTTTGGGCCCTAATGCAATGGATATGAAACATCACTAAAACAACCAACTTTCGATGGCTACCAACTTATTTCCTTACCTTGTAAACACGAAAAACTTAGTTCTCTGTATTTAAGGAGACGATCCTGAATCAAATGATTATATCACTGAGGATAATGCATTTGTCAGTTGTATGACTTACCCCTACAACCCTGGCAATGTCAGTCAAAGGTGGGTCATTGACATATGAAATAGTAACTCACATGTACATCATTCTACCAAATTTTCAGTCACCAGAGTGACTCTGGGGTGGGTCATTTTACTTCAGACCCATTGACTTTGTACAGAGATGATTGATTTGGGTTAAGTCTTTTCACAAAAAAAATGTCAGTAACTAAGTGACTGAGGGGTGTGTCAATGTATATGTTTTGTCCACTCACTTTGGTGCAATGACTCACCTTGTCCGGGTATAGGTGAGTCACACAATTGACAAGTGCATTAATGCTAGAAATGTGTCAAAAACATTATTTTCTTGAAGTTTTGGCTCTGTGGTCTTTTACAGTGAAATTCCTACGTAGAACTTATTTTATACGCTAAGCATTGTTACGCATACGTGAATATACACAAGTTAGAGAAAGAGCAGCATGGGAGAGAAAATTTCACGGGCACATATAAAGCACAGGAATTGGATTGCACTGTATGAGCATTGCAATGCATATAATGCCATATGGGTATGTATGCAGCACGAGGGTAAAATATTTCAATATCGCACACGTTAATTCAGAGGCGGAATACATTTTATTTACGAAATAATTGCAAATTTCTTGAAATAAAAGTTTGTTGTTTCGGTGATGTTACATTTCCGTTGCATAATGGCCCATAGCACTGTATTAATATGGTGGCTCACAAGTTTTGCACTGGATATGTTCCATTAAGCATCCTTGCTTTTACAATGTAGCCTTGTCGATACTTCGTTGAGGTGAAGGGTGGAGTTTGTGGATCTACATGTATAACTATTTGCTTGTACAAATTAATATATGAGTTTCTCTTCTAAGTATAGAAATATACTTTTGTTAAGTTTTTACACAATTGTCCAGTACAGATACAAATTTAATGTTTTTTGAGAAGCATTTGAGAAGTTGTTCTGAAAATACCCAGAGGGAAGAGTATCCGTGCAGCGCCAGCTGATGAACTTAAAGACAATCAACTACGTAAAACGCCAACACTTTATACTGGTGTCTCATATGGTGACGATTCACATTGACAGGTATACAGATTTACTTCCTTTAATTTATATCGTAAAGCAATTGCAGAGCATTATGTATCACAATATTTTTTTCTTTGTTTTTTTTTAATTATTGATTTTAAAAAGTTGGGATATTATTAATCATATTCTATATATGTGCATCACAATTCCAGCTTTGAAATTGATTTTTTTTATTTATTGAACTTTTTTTTAGAAGTATTGTAAAGATAAAGTTTCTTCATACATCCATGCAAGATTTATTAAGTATTTATTAATAAAAAATGTTCCATAATAAGAAGGCTTGTACCTAATGACATAACAGAAATTTTGTTTCAATTTTAAAAGCTGGTAAATGGTTGCCTACTGGTAAATTGTTTTTACCTGTACATTTATGTAAATTTTAACTGATTTATGCAGGTTTTTGAGGTATGTGTTGAAAATAATGAGGAAATATTCAGACTTCATAGCTAGTAAAACTGATCATACAAATCTGATGACTGAAAAGAAATATTGTCTGTTTGTTTGCTATTTAAATTGACTTGTTTGGACTGAAATAAACTTTCTTCAAACTGTTCGATATAATTTAAGTCACAATTAGGGCCGTTCTTCAACAGGCCTGAGCCAATAAACTCCCCTTTGACCTCCGATGCACAAAGGCCTGCCTCACCTTTGCTCTCCGCATCCTTACTGTTCCTTGTAACCCTTGTTTCCATTTCATCCGTTCTCTCTTTTTCACCAACCTCTTCAATCTCAACAAACGCATCTCCTCACCTTTCGGGATTTGGATGCACTCCCATTTCTCCAAAGCCAACACCAACATTTTCTCAATCGCTAGATACACTATCCCACCTACACCCAACTGGAATATTCGCCCCCCCTCAAGGTGTACCTTGGTCTTTCCTCCTTCATGAAAGTTCTTCACAACCCAGCCTTCTTCCACTCCAAATACTGCCAACTCAGTAGACATTTCCAAGACTACTCCTGCCTCTTCACCGACAGCTCCACAAGGGAAGGCTCTTTTGTAGCCGCCACCGCCTGTCCCGGCCTCACCCTCTCCTTAAGGCTACCCAATGGCACTTCTATCTACTCTGCCGAGGCGAAGGCCATCCTCCTGGCCTTAAGCGTCATAGAACTCTCTTTCCGCCCCCGTTTCGTCATCTTCTCTGACTCTAAATCCGTCCTCACTGGCATCCTCAACATGCTCTGGCCCAACCCTCTCATTCTACAAATCCTCAAAAAAAAATTCACACTCTCTCCTCCTTAGGAAAGAATATTATCTTCTTCTGGATTCCCAGCCATGTTGGCATCCCTGGCAACAAGAGAGCCAACAGAGCCGCCAACAAAGCTCTGTCAAATATTGCCTCTCCTTTTTTCTATTCCACACTCTAGACTTCCGTCGCTCCATCTCCAACTACATAAAAAAAAAACTAGCAAAACTTTTGGAACCACGAAACCAGTAACAAAATCCACACCATCAAACCCAAAATCGGGACCAACACCCCTCTGCACAGTTGCAACCACAGGGAAGACATCGTTGTCACCCGCATCTGCCTCGGCCACTCCTCTCTCACTCACTCCCATCTCTTATACGGCTCACCTACCCCTCTCTGCCCCACTTGTAACACTGATCTCTCCATCAAGCATATCTTAAGTTCATAACCAATCCCTTATACCAGAACTCCAGATCTCTTCTCTCCTCACTATCCTCAATCTCGGACCTTTTGGAAAACAATTCTTCCTCAAACATCATCAACTTCCTTCACAGCAACAGCCTCTTCCACCACATTTAACTTCCCCCTTCCACCCTATCTACACTTAACCTTACTTACCTCCTCTTTTTTTTCTTCTCTCTTTCTGTTTTTCCTCTTTTCTCCCTTACAAACCTTCCTTTCCTCACTATCCTAAATCTTACACCATAATTTATTAACACTCTCTTGGCACATTTGACTCTGACTGTCGCGGTGCCGTTAGACATCAACAAATCAAACCAAACCATCTGTTTTGCCGTTTTCATAGATTCTTGAAGAACATGGGCAACCATGAAGAGGAATGTAACTTGCTGCAAAAGCAAACACTCGTCTGCATGTCAGTGTTGCATCTTCACAATTTGTTTAAGGAAGACATCAAGATTTTTCATTATGTTTGACATATCCAGCAATTATTTTGCAGCTTTCTGGATCAGAAATCATGAATGCATACAAGTTTAACACCTAGTAATAGCTTATTAGCGTATCACACTTTTTTTGGAAGAAGTATAAGCAATAGTGTATCGTGACCTTTAAAACAACGAAAACGACAATTTTTCACCCTTTAATGAATCTAGTTCAGTATAATTCTTTGCTGGGTCAATCTTTTTCTTAAAAAATATATGTTTGGGAAAATTTACATATTGGGAAATCTTTGCCTAATAGAAATTAACACTTGGTGAATCTTCACTTAAGCAAAAATGAATAAAAGGGTAAAGGCTGGAAGAAGGAATGAACTGTATATATGAGTTTGGCAATTGACATGTTGCATCAATTTGTTGCTTGCAAATTAGGTCATTAAGTGTGCAAGCTCTTTCCTTTCAGTATGCTATTATAAGGGCATTAATAACATGCCCAACGTGCATCAGATAGGAGACGTGTGATGTGCAACCGTCGATTTTGGCCAAAATTGGCGGTTGCAGTGCATACTAAACGGAAAGCGAAGGTACACTTAATGGTAGTATCTGACTTCATATTTATGAAAATAAAAAGGAAATTTGAAGATAATTTCCCAAAAATGAAGGAAATTTCTCGAAAATTGAAGTAAATTTCCCAAAATGAAATAAATTGCATAAAATTTAAAGCAATTTTCATGAAAATTGAAGTAAATATTCCAAAATGAAATAAATTGCATAAAATTTAAAGCAAATTTCATGAAAATTGAAGACTAACTTCTGAAAATTCCCAAAATTAAAGGAAAATGCACCAAAATTGAAGCAGATTTCACGAAAATGAAGGAAATTTAATGAAAAGGAAGGAAAATTCCTGAAAATTGAAGAAAACTCCTCCAAATATGAAGAAAATTGCACAAAAATTGAAGCAAACTTTACGAAAAGGAAGACAATATTACAAAAATTGATAGAAACTTCTCGAAAATTTCCTGAAAATTAAGGAAATTGCAAAAAATTGAAGCAAATTTCCCCAGAATTAAAGATTTGCAAAAATAAACATGACATGGAATCCGACTGGCTGACTGGACTCGTCAAAGTTAATTCATTATTGGGAGAACCAAAATGGTGCTTTTCCCCTTCCAGTAAATTTTGGGGGGCCTTGGCTTCCTGTTTCTATACACCCCTGCTTGGAAACTTGAGTCCAGGGGCGAAGATTTCTTGAATATTATGCCCCACAATGGTTAATCAAGACAAATTTCCAAAATGTACTGATGAAAAAAGACAATATCAAATTCAAATTTTAAAATCTACTCAGAGAATGGATAAGCATTTAGGTTACCATTTCTAAACAGGTATAGGGTAGTGGGAGAAATTTCCCCTGAAATTGAGGAAACTCGGCTTCATGGACAAAGCCCTAGTCTGAAGATTTCTTGTTTTTGATGCCCCAAAATGGCTGAAAATCAACGCAGAGTTCCCACATGTAAATCGTGGGGTCCAGTGGCAAAGCAAAAGTATGGATCCATGAGAATAAGTCCCGTTTATGGGCCCCTTGGAAGGGGTCCAGGGGGCGAAAGAACATTAAAATCCATGAAAATATTCCGTTAACATTCATTTTCAATATTTCTCCTGTTTTTAAATCTCAATACAATATTTCAATGTCATTTTACTTATCATATTTTTTGCGCAGATCAACCCAGGGCCAGAGAAAGTGTTAAAAAACAGAAAGAAGAAAGGGAAAGAAGTATTGAAGCATTCGCACCAAAGTACTTGCCTTGGCCAATACCATAACAAACTTCCACAGTGGGTGGATTGTATAAAGAGTCTTAACTCTTTACAGGATTATTCCCATGAAGTTTCATTATCTTTTATATGACTGAGGACAATAAAAGAAACAAATTTATTTCCTTTATTGTAGTCTCAATTATATACATGATTATGACAATTCATGGGAATATTTCTTTTTAGAACAATTCGCCATTTAAAAATAGGATTAAAGGAGTTATGAACATGTAATGACAGAGTTATGTACTACAAAAACATTTCAAAATCTGTTCGAAAATGGCCATTTCACTGTTTTTTTAAAGCAACACTAGACTAAAAAGTAAGGATGCTCATTTTGGCAAATTTTAAAGATATATCATCCACAACAGATTGCTAAACTTCAGGCTTCCATAGCCCACAGACGACGTGAGTTAGGGCAAAGGCCACTTGAATATTCATATTGACCAGAAAATTGGTATACCACTGCGTGCTAGATAAGCATTTGATTTTTTGGGGACCCCTAAAAATATGCCCTCACTCTTCGGTCTAGTGCTCCTTTAATTATTAGTCAATGGCCATACCATACCTCTCTATTATCTTATGTAATTTCATTGTAATCTGTCACAATTCTTTGAATCGAAAGGCTTAATTTTCTCCATTTGGTTTTAACTCTTCATTTTCAAACTGAAAACTAGATTAGATAAAATAGTTTGAATTTGAAGAGTTTGCACTTGTATTTTAAACATGGAAACCTTCAGACTGAATTTTATCCCGTCTCCAACAAATACCATTGTTACCTGTTGTCTGCGCTGCCTGCACATGATCAGAAGTTTGAAAGTACAGAAGTTTCAAAGGGATTATAGATGAATCTGCATTGAGCTTTCAGTCGGAAATTATGTAGATAATTTGATTTGTAATTTGACATGTCAAGTCATGTTTGTTTCTAATGGGGTTAATCAAGTGAAATTACTTAAGGAGTTTGAATGTTTTATTATTATGTCAAGTTGTCTGGTAGACAGATTGAGGGAGCTAGTATACAGTGAAGCATGGAGCATGTTATTATTTAATAAATAGGAATGATAAAACAAGGAAGAGCACATATGATGGCAAAAATTCACTGCGCGAAAAAGGTTGAAATCGCTGTCGTTTAAGAACTACAAATTAAGGTGTAGGCCTTAGTATCAATAGTGTTTACAACACTTCAAAGTGACTTTAGCGACGCGATGTGTAAGCCAGATCCGCAGACCGTAGCCCAAGAAGCTGATTGATCGATACCAATCTGAGGCTTTTACGGCACAGACTCGCGTACGAGGCAGATCAATATAAAAATCTAATTATATTTTAATTGCCGTTATCTGAAAAAATAGAAGCAAACAAAATATGAAAAATCGATTCAATAAATAACAAGCTTTTATTCAATGTATGGATTGTGGACCACTGAACTAGTGGATAACTGTTTCAGTTAATAGCTCCATGAGTGAAGAAAGGGACGGCAAGTTGAGATAAGATGGGAGATGTATTTTTAATTACAGTATATCCGTAGATGTTGGGAGGTGAGTGGAAAACTGGTAGGTGAAGGGTTGATAATTTTAGAAGACTCAGGGTCTCTTTTTGAGTGGCGGGTGTGTTTTTGAGTGGAGGGTGTGTTTTAGAGTGGAGGGTGTGTTTTAGAGTGGAGGGTGTGTTTTAGAGTGGAGGGTGTGTTTTAGAGTGGAGGGTGTGTTTTAGAGTGGAGGGTGTGTTTTAGAGTGGAGGGTGCATTTTAGAGTGGAGGGTGTGTGTTAGAGTGGAGGGTGTGTGTTAGAGTGGAGGGTGTGTTTTAGAGTGGAGGGTGTGTTTCAGAGTGGAGGGTGTTTTAGAGTGGAGGGTGTGTTTTTGAGTGGAGGGTGTGTTTTAGAGTGGAGGGTGTGTGTTAGAGTGGAGGGTGTGTTTCAGAGTGGAGGGTGTTTTAGAGTGGAGGGTGTGTTTTTGAGTGGAGGGTGTGTTTTAGAGTGGAGGGTGTGTTTTAGAGTGGAGGGTGTGTGTTAGAGTGGAGGGTGTGTGTTAGAGTGGAGGGTGTGTTTCAGAGTGGAGGGTGTGTTTTAGAGTGGAGGGTGTGTTTTTGAGTGGAGGGTGGGTTTTAGAGTGGAGGGTGTGTTTTTGAGTGGAGGGTGTGTTTTAGAGTGGAGGGTGTGTTTTAGAGTGGAGGGTGTGTTTTAGAGTGGAAGGTGTGTTTTAGAGTGGAGGGTGTGTTTTAGAGTGGAAGGTGTGTTTTTGAGTGGAGTGTGTTTTAGAGTGGAGGGTGTGTTTCAAAGTGAAGGGTGTGTTTTAGAGTGGAGGGTGTGTTTTAGAGTGGAGGGTGTGTTTTAGAATGGAGGGTGAGTTGTAGATTCAATGGTGGGTTTGAGAGTGGAGGGTGTGTTTTTTAGTGGAGGGTGGGTTTTAGAGTGGAGGGTGTGTTTTTGAGTGGAGGGTGTGTTTTAGAGTGGAGGGTGTGTTTTAGAGTGGAGGGTGTGTTTTAGAGTGGAGGGTGTGTTTTAGAGTGGAGGGTGTGTGTTAGAGTGGAGGGTGTGTGTTAGAGTGGAGGGTGTGTTTCAGAGTGGAGGGTGTGTTTTAGAGTGGAGGGTGTGTTTTAGAGTGGAGGGTGTGTTTTTGAGTGGAGGGTGGGTTTTAGAGTGGAGGGTGTGTTTTTGAGTGGAGGGTGTGTTTTAGAGTGGAGGGTGTGTTTTAGAGTGGAAGGTGTGTTTTAGAGTGGAGGGTGTGTTTTAGAGTGGAAGGTGTGTTTTTGAGTGGAGTGTGTTTTAGAGTGGAGGGTGTGTTTCAAAGTGAAGGGTGTGTTTTAGAGTGGAGGGTGTGTTTTAGAGTGGAGGGTGTGTTTTAGAATGGAGGGTGAGTTGTAGATTCAATGGTGGGTTTGAGAGTGGACGGTGGGGTATCAGTAGATTATAATTTTTCATGCAGTAAATTTTTAATCAAGGATATATGTGAACTTCTTTCTTTAAGCACCAGTCAATGCAGTTTGATAGCTGAATAAAAGAATATTTTTAGCCAATTTATGGTGTGAATTTACACATTTTACATAAATGAGCCTACAAATTTACAAAGAAATACAGAAAAACAATCATTAGATCAGTTTGGGCAATTCATGGACCTAAATGCTCCTAGTTCCATGGAAACTGCTGTTGTGCTTCAAACTATATGTTACAATTGGGTCTGTATGGTTAAAATGTTTTCAGGAGTGTTCAGGGTTATTAGGTTGGTAAAACATCTATTATAATGTGATTTTCTCAAGTAGGGTACACAAGTATAATAAGATGTTCCCGTACTACAATTCAATATTTGTGGATCACAACCACAAAACGTTGCGGTTTTGCAACTTTTGCTGTTCATTGATAGATTTTATTATATGTTTAATATTGTGTGTTAAGTCTATGTTTGTTAAAAGTAAAGCTTCTTGACTAAACCTATTGTGATGTTTTCAAGCTCCATTTTTGTATTTTTAGCATAATAATTACTGTCCAGCATTTATGATAGACAGTACAATTAAATAAGGGAATACGGTTACCGTAAAATTTACGTTTTTTAATGGATAAGCTACTGTGACTTTTACCAATTTCTTTACGGTATTTTAAATCTACGGTCCAGCGTTTACGGTATTTTAAATCTACGATCCAGCATTTACGGTTTACTAAAATTTTACGGTCCAGCATTTATGGTATTTGAAATCTACGGTCCAGCATTGATAGTTTACTCAAATTTTATGGTCCAGCATTTACGATCAAAATAATACAGTCCATCATTTATGGTTTACTTAAATTTTACGGTCCATCATTTACGGTATTTGAAATCTATGGTCCAGCATTTACGGTTTACTCAAATTTTATGGTCCAGCATTTACGAACAAAATAAAATTTACGGTCACATTGGGTAATATGGTTACCGTAAAAATGTATGGTGTTTTTTAATAGAAAAACTGCTGCCATGACTTTTACCGTTTTTTTTACATTTTTTTTCAGTTTCTTTTTATAGTGTGTATATATTATATATATATATATATATATATATATATATATATATATATATATATATATATATATATATATATATATATATATATATATATATATATATATATATGTATATATATATGTATGTATATATATATATATATATATATATATATATATATATATATATATATATATATATATATATATATATATATATATATATATCAATTTGCTCCTCCCTTCACCCTACCTACCCCCTCCCATCCTCCCATTCACACACTACTGAGACTATTTGGGGAACATTCTCTGACTTCCAAATAGTGATCCACTTTTAGTATTAATAGCTCCTTTGTGCAACCTCATCTTGTACTTGAAATAAAAATGTGCAGATATGCTTTTATGTCACATAAAACAACATACATGTTTCAGCGTCTGAAAAGTCACAGGAGTAATGCCTCAGTATAAGATATTCTAAAAAACGTTCTGCAGAATCTTCTTTTAAGAATCTTCTTTTCTTCATTATCAGTCTCTTAAAGTATTGAAGCATCCACAGCATTCTTTAAGATTTCCTTGCTCCCTGTATTTTCAATGAACTTGCGGTGTTAATAACCTCCCATGCAGTCACGAGACGGGCATCGCAGACAACCTGGCAGGCGACTTGGTGAGAACTGATACTGTCTCCCTCTAGATATCATCTCTTCGCAACTATCTGCTTACAGGGTGAATATAGCATCGCTGATCGGTGAGACATTATACACTTGGGTGTAATGTTTCCCCATGGGTGAAAAGGGGAATATATTACTTGAGTGCATACTGTTAAGCATAATATGTATGAAGCTATATTCTATTGTAAATAAGTTACAATTTTTGAATGTGCACTTCTAATTTCTATGTAAGCCTGCAGTCTGTCTGTTAGAACATGAAGCTATCTATTAACTGATATAGCTCTATGGTTAGACAGTCTGGTATGATGATAAGAGTTGTATGTTAGTAGGCATGTAACCTGGTAGCCAGGACAACTTTCTCAAAGGAGTGAACAAGCATTTCAATAGGGAGCACTTGAGCCGATTCTCCATACCCTTGTTATGTATGTTTTTTGTTCTATTTTGCACAAGGGGGCACAGCAAGGGTCCCGTGTCCCATGCTGTATATGGTCCTCCTCCCACCACCTACCCAGACAAATATTATATATATATATATATATATATATATATATATATATATATATATATATATATATATATATATATATATATATATATATATATATATATATATATATATATATATATATATATATATATATATATATATATATATATATATATATATATATATATATATATATATATATATATATATATATATATATATATATATATATATATATATATATATATATAGCCTATATATATATATAGCCTATATATATATATAGCCTATATATATATATATAGTCTATATATATATATACATATATATGTATAGCCATATATATACATATATATATATATATAGATAGATATAGATAGATATATAGCCTATGTATAGCCATATATATATATATATAGAGAGGGAGAGAGAGCCTATACATATATATATATATATATATATATATATATATATATATATATATATATATATATATATATATATATATATATATATATATATATATATATATATATATATATATATATATGTATATATGTATAGGCTCTCTCTCCCCTCTCTCTATATATATATATATATAGGCTTTGTATTTATAGGCTTTGTATATATAGGCTTTGTATATATAGGCTTTGTATATATAGGCTTTGTATATATAGGTTTTGTATATATATATATAGGCTTTATATATATAGGCTTTGTATATATAGGCTTTGTATATATATATATAGGCTTTATATATAGGCTTTATATATATATATATATATATATATATATATATATATATATATATATAGGCTTTAAATATAGGCTTTATATATATATATATATTTATATAGGCTTTATTTATATAGGCTTTATGTATATAGGCTTTATGTATATAGTCTTTATATATATATATAGGCTTTATTTATATATAGGCTTTATATATATATATATATATATATATATATATATATATATATATATATATATATATATATATGATATATATATATATATAGGCTTTATATATATAGGCTTTAAATATATAGGCTTTATATATATATATATATATTTATAGGCTTTATATATATATATATAAATATAGGCTTTATATATATATATATAGGCTTTATATATATATATATATATATATTTATAGGCTTTATATATATATATATAAATATAGGCTTTATATAAATATAGGCTTTATATATATATATATATTTATAGGCTTTATATATATATATATATAAATATAGGCTTTATATATACAGGCTTTATATTTATAGGCTTTATATATATATATATATAGGCTTTATATATATATATATAGGCTTTATATTATAGGCTTTATATTATAGGCTTTATATATAGGCTTTATATATATAGGCTTTATACATATATATATAGGCTTTATATATATATATATATATAGGCTTTATATATATTTAGGCTTTATATATATAGGCTTTATATATATAGGCTTTCTATATATAGGCTTTCTATATATAGGCTTTCTATATGTATAGGCTTTATATATATAGGCTTTATATATATATATATATATATATATGTATATATATATATATATATATATATATATATATATATATATAGGCTTTATATATATAGGCTTTATATATTTCATATATAAGTTTCAGGGATACTTTGAAGTGGAACGTACTTGAGCAGTGAAACATTGATCCAAAGGACTGGGTGTCTCTTTCAAACAATAAATCAACCTGGAGACTGGATGCGCTGCTATTAATAGGATGATAAGGACCTTGAAGGACAGCCTTTGTGGAGAATGGACTGACTGCATGATGATGTATATATGTTTGTGTGTGTGTGTTATAACTCTGAATCAAGATTAGCATTTCAAAATCGTCCTTACTCTGACTGATTGGTCATGACGATCCATAATAACTTCTTTAGAAATGATTTGAAATCAATTCAAAATATGCTTGAATCATTCTTCTACATCAGAACATTTTAAAATTGATTTTGAAGAATCTTCTCGTCCAAGAATGTGTTCTCACTTGAGTACGAACTCAGGATCGGACACACAGCAGGCATCCACCAACTTTTACAGTGAGAATGCTCACTGGATCAGATTGCGGTAGCCTGATCCTTGGCGAGGATAGGATCATGATGAGGAGTAGGGGATCACCTGCATTGGTCGAGCTCGCACTCAAGTGAGAACTCATGACATGTGTCCTGCACCAGGATTTTGGGGCAGGGAGGGGGCGGAATCAAGTGGTAAATTTGTCTTAAGGGGGCCTATAAATTGGACAAATTATGTCACTTTGCAAAAAAAATTGGAGAGAAAATGACCCCCTCCCCTCCGGTAGCGCCACCACTGGTTATCATTGTGGGTTATGAATTATGATCCGGACATAAGTGAGAACACATTTCCATGAGAACTTCTTTTCCTCATTTTTCCTTTTCTGTAGTGTATGTGTTACCTTCCATTGAAACCAAAAGTGCATCTTGCTCTCAGGGGAATAGTGTCTTTTTTTCTTTGTTTGTCATGTAAGAAAGTTAAAAATATTAATA
This sequence comes from Chiridota heheva, assembly GCA_020152595.1. Taxonomy (NCBI): domain Eukaryota; kingdom Metazoa; phylum Echinodermata; class Holothuroidea; order Apodida; family Chiridotidae; genus Chiridota; species Chiridota heheva. The sequence goes on along the minus strand of JAIGNY010001388.1, from coordinate 1,565,180 downwards.
AAAAAAAAATTCAGACCATGTTGATTTAATTTTGAGTTTTTGTTCTTCTAATTGAAGCCAAATTGCAAAAGACAACGTATGAGTTTATTTTTTTACGAAAGCGATCCTACGTGAAGTTTCGATCACTTTGGAGAGATAGGATTACACTGGTTGAGGAGGATCACACAAATACCCTTGAGGGTTGAGCACTCTGTAGCATAGGCAGGATTTAAAAGGGTACATTTCTCCCCATTTTTGATCCCCTCACCTTAGGTAGGTAGATTTTTGTTTGTAACTTCCCCCACCTCTCCCCCACCTCTCCCCACCTCTCCCTCACCTCTCCCCCACCTCCCCCCACCTCTCTCCCCCACCTCTCCCCACCTCTCCCCACCTCTCCCCCCAACCACACACACATACACACTTTTGGTGTTTTGGTGGGCAAATCCTGCCAGTGGTCTGAAGTGACATACATGGTGTGTTTACTTAATGAGTGATCCTATATTTCTGAATCGATCCTATAGTTTAAAGTTTTCACTTATTTCATATCAAGTTTTTCATTTATTTCAAGACTTCCAGCTGGGTGGGGAGGGAGTTATATGTTATTTGCTGATTGAAAATCTAGGTTCTTGCCTCCAAACAAAATGTTCTAGTTACACCACTGAAGCTAGACTATTAGACAGTATGGGATGTGGACTGAAACAATTTTTTTTTTTTTTGCTGACTACAGTAAACCTTTAACTTATATTTTGTTCCTAATTTTTCTTTATATATGCCTGTCTGGTTTCAAATAGGTTAATTGTTCATACCAGGCCCATATCCAGAAAGCACAAGCACTTGCCCCTGGTGCCCCATGCTGGCTACGGGGAGGGGGGGGGGGAGGGGGGGCCTGGTTAGTTGACAAACATCCATTCCTATATGCCAACATAACTGATGTATGATGACTATAGAAAGTCCCCTTCCACCCCCACCCCCTCCCGCCTCCCACCAGCATACAGCTTTGTTGACATATATTCATTCCATATGCAAGCATAGCTGCTTTCAAGTGGTTACAGGGAGTCAGGTGATGATTCATGTACAAGAACTGAAGAATGATCTGCCTATAAGCCCCGCATGCGTCCGAAAAAATCTTGTCCAAAAGCAATATTCCCGCTATATGTTTGAATGAAAAATCATGTATTTTTTAGCAAAGTTTAGTCTTGAAAACGAAAAATCCTGCTTGGGTTTCAAAAATCCCACTATAGGCTGCTAGGGCTTTAATAAGCCTGCTAGAGCTGCAAAAATCCTGCTTGGGCTTCAAAAATCCCACTAGGGCTTCAAAAGTCCTGCTGGGCTCCAAAAATCTCTCATTAGGGCTGCAAGATTCTCCCCCGCTGGGGCTTCAAAAGTCCTGCTATGGCTGCAAAAATCTCCCATTAGGGATGCAAGATTCTCCTAGGACTTCAAAAGTCCTATTATAGGGCTTCAAAAATCCTGCTAGGGCTTCAAAAATCCCGCTAGGGCTTCAAAAATCCTGCTAGGGATGCTAAATTCTCATGCTAGGGCTGCAAAATTCTCCCGCTAGGGCTTCAAAAGTCCTGCTAGGGCTGCAAACATTTGCAGGGCTTTGTCCAGAAATCAATATTCCGCTAGGTTTTAATGAAATACCATGTGCTGTTTAGCCGAGTAAGGGCTTGAGAACTTACAGTTAGGTTGAAAAAATCTTGCTAAGGCTTGAGTCAAAATTTGCAGGGTTTTGTATAATAAGCAATATCCTGCTAGGTTTTAATCAAAATATCATGTTTTTTTTATTGGCTTGAGAAATTAAATTTAGGTTGAAAAAATCCTGCTAGGGCTTCAAAATTTGCAGGGCTTTGTCCAAAAACAATATCCTGCTAGGTTTACATGAAATATCCTGTTTCGTAGCAGAATTAGGGCTTGACAACTTCAGTTTAGGTTGAACAAATCCTGCTGGGCTTGAAAATTGCACTCAAAGAGTCAAAAATTATGATTATTTAAGAATTAAAAAACATTTTGTTAAATTTGTGTTTGTTTGTTTGATTTTTCGCAAGGGGTCTGTTCTTGACAGACAAAATCTGAAGTGGCTTTAATCTCTGATGCATTTCAACCATTCAAAATTATTAAGTTTGTCACACCTTCACAAGGGGGTCTACAGGCCTGGCCCATACTAGGATTCATTGCTTTCAGTCATTAAGTCAGTGCTCAGCGTCACTGAAGTTTAGTAAAAATCCAAGTACAGATGAGCAACCATTCGCCCTATGGGATCCCACATGATCTAATCTATTAGAACAAATGTCATATTCACTTGACAAAAAAATTGAAGTTTCTTTAATCTCTGACCCATTTTACCCACTCAAAATGATTAAGTTTGTCACAAGTAGATGAGGATTACAATGTTGTGACTATAGTGGACAAAGTTGATTTTATTTTAAAACAAATCAGACTGGAGTTTGCAGACATTACTGATAAAAAAGAGTCTTTCCCCCTAAATTTCAGCTGTGTATTTAGAATAATGGGTGGGGTTTGCCTGCTAAATGTGTGTGTGTGTGGGGGGAGGGAGAGGGGGGGGGTGCAAAGTCACTAAATAAAATTTGCATACTAAAAGTGGAAGGAGGAAAATAACACTACAAAAAAAAAAAAAAAAAAAAAACCTTGCCTCCAGCTTCATAATCCTAAGGTTATCATATGAATTTGTTCCCTGGTGTGAGTCTGTCCCCCTAAAATTGTCATGGATAATAAATGTAAGGAACTTGATATTATGTTGTCAATTTTGCTACTTAACAGGATTGATCATTCCAGTAATTTGAAGAGCATGTTGTAAAAACTTGGAATATAGATAATATTATTAATCCCTTAGCCTGCAACCTGGACACATTGATATTAAATGCCTGTTATAATTTTCAACAGTTTCACATTAATTCACATTTTTACATTACAGGATCAGTTCAGTGGTCAACAATTACATGATAGAGGACACTAAAAGATTATAAATGTTTTTCAATTTCCACCACCACCTAAGCCACCACCACCTCAACCACCACCTCAACCACCACCACCACCATGTAAACCACCACCACCACCTAAACCCACCACCTAAACTACCACCTTAAGCACTACCTAAACCTTAACCACCACCTACACCTAAACCACCACCACCACCTAAACCACCACCTAAACCTAAACCACCACCTAAACCACCACCTAAACCTAAACCACCACCTAAACCTAAACCACCACCTAAACCTAAACCACCACCTAAACCATCACCCAAACCTAAACCTAAACCATCACCTAAACCTAAACCATCACCTAAACCTAAACCATCACCTAAACCTAAACCACCACCTAAACCTAAACCACCACCTAAACCTAAACTACCACCTAAACCTAAACCACCACCTAAACCTAAACCACCACATAAACCTCAACCACCACCTAAACCTAAACCACCACCTAAACCACCACCTAAACCTAAACCACCACCTAAACCTTAACCATCACCTAAACCTAAACCACCACTTAAACCTAAACCATCACCTAAACCTAAACCATCACCTAAACCTAAACCACCACCTAAACCTAAACCATCACCTAAACCTAAACCACCACCTAAACCTAAACCACCACGTAAACCTAAACCACCACCTAAACCTAAACCACCACCTAAACCTAAACCACCACCTAAACCTAAACCACCACCTAAACCACCACCTAAACCTAAACCACCACCTAAACCTAAACCACCACCTAAACCACCACCTAAACCTAAACCACCACCTAAACCTAAACCACCACCTAAACCTCAACCACCACCTAAGCCTAAACCACCACCTAAATTTTAACCACCACCTAAACCTAAACCACCACTTAAACCTAAACCACCACCTAAACCTAAACCACCACCTACACCTAAACCACCGCCTAAACCTAAACCACCACCTAAACCTAAACCACCACCTAAACCACCACCTAAACCACCACCTAAACCTAAACCACCACCTAAACCTAAACCACCACCTAAACCTAAACCACCACCTAAACCACCACCTAAACCACCACCTAAACCACCACCTAAACCACCACCTAAACCACCACCTAAACCACCACCTAAACCACCACCTAAACCACCACCTAAACCACCACCTAAACCACTACCTAAACCACCACCTAAACCACCACCTAAACCACCACCTAAACCACCACCTAAACCACCACCTAAACCACCACCACCTAAACCACCACCACCTAAACCACCACCACCTAAACCACCACCACCTAAACCACCACCACCTAAACCACCACCACCACCTAAACCACCACCAAACCACCACCACCTAAACCACCACCACCTAAACCACCACCACCTAAACCACCACCACCTAAACCACCACCACCTAAACCACCACCACCTAAACCACCACCACCTAAACCACCACCACCTAAACCACCACCACCTAAACCACCACCACCTAAACCACCACCACCTAAACCACCACCACCTAAACCACCACCACCTAAACCACCACCACCTAAACCACCACCACCTAAACCACCACCACCTAAACCACCACCACCTAAACCACCACCACCTAAACCACCACCACCTAAACCACCACCACCTAAACCACCACCACCTAAACCACCACCACCTAAACCACCACCACCTAAACCACCACCACCTAAACCACCACCACCTAAACCACCACCACCTAAACCACCACCACCTAAACCACCACCACCTAAACCACCACCACCTAAACCACCACCACCTAAACCACCACCAAACCACCACCACCTAAACCACCACCAAACCACCACCACCTAAACCACCACCACCTAAACCACCACCACCTAAACCACCACCACAAACCACCACCACCTAAACCACCACCACCTAAACCACCACCACCTAAACCACCACCACCTAAACCACCACCACCTAAACCACCACCACCAAACCACCACCACCACCACCTAAACCACCACCACCTAAACCACCACCACCTAAACCACCACCACCTAAACCACCACCACCTAAACCACCACCACCTAAACCACCACCACCTAAATCAGCACCACCTAAACCAGCACCACCATCACCTAAACAAGTTCAAGGATTGTTATGATAGACTGTTTATAGTACATGTAGAGTTATATATAACACTTTCAAGTGTTAAAAGCTAACGTTAGTGTTGTATTTTTGACACTTAGCAAAGGGTAATTTAACCTTTAAGTGCTGTCACTCCTGACACCAATGGAAAGTGTTAAATTTAACACTTAAAGGGTTATATATAACACTTGAATTTTTTGAGTATAAGATGGACTTGCTTGATCACGGAACTTATCCTTTAAGTTTGTTATAATTCTTAACAATTCCGCATTAGTTCATGTTTTTTTATAATTCTGATGTAGGCCTACCTGGTTGTCACTATGCTTTGTGTATACACAGCAGATTGATAGGCCTTGTTAAATACAAAATGCAATGACTTTAGCGACAATAGTTTACAACTTTACTCAACCAGTAAAAAGATATTGTAATAAAAATATCTCTTGGTTGTAAAACGGTGTACCTATAGTCAATTTTCTCACAGATTTTTGTTAAATACACTTAATTTTCTATAGCACGTATATAAACCAAATTTATGAGGCAGAAACATATACTTAAAACATAAAAAGCAAACTGCAAGTTTTGCTGTTTATTTCCAAGCTTCGGTGGCAAAAGGGATGTAAGCAGAACTGAATTCTGTCCAGTAATTTGCTTTGTCCCATATATCTTCTCTGTTGGTGATATGTAGGCCAAAGACAGCTTTTATCTTGATAAACCTTCACCCTTGAAGCTCTTTCATAAAAAAAAAATGTTTTACAGAAGGGACGTTTCCATGACAATGTTGTAAATAGTCTCTAAAGAAATAAACATTCTATATGCAACATTCTTTTGCATTTGTTCAAGCTTCATGTTCTGTTTCAACAAACATTAGAATGTGAATCACTTTATTAGGTATAAACATTTCTATAATTAAAAAAAAAAGGTGTCTTTCACTGGTGGAATCAGATTTATCACTGGTGGAATCAGATCTATCACTGGTGGAATTAAATCTATCACTGGTGGAATCAGTTTGATGAAATTACTTTGGCCATCAAACATTAAACAACTAGCAACACTTAAATTGTAACCTAGCTTGGACAAAACTTGTCACCAGAGATATAGGAAGCAGGAGGGAGAAACGACCCTCAGGAAGATATTATCTTCACAATTGCATGCTTTCTACTTGGAAGGGAAAATTAGAGAATTATCCAAATAAACTTGAAAAATATTTGGAAAAATTACTTCGCAAAAGGTTACTCTGTAAACAGCTAGGACATGTTCTGATTGGTGAACTTTATATCAAGGGTTTAGTTTACAAGGGGCCTTTAAGATAACCAAATATCATTCTATGAAACTGTGGATTCCCAGTCTACAAGTGCACATGGCTATCTTTAGCAGAGGCAGTGGAAGATGTTTAAAAGTGGGAGGAGGGGGAAACAGGATCTGAGGGGCACTTTTCAACTGTCATATTTTCAAAGCATGTAGTACAGCAGTAAAGCTTAATATAGCTGCCCCCACCCAACCCCCCTACCAGAAATTTCTAAACTTTTATCAGTCCGAAAATTACTGGTGACCCATTTTCTATTCACAGCTTCATAGATATTTTCGTCCAAAATTTGGTAAAATATATAAAACGATTTAATACTAAAATCTATAAAAATTCATAGATCATACGTCTTGAAATCAGAAGGATTGTGACTTATAGATCATGATTACCCAATTGTATTGGTCATGAATTGGAATCTATTTTTCTAAAATAATGTAAAAAGCATATAAGGAGGGGTCCTTCTAATTATCTAGAAGGCCATCATTTCTTGTTGAAAATAAAACAAATGAATAATTCGGTATATCAGTATGAATTAGACCAGATGGCCTAAATTCACACCCAGTCTTCAACAAGTTGGTGGCAAGGGTCCCCATTGTTTTTTTTGTTTTTTTCCAGAAACCAAATTAAAGGTGCTCCAGAGTGGACTTTGGGATATTTTGCTTGATGTTTGTGTTAATTTCTTCAATCTGTCAATAAAAAGATTCATGGTACTTCTATCTCTGTAGAGGGGCACCTTCTATTCTTAACAACAATGATGGGGAATGTCATGACAAATTTATGTCATGACAATGGCCCGGGTCCAAATAGTAAGTTTTGGCCCATTTAAAAAATGTCCCACTAATGAAATATGGGGTTGCTCTCACGTTATAGAACAACCCTTTATTAATGAGTTTTTACAAACTATAAGTTGGGAAAACAAAATTCGGCAGAGGCAAATGCTTTTTTAAGTATGAAAAAGTCCAAAATGTAGAGATGATGGAGGCCCCAACTTTTTCTTTAGAGAAAATTCAGAACAGTATATGTGTGCAGAGCGCATGAAATTTCATAATTAATGTTTAAAAGGGCGTGTTCCTTCTCTAAAAAGGCACTTGTCCTCTTTGAAACAGCACTTTTTCTTCTAAAAAAGGTTACTTTTGCCTCGTTCAAATGACACTTTTCCTCTCTGAAAAGGGCACTTTTTATTCTTTTGAGAAAAGTGGGAGGGGGGGGGGGGCACATTTCCCCTGTGCCCGCCACCCAGGTTCCACCGCCTATGATCTTTAGGATCAGAGCTGCACACAAGTCTGGAAATTATACCCGTGTGCAGTAGTGGGGTCCACAGAGACAAGATGTAATTAAAAAGGGTAATCTTCCATATTTACATGAACCTGTCAACTTTTGTTTTAAAAAAGTGTTGAAAATTGATGAAAACTAGAGGAACCTCTTCCCAATGGGGCTAGGCCTGTAAGTGTTGGGAACCCAAGTCTCTTTAAGTTGGCCTATCTTAGTATTTTAACTACTTGATCTGTCTTAGTACTGCAGTTATCCTCCTGGCAATATTGTGAGTCAAATCATAATGCAGTATGCAATTTCAAATATGTAATATACCCTCATTCAAATGAAAGTGCAACCCTCTCAGCCCAGGTCAGCTGGATTACTTTAATGTATTTACAAGGGTATTGACCACAAGGCCTGTTGTTATTGTTGCAATGTTGCCATGGTGATATGCCAGGGATGAAAGATGAGAGGCCCAATATTGCTGACCCCTTGATATACTTGGCATGTTCATTTATGCACCTTATCAGGGATATGCTGTTATCCCTGACCTTATGCAGGGTGTTCTTAGATGGATAAGGAACAAATTCCTGTGGAAAGTATTACCTGCCCACAATATGAGCTATCGCTATCAGTAGCAACTGTCATTTTACCCATCATAAAGGCCACAAATATAAATTGGATGTGGTTGATGATGTCATGTCATATGGCTCCTTGGTCATCCATTACTGGATGTGTCTAAATTTGATCCATGATTAATGTTTTGAAATATTTTGCTTGTTACACAAGATAAATTGATTCCAGTCTGGTTTTATGAATACCAGGGTCTTAATTATGGAAGGTGGGATGTGTGTGTGTGTGTAAGCAGGGAAGGAGGGAGAGGAAGGGGGAGGGGGTAAGTTTTGGAAGTGTCCTCTCAATTTGCCTTAAACTTTGTAGAGGAATAGTATGGCCCCATGTCCCACCTTTTTGAAGAAGAATACTGCCCTGGATACAATTAACATTGACTATATCACTTCAATACCATATATGTCATTCAACATATATTCTTTCCCTATTATCTTCCCTCTCATTTTCCACCTCTCCCTGCTCTCTGTTCACTCCTCTCTCAACTGTTCTGCGCCTTCTGTCTACTTCCTCCAGCACATAGTCACATTCTTGACCCCAGCACATGGTCAGATTCTTGACACCATCACATGGTCAGATTCTTGACCCCAGCACATGGTCAGATTCTTGACCCCAGCGCATGGTCACATTCTTGACCCCAGCGCATGGTCACATTCTTGACCCCAGCACATGGTCACATTCTTGACCCCAGCACATGGTTACATTCTTGACTGAATATCAAGTTGATTCAGTGTGCTTTTCATGTTTCTCAGTCTGCGTGCATTCCATTTTCTTTCTCATCACTTTTTCCTGCTGATTTAAAGTTTCTGAAAGCTAAAATCTTTGAAAACTACAAGTTAGATCACATTACAAACTTTGATCTTTTCATATTTTCTTTCAAAAAAACTTTTCTCAAATCTTTTTCAATCTTTCCTCAAAGTTTAGATCAAGAAATAACCTCCGGATTCTTCACCAGATTAAGAATTCATTTTTCATAATTGAAGCACTGGAAAAGTGGCATCTGCTTGCGGCTTTCCTGAAATTGTAACTCCATGCGATCCTGATCAGCTCTTTCAATTACCAACAAGTTTAACCCAATAAACCTCCTATAAATATCATCCTAGGGGGTGTTTTCACTTAAGTATGAGCTCACAATCAGATCCGCCCAGACTTTTCACTGAGATCCCTCACCGGATCTGATCGCAGTCACCTGACCTTGATCCTGATTAATGGTAGGATTATGATCCAAAGCAGGCGATCAGATCCACTGATGAGATTCTTACATAACGTGTAAACGCAGATCAGTGACCTGTGATCACGTTAGTAACATAATATCTTGTTATAATGTTTTTAATTTGCATGAATACTTTGCCTGCTTCCTTGCTGGTTTTTCGACAACTCGCCTTTTGACTTCCTCCCCCGTCCCCTCCCCACGATCAGATTGCCTGTGGTGGGTCTGATCGTGAGCTCGCACTTGAGTGAGAATAACACATGACATTGTCTTTTCTACAATCACTGAGCAGGGTGTAATCATCAAGGAATCATGATCTAGAGATAAGTGAGAACACAGCCTGAGCAAATCCATGATCTGAGTCACTCCCAGAGATACTGGTCTGTGGTACCCAACAGGTTTATTAATTCCATATCACTGATTCATTTGCATATTTACATAAGATTTGTAGAGGGCATTGCCTTATGTATGGTTACTCTTGTTTGGTGTGAGCTTGCAAGATGACACATGCAGTTAACCCTAGATATGAAAATGAATTTATGAAATGATTCATGTATGGGTAATGAATTGATATGAAAATGAATTTATTCATTAATAAATGAAATTAGTCATGGGTACAGGTATGTCAGTGTCTATGTTTGATGACTTAAAGATAGGTGCAGGTAAAGTGAAGGATGAACCATTTTCACTTGTTGTTAAAGGTATATGGACAGATAGATAAATGGATTTAAATCTACTTTATGAACAAAGCAGAAAAATCATCAAATTTGGTTGAAAATTGGCCATTTTACAGCTTTTTGTCAAATTTTGTGCACATATGGGCAAATATTACTCTTGTGATGTATGAATGGGACATATTTTTTCTTTAAAAAAATGTAAATCCTTTTTTTGAACCCTCCCATTTCTCTTTGAAAAAGTGAAAATTATTCTAATAAAAAAGAGTTAATCTTTACACTACTGTACCTCCAACCAACTTAAAGCTAGAGAAGGCATTTTGAACATTTTCAAGGTCAGTGAATTTAAGGGAAAAAAGAAAAAGAAAAACATTTTGATGTGTTTTCCTGTTCATGCCTTACATTTTTTCATTAAAAGAGTGTCAAACTTTGATTACTCATAACATGAAAACTACACATGCTATTTTCAAAATTCAAAAATTATTAAACTCAGAATTTGAGGCTCTTTTCGGAATGTGGTTGAACAGAAAACTTTTGTTACCTTTAAGAAATATTTTTGGACCAAATTGAAAGTTTTGGAGCAATTCAAACGTTTTGGAGCAATTCAAAAGTTTTGGAGCCGTTCAAAAGTTTTGAACCAATTCAAAAGGTTTGGGCCAATTCAAATGTTTTGGACCGATTTGAAACTGACAGTAATTGTGGCCAATATTTTCTCAAATGTAAAATATCACTAAAAAGGAGCGAGAAAATTAAATGAAGTTAAAGTTTTTGTTGTTGAAAATATTGCGGTTTTCACCCACTGAAACTAGCTAGGCCATCTTTTACCTGGTCTTACTCACACCCTCAAACAAAATACATTTCAGGGCATGCATGCATCATGGGGTATAAGAAAGGAGTAGGGTCACCTTTCAGGAGAAAAGAACCTCAAGAATTTCCTGGTAGTACAAGAATTGCAGTGGTTAATTGCTGGCCATAAGGAAATCTATAAACTTCTTTTAACGGAGTAACCACTTAAGACATAACATTTGTTTTCAAATTATTCCTGATTATTTGAACCCTCTCCCCCACCTACTTTCAGTAGGCAAATCCTGCCAATGATTTTCATTCTCCAATTTTGCCCCCAAACTCGGAAGAAAGCATGTCACTAAGGAAGGTAAATTCTTCTCAATTTGTCCCAGAAAACCTTAGCTAGCATCAGCGGATTTTGCCGGAGGTGTGTGTGGGGGTGGGGGGCATCAGCGGATTTTGCCGGAGGTGTGTGTGGGGGTGGGGGCATCAGCGGATTTTGCCGAAGGTGTGTGTAGGGGTGGGGAAAAGTCATAAAATCATCCTCAAACATAAAATTTCACCATACAAATTAGGCTGGTAAATATGTCACTAAAAGTGTGTGTGAGAGGGGGAGGGAGGGGGTACAATTCCCCCTTGCACCCCAAATCGTGTCTGTGTCAGTAATAGCACCCTGCCTCTCCGCCATGAATGTATAGTTTCTTCTGTTGCACATACAGGCTAAAGCCCATCTTTTTTGTTTTGGACTAAAGTTGATCTTGACAGAAAAATTACATCATGTGTTTAATCATATCAGGATCTCAGGTGGCAGGTCATGTTATATGTTTTCCCTCAATTCCCCCATTTAAAATATTTACATAACATGTCAATCCTAATATTGTAACATGCCATAAGGGAGTAATTTGTGGTTTTAATCCAGTTTTGATGGTTTGATCAAATAAACATATCGTCAGTTTTTGAAACAGAAACCAAATTATTTTTACTTTATATCCACTTTTTGTATCAAAATCATTTCTGAGATGGATTTCAGTTTATCTGGATTTTGGAACACAATATAAATATCATTAATAATTAGGATGCAAGTTGGAAATTGTATATGTTATGTTACTCCCACTCAATACTGCTGCCAAATTCCTGAGCAGTTATATCATCCTATCAAGGAATATTAGATTTTGATATTTTTATTGTGTTTTTTTCTCAATAAAATTCTTTGACATTTTGCAGACTCCATTGTATTATCATTAAAAGTTCAATGCTTGGATGTTTAACTTGACTCAAGAAATATACATTTCAAATAAAGTTTTCTCAGAAAAATTAGTTTCAAGTTTGCGGTATCAAACAGTTCAGTTTGTACTCTTGATGGGGAGAATAGTTTTGGTCTCCCGATCAGGAGATGGATGCATCCCACAATGCATCAATCCAAGTTCAAACTTTGTATGTAATATAAGAATCAGGCATATTTCAAGCAAGGGAAACTCAACCACTCTGAAGGGTTCAAATTTTTCTTCACGATACGAAATAATGGCTTATTAATTATCCTTTCATCGTGCGCTTTTAAAATTTACCATGGAGTTACTGTTATGCAGTCGCACTTTTACATATTTCCTGCAGAATTTTTTTTTATATATTTTGAAGTTTTGTTCAGGAATTATTTTTGTCTAACATTGTAAAAAATATTATAACATGATATAGATAATAATAGCTAAATTCCTTCAAACTCTCTTAAAAACCACGATAGAAGCAAAAACTGAAATGAAAAATGGTTAAACACTGATCATTCTACAGCATTTTCAAAACTCAAGCATCAATGTGCATTTTTGATCAGTGCAGATTTTGTGATGTTTTCACAGGATGACCTTTGTATTTTCTTTTGTAAATCATTTGATTTTAGATGTATATCATACTTCTTGGAAGTGGTGCCGCAAATTCAGATTCAAAGTTTTTGAGTCTTTATCATAACACAAATTAAAGCCTAACAGGAATGGATTTTCTCCACTAATTTTTAGTGAGAAAGAAATTGAGAGAATTACACAAAGATTTTGGGCCGTTCGCCCAGTCAGTCTGCCAGTCATACCTCACAAACTTCGCATAAATCAAAACCTGATCTTTAATAGCTATTGCATCTTGGGAAGGGATGGAGGTTGGAACATGAGCTGAAAGAAGAGTAGGCTTTCCATAATTTTCACTGACAGAGATTTAGGGAAGAAATTGAAAGAATAAAATAAGATTTGGACCTGTCCGCTCAGTCATATATCACAAGTTTCACAATGTTGAAGCAGAGTGTTTATATGCATATTTAATGCACGGTAATCTATCTACTGTGGTGTAGCAGCTATCATACCTGTCTACAGACCACGAGGCCCTGGGTCAAGCCTGGGTTGGGTAGAGACACCAGTGCACCACAACTGGTTATCAAAGGCCTTGGACATTGACTTGGTTGTCGATGTAATGTCTGTCCGTACGTCGTACCTGTGTTTTTGTCCGGGTCGTATTAAACGTTTCTGGATAGCATTGTAACTATCGTAACCGAATACGCAGGCGACGACCCTGTCATTGTAATTGTGTGTTCACTCGTCGTCGTCGTCGCCATAGCTTCTAAACTAAAAGTGTCAAAATGTCAACCAATACAGATCTACACACCTTTAAGATTGTAGATGGACCATTGACATAACCAGGGAGGCTACGGGACACTGATTTTCCAGGTGATTAGCTTGCCCCACCTGAATATCTAAAACTTTCAATAAACCACCAATCAGAAAGTAAAATTTTATAAAAATAGTTTTTTTCTGTTGTGGCCCTCAGTATGCGACAAGACTAGTATTGTAAACTCCATGCTCAAAATCCGCCATCTTTTAATTAAGAATTATTTTTAAAATTTCATTTAATGAAGAAAATATGGACTTTAATTAAGTGCTATTTATTGAAGTTTGTATTTTATTGGTTACGATGCTACAATCAATTTCAGCAATGCTAATTCAAAAATTTATGGCATTGTTTTTTATTTGCAAAAGTCATGTAAATTGGCAACGTTGAGGAATGCAGACGAAAAGTTACGGTGCCAATCCGATATTTTAATAGCCAGGTCCAAAACCTGATATGAAAATGGTATCGTTTAGATATTTTTACTGTTTCAGAAACATAGAAAATATTTATTACACCAAAATATTTTTTGAAGAATCACATAGAGATAGTGAAGGAGAATAATATTATTTGAAATCTGAAATTGACGAGGCTAGTCTAACCAGAAACTGCAATAGCTAAGTTATGAAATTGTTAGCGTGGGTATGTACGCCACTTTCCATCTGCTAAAGTAATTTTGCAACCTTAATCTGAATAGGTTAAGGTAAAGTTAATAGAAACTTATAGCATAGTGCACAATGATGCTTTGCAAACTTACAGATTAAGTTGGTAAAAATCCTTCTGGATATGAACGACAACCGAGCATAACAAATATGTGGAAAAAACAGTTAAGAAGTTTAGTAGGCTAAGTTTAGCTTTGAAATGGTTTAGACTTGGTAAATGTATATCAATGTCTGGTGGTAAAGCATTTCAATATTTTAGTGTTTGAGCAGTAAGGGAAAGAAGTATTTACATTCGTTTTAACCATGGAATGTGGAAATTCAGATATCATGATCATTTCTTGTATACAGTTGGGATTTAGGTCACATTATCAATGGCGATGATTGTTATTGATTTTACATAGCATATGGAAGTGGGTGTTCTTTCTTCTTAATTTTAGCAGTGGCCAATCTAATTTATGACATTTTTAGTTATTGTATCTATTCTATTTTTTGATAAATTAATTACATCATCTTGTTAACTTTCTTTCTTTGCTTTCTTTTTTGAGGAAACTGACTGAGGGCCGGTTTCATACTGACAGACGCAAAAAGGGTTTCCTGGTTGTACTGCATGCTTTATTTTGATGACAAATTGTGAAATTATTAACATAAAATTGATATTTTGTTGAACTTTTCTTCAATTTTGACAACAGTTCCTAATAATTTCTCAAAATTGACAGTGCTTTCCTGGAAACGAAAGAAATTTTCTGGAAATTTAAGAAAAATTCCCGGAAATTAAAGAAGATTTCATAAACATGCAGGAAATTGAGGAAGATTTTCCTGAAATTGACGGAGATTTTCTTAAAATTCATGAACATTTCACAGAAATTGACAAAATGTTCTTAAAAATGAAGAACATTTCTTAATATGAAGAAAACTTCCTGTAAATTCGAGGAGAATTTCCGAAATTTCCCATGATTTTTCCCAATTGGCGTGGGCAAAAAGATAAAGGCCCATTTTGAAATTATATTGCTTTGAAAATTCATTCTGGATGTGCACATGGCCCTGATATTATAAGAACTTCACCTCCAGTATCCAATAGGTTTGTGGTCTTATGTTGTAGATTGTGGCCCTTGAAAAGTTTGGTCCAAAATTGAAATTTTTGATAAAAGCCTAAAGATTTGTATCCAAAAATGTAGATTTTTGGGTCAATATTGAAGATTTTGGGACCAAAATGAGAGATGTTTGGTTGAATATGGTAGGATTTTTGGTGCAAACTGTAAAAGGTTTTGTCCAAAAAATAAACAATAACTTAGTTGATACGATTGCAAAAAATGGCACACATGGTTCTTCTGATATTTCAGTTAATAATAATTTATTGCTTTGACAGAATTTTGGGAGGTGAGGGGGAAGCTAAGCCCTCTTAGACACGTGACTGCTTCCTTTATTACTATCCATACAAGAAAATTTAAATGCCACGAAAGCCCTTTTTTAAAGGGTGTTTTTGTAAAATATGTAACTAGAGATATTTCAGTTTAATTATGACCATCAATGATTTATTACCTAACTTAATACATGTTGGCTCTTGGTGACATTACACCTTTAAATACATGTGGAAATGTTTCAACAGTGACCTATGCATGACCTAAAATGTGTTCCAAATGGTAGGGCAAATATGTTCCTGTGTGGTATTGTTATGCTGGGAAAACCACTTCATTCTAGTGAACAAGGGATTCAAAACTGAAAATAAACAATCTGTATGTTTATCATTTTCTCGACAAATTGCTGTAACGATCCTCATTGCTTTTTGAGGAAAAAGCTAGCAAAGGCTTTAGGTTGCTATGGTTTATTCCAATCAGTTCTTGATGCAATAACAATTCATGCAACCACTTTGAAAAACAGCAGGTCATAGTGGCAAGGGTGTCATCAAAATTTGGATTGTGGAGGTCGAAAATGAAAAAAAATTGCTGATGGTGAAATTCTTTTCCAAAAAGTTGTCTTTAAACTGTTTGAAGAGCAATTTTGATTGCCTGAACTTTTGGACTTTTTAGCAAAATGTCTGTGCTTTTAGCAAAATTTGTGAGGGGGTCAAACAAGCCAATCGATCTCCCTTGGTCAAAGGTGTAGGGAGCCGGGGGCCAAACTGCTGCCCCTGGGGAATTTCGCCTTCCTGGTTGCCTGCTCTTTCCTGGTTGGGAGGTCAAATTGAAAAATTATTAGCCTAAAATCGAAAAATGTGGTAAAATTATTGAATATTTTGGTTAAATTTCCCCCAAATTGGCCATGTTGAAATTGAAGAATTTGAAGGGGATTTCCCGATTTTATGGAAATAAGTTTAGATGGAAACTTAATTTACTGCAGTGCAATGTTTCAACTTGTCACCGCGAAATTGATTGGGTTTTGCCCTCCCTGAGAGATGACCCTTCCTACATACGCTGGTGGGTGGGGGAAGGAGAACTAATAGGTTCCTGGCCCAGTAAAAATAGAAAACAAGGTTGACTGAGAAAAAAAAATTGTAGTGTGGAGTAGTGTAAAGTAGTGTGGAGTTAAGTCAACTGAGCGGATTCAGATTGTCATGTGCCCTCTCCAAGAACTTTATCATGGGTTGAGATCAGCATTGTCAATAGAAAGCACACAGAGGGTCTTCAGAAAACTGTATTGATCACTTCCAGTATTTGCAAAAAAGTTCCACCTTCCCAATTATTCACCACTTTGTAAATCTATACTTCAAATACAGTGCCAACATTTCAGTATTAACAGTGACCGTGCAGGAACCCTAGCTGTCATCCTCACATTAAATAAAGTGACAATTAACCATTAGATTAAAAATTCAAAGCTCAATCTTTCTGGGTATCTGTTGTTTCAATTCAGTCAGGTTCAATGACCTCAAAATAGAGGTCTTTTCTATAAATAAAGTTCAGTACAAAGAAATACAACACATTCATCGCATCAAATACATAACTACCACTGAGGTGCTATTTCTATAAACCTGGTGTAACTATCAGAAGTGTCATTTTAAATTTATAACAAACGTTTATGAAATTGGCACAAGCATCTTGGACAGCGTGCAGTCTTGCATTGCTAGCTTGGGACATGTTAAGCATTATATATGGACAGCGTACATTGTTGCGTTGTTAGCTTTGATCATGTCAAGTATGATAGACAGCGTACATTGTTGTGTCGTTAGCTTTGGTCATGTCAAGCATCCTGGACAGCATGCAGTGTTGCATTGCTAGCTTGGGTCATGTCAAGCACTATATATGGACCGCGTACATTGTTGCGTTGTTAGCTTTGATCATGATAAGAATGATGGACAGCGTGCATTGTTGTGTCGTTAGCTTTGGTCATGTCAAGCATCATGGACAGCATGCAGTGTTGCATTGCTAGCTTGGGTCATGCCAAGCATTATATATGGACAGCGTGCATTGCTGCATTGTTAGCTTTGATCATGTCAAGCATCCTAGATAGCATGCAGTGTTGCATTGCTAGCTTGGGTCATGTCAAGCATTATATAAGGACAGCGTACATTGTTGCGTTGTTAGTGTAAGAGTGATTATTTAATTTATCTAGAGAGTTATAAAACTAACTTTATTCTTGTATTTGATTGGTCTTAAGTTTTAAGGTCAAGGGTTTTCAGTTAAGCGGGAGTTCTAGTTTATTTATATACCAGCTTTCTAACAGCATTCTTTATCATACTTCAGTTCTGTAGTTAGGAATTTCAACTAGGCTTATTCTCTTTGTTACCACACACTCCTTTTGTTAATGCTTTTATGAAGAGTTTTCGTTATCTATGTTTAATAAGATGTTGGGCAGTTACCCCACGCCATCCAAGCAATAAAGAAGTGAATCTTAAGAGGCGTATATTTCGTTTTCTTATATTAGCTTTGATCGTGTCAAGAATGATGGACAGCATGCATTGTTGAATTGTTAGCTTTGGTCATGTCAAGCATCAAGGACAGCATACATTCTTAGCTTTGGTCTGCTCTTCTCCACTTTTTTTGGATTGTAAAGGTCACTATCCCTCAATGCATGACCTTTGACTTTATCCCTGAGGAATGATTTCAATGGCTCTTAATATTTCAGCATGGACTGGAGTAAGTGGTATTAATTGGTATGACAGGCATGTTATTTATGTCAGGTAATTTATCTCTAGGGATAAGAAATTGATTTAGATTTCAGATGACCATGTTGGTATGCAGCTTGAGGTGCATACCAGCTCCCAGGTATACCAATGGAATTAATGATACTTTACCTTGTAACAATGAAACTGTAGACTTCACCGTACATAGTCAAACGTACCTGAAAGCAAGAGATACGGGGGTCACTGCCCTAAGGTAGGGTCCCAGAGATTACTCTCAAATCAGTCCCTTCCCCTTCTTGCAAAGATATATGTGCCCCCTTGTCAATCAAACAAAATAATATAACTCAGAGGTATATGGAGAATTTGCCCAAGTGCTTCCTACTGAAGTACTCCGTCTCCAACAGATCACTTGTGCAACCTTCAGGAGCAAATAGGAAAATATCTTAATTAGGATCTTTTCATTTAATGTAAGAAATAAATTATTTCCAATCAAATATAATCTTACAATGAAGGTGATGTAACAGGTTATGTTACCACCTTTGACTGTAAGGGTGCTGCAGGTTTCTTCAAAGTTCCAAGTCCTATTTCCAGACATTAATGAGATGGTTTTCCTCTTATCATTCCCTTATGGATTAATAGACTTCTACCCAGGGGAGTGGGGAATTGGATGTTCCTAGCAATGGTAAATGATGGCAGGAAAGTAACAGTTTTCAAGATTCAAAAGGACAATAAAAAAAAACAAGTGTGATATTTTTCTGTTTCGATTTTTTTAAATGTCACCATCTTTAATGGGAAAAGAGTTGGTATTACATGACACATTTAATATGCACCTGATCAACAAATGGACCGTTCTTAGGGATAGAGTTCCTCTTAATACTGTTAGAGTGTATTCGTGCACGTGTTTATTGAAAAAGATTTGTAATCTTACAACGATTTTATTTCCACTTGATAACTGATTTGCGTCTCAGATGATCCTATGTATCGTCTTTAGGGTGGGAAGGGTGGTACGAGAAAAAGAAATTTCATCAAAACAAAATTTACAATGAGGCAAGTCTTTTCCCACAGGATGAGATGAACATTTTTTGTAAGAAATGAACTGAATACACATAACAGGCATGACTAATAAGTATGCTACACAGCATCATGCCTTCATGATTTATCAAAAGTTTGAAGTGTTTAAGAGTTTCTCACTATTGCAACCAGCTAGGTGAATGGTAACTGAAGAGCATTTTTTGATGTATCTTTAAAGGATTAGTTCAGGGGTCAAGCAAGTCTATCTTATATGAAAGAGGACTTAAAAAGAAACAAAATAGTGAAGAAAGAATTAAAAAATCTTATTCCATTAAGGAGATATTTAAGTATCAATTCTATAGAAACGACTGAAATCAGACTAGTTGTGATGTCACAGCCTCAGATTCCTCAAAGTCTGTATGTATTTTAAAGAAAGTTTTATTGAATTTTTTCACTATATAAATTATTTTTCCTCATACTTTTTTCAGGTGGTATATTATAAATACCCTTCCTAGATTCACTTTTACTACTTTTTTGACATATCCCATGGTTTTTAAGCTACAAAATTGCAAGACAAAATATGATAGAATACATAAAGATAGAATACATAGAGACTCTTGATGTACTTGTTGATCTCCAGATAAAGTTTTGTGATATTTTAGAATCTAGTAGACTACCACCAATTTTTATTTTCCTATTCCTACTTTTTCATTATTTATGCAGAATTTGAAACTTTATCTTGAGAAAAGTATAAATTGGGCTTTTCATTGAGCCATCAACTTTGCTAGAAGTCATCCGAGTTTTTTTCATTAGCATTTGTCGAGTTGCCATGGTAAAATCCTCGTCAGAGCTCTTTTATTTTTGTTACTCAAATAAGTGATTTTTAAAAGAAAAAAATGTTTGTACTTCCACATGCCATTAAAATTGCTATCTATTATTCACAATTCTGTTAAAAAGTATTTTTTTATGTAACTGTATATTTCTTCTATCGATCTTGAGAATCACAAAATATATGGAGGGGGAAAAAATGCCTTCATTGATAACTCAAACGTACAGTTGGTGAAAGGTTAAATTGCAAGTATAACAATTTTATGGAATAAACATAATATAAATGTTTGAGAATAATCAGTAATAATTATTATTATTACAATTTATATAGCACCAAAATCTATGTAAATAATCATTGGCCCTGTACAAATAAAATATTACATGAATACATAAGAAAAAGACTTAAGAAAACTAGCCTTAAAATACTGAATGTAATTAAAACATGCAGCAAAAAAATTATATATAGTAATAAGATTTAATATAAGTAAAAATAGAGAAAAACTAAAAGGATTTAAGAACAATACATCTACACCAATAAAACATTAAAAGGTAAAACAACTTTTATAAGAACTTTAAAATTATGATTTGAAAAGAACATATGGTTGTTATAGACTTATAGACTTAGCGATAAAATATCAAAGATAATTATATAAAAAGAAAAAGAATATTAAGGTAACACAAAAATTGATGTAGAGTGAAATAGACTTTAAAACCTAAAATATAATAAAATCAAATGTCAAAAGCAACCATAAAAAGATCTGTATTTATAGGTTTATATATATATATATATTATATATATATATATATATATATATATATATATATATATATATATATATATATATATATATATATAGATAGATAGATAGATAGATAAACTTCTTGTATGCCAGAATCCATCCAAAAAGATACTCATGGCACAGCGACACAACAATGCAAAACAATAAGAACCAAATTATTGCAATGAAACACTCATAGAAAGGGGAAATACTTTAAGAATACGTAAACAAATATATTAACAAGAATGAACTACCTTAGAAGCGCTTTGAATCTGAACCCATATCATACGAGGAATGTCTTTAATTAATGATGACGTCTATGCCAGTCTGTTTCTGTAAATTATGCTGTAAATATACTGACAATTAGGAACAAAAATACATCCAAAATTTTTAATTTTCCACCGTGCAGGGATGAAGAACCCCCCATGAAGGAATTTATAGGTCCACAATTGAAGCAGGGATTCTCAACCTCCTTGAAGCATGGAAATATCAAATGTTGTCATTTTCTGCATTATTTTAGAGGCACAGCAAGGTTGAGAAGGGTAGTAAATTCACTGGACATCAGCAAAATCTAGATTTTGATTCAACCCCCCCCCCACAGCCACCCCACCCCACCCCAGCCCACCCACCCCACTCCACCCCAGCCTACCCACCAGTCCACCCACCCCACCCCACCCTACCTTACCCCCACCCAACCCAACCCCACCCTACCCAACCCAACCCAACACCACCCAATTCCACACCACCCACCCACCCACCCCACCCCACCGCCACCCCCATCTCACCCCACCCCACCCCGCCACCACCACACCCCACCCTAACCCACCCCTTCCCGAAGTATATATTGTAATATGGTTTTAATGGGGAACAACTTGAACACCACCTGCATGGCATGGATGATGGAGGACATTTTTGCATTAATGGTTTATTTGGGGATATTGCTCAATTATGATATGGGGAGGGGGGGGGGGGTAGTTAAAAGCAAAAGTTTAATTGGTAAACAATTAAAAGTTTGTACAATTTTCAATTCAGTTCAGTCTCAAAAAGGTGATCAAAATTACTACAGCTTCATAAGTGCCAGTTTCATTCGAAAATTGTTTAAATGACCAGACAAAATATTGGGACCTGGCTCCTTCACTTGTTGCATTCTGATGATGAGGGAGGAAGGGGGACCTGATTCTCATTCAACAAGTAATAATGTCTAAACAGGGAAGGGCTATGAACTTAACTATTGTATTTCCTTGTGATAGGTGTGTATACAATATGGCTACCAAGAAATCCATGCACTTATTGTAAATCACATATTCCACCTTGATTTGTTTTTTTAAATTTGACTATTTATGATTTGTTGGTGTAATGATTGAGGCTGAAGGGAGTATGGTTTATGGTGTAATGAAAAGGGGCCATTTAGGGAAAATTACAGATGGAAGAGTATTTTGAATTGATATGTAAAGGACCTTACTTAAGGAAAATGGTTGCAAAGAGAATGTTTACTAAAAGATGGCATTGGTTATTCCTTTCTTTGGAATGTGTTAAAATGACCTTGGTTTTATTTGAAAGATCTGATGAACAGTGTATATTTTTAGTATCATTGCAGAGGTCAGATGATTGTGTCACTTTTAATGAGGGATTACATTTGATAAAGTGATGAACACACTTTTCAAATAAAACTTATAATAAAATTTGAGCATATATAACAAAATGGCATATATCTGGAAACTTTGAAAACATTAAATATTTTAAATTTACTTGAAGCTGTATTGATGTGTCGAGGCTACATCAAGTAAAGTGCTTTAAGATCTATTAAAAACCATCATAATAGCAAAAAATCTCATAAAAATCAGTTACCCATTGACCATTTTGTAGGTTTATCCCAGGCACCAATTTATATAAGTTATGCAAATTTTGTGATGTATCACGGGGAATTTCTTTTGTAATTTATTCCTTTGTAAATTAAAACTTTTTGGTTTTTTGCCATACTCCAAAAATGAAATTCTTGCAACAATAGAATTTTCCCATCTTTCAGTGACTTTTTCAGTAAGTATGTTTTAGGAAAGAAAATTGAAAATTACATACAAATTTTAGGCAGTCATCACAAATTTTAGGCAGTCATCACAAACTTTAGGCAGCCATCACAAATTTTAGGCAGTCATTACAAATTTTAGGCAGTCATCACAAATTTTAGGCAGTCATCACAAATTTTAGGCAGTCATCACAAATTTTAGGCAGTCATCACAAATTTTAGGCAGTCATCACAAATTTTAGGCAGTCATCACAAATTTTAGGCAGTCATCACAAATTTTGCATGAGTTAAAAAAAAAAGATCAAACTTTGATCAGCCGTAACTCGACTAGAAGTTATTCTTCTTCAAATTTCAAAAACTGATCTGCTCAAATTTTAATACTCTTCAACCAATGCTCCAGATTTTAATACTCTTGCAACCAATGCTCCAGATTTTAATACTCTTGCAACCAATGCTTCAACCAATGCTGCAGATTTTGATACTCTTGCAACCAATGCTTCAACCAATGCTCCAGATAGTAATTTTTCAACCAATGCTCCTGATTGTAATACTCTTGCAACCAATGTTCCATATTTTCATACTCTTTCAACCAATGATCCATATTTTCATACTCTTTCAACCAATGCTCCAGATTGTAATACTCTTTCAACCATGGCTCCAGATTGTAATACTCTTTCAACCAATGCTTCGACCAATGCTCCAGATTTAAATACTCTTTCAACCGATGCTCCAGATTTGAATAATCTTTCAACCAATGCTCCAGATTTTACTACTCTTTCAATCAATGCTGCAGATTTGTTATACTATTTCAAAACAATTTTAATACTGTTTCAACCAATGCTCCAGTTTTTAATACTCTTTTAACTAATGCTCCAGATAGTACTCTTTCAATCAATGCTCCAGTTTTTAATAATCGTTCAACTATTGCTCCAGATTTTAATACTCTTTTCAATCAATGCTCCAGATTTTTAGTACTCTTTTAAAACAATTTTAATACTCTTTCAACCAATGCTCCAGTTTTTAATATTTCAACCAATGCTCCAGATAGTACTCTTTCAACCAATGCTCCAGTTTTTACTACTCTCTTAAACAATGCTCCAGATTTTCATACTCTTTCAACCAATGCTCCAGATTTTAATACGCTTTTCAAACAATGCTCCATTTTCTAATACTCTTTCAAACAATGCTCCAGATTTTAATATTCTTTCAAACAATGCTCCAGATTTTAATACTCTGTCAAACAATGCTCCAGATTTCTAAGCTCTTTTAAACAATGCTCCAGATTTGTAAACTCTTTCAAACAATGCTCCAGGTTTTAATACTCTTTTAAACAATGCTCCAGATTTTAATACTCTTTCATACAATATAGAAATAATTCTCCACATTTTGATGAATTACCGTAGTCGATTCCTTTCAGAAAATTGAGGAAAGAATAAGTCTGTTGTCAAAATAGGTTAAAGATAAATATGTGGTTTTATTTTTCTGGATTTCTTCAATTAAAAAAAAGATACAGACACAATCTTTTAAAATTAGTCAAACTTTCAGGGTTTGAGTTGAGTAAAAAGTACTCTTGAAACTTGACGGATCACTAATTTCATAATTATCAGGGAGAACATATTTCACATCTTAAGGGCACCATGGATGTCAAAATTTTAGGGGCAATTTCTTATCAAGTTTTCATGTAATAAATACCCTTTAAACTGCCTGTGATGGCAGCAGCCATATTTCTGATATTTCTTCAAAAGCTGATAAATCTGATCAACCACCTTCGCTGGGGTAGCTTTGTCACATTTCTATAAATAACAACTACACAATTAAATTTTGTTTTTGCAAAAGTGTGCAAAAACGTGCCCCACTTCTAATGCAACCCCAAACAGTTGCAAGCTGCTTGTTTCATTGATGTCCATGCAAGAACTTTGTACTCATTTTAGGTCAGGGGCACAGGATGTTGGATATTGCAATTTATCCATTCATTATTTTCCCTTTTGCTTCTCTTGCCTACTGCTCTTTTAAATGTGGGCCTCATTATGTGCATAAAAAGAGGAACTATTAAATAAAACTTTCATTAGAATTGACTTAACATATTTTTGAGGTATTAAAAGGTATTCAAACAGTGCATATTTGCAAGTGTATTTAGCATATAACGGAGAGTTAAAATAGTTGACCAATAGCACAAGTTTTGAAAGTGGAGCTCACGCACAACCAATCGGCATGGAGTTTGCATGTGCGAGCCCGAGGTAAACATTCATGCAAAAACTAACAGCATGCGATACGTACTGTGGTGGGAGTACATAACAAATTTGCCCTCGACATTTATCTTGTGTTCGCACATCGCGAAGCTTAAGTCGTGTGTTATTGCATGTAATTTGAGCCTTAGGTAGGTGGTACGTCTTATGTACCACGTACCGGGTTGAACTGTTTGAATCAAAGAGGTTGTGTGTTCATCGTTATTTACAAAATAAAATCGTCAAGGAAAGGATTTATTATCATATCGTGAATGGATAAGAAAAATTGCGTTCCTGGAGATTGTCATGGACTGTATTTTGCACATGCAGAGCAACACGTATAAAAACGTACGTTAGGCCTACCACACTTCGTTTGGTATATGTACACACAACTTAGCAGCACACGCAGGGACCTACGTTGCTTGCTACTAAGTTACAGTCGACAAACTTTCTGCTGACGGTGTCACTACTAACATAGAGCTATGTGTTAAATGACCCGTAAACCTAGGTCTACATTGTCAACGGGTCCAATTTGATAGGAAACTATTTTTCATATGACCAGTTCGCTTGTGGATTAGCCTCTGTTGGAAAGTTTTTTTTGTGGAAATTCACTGTCGGTGCATCTGAATGTAAAGATATCTGTGGAACTTTATACAACTTTGTTGGCAAGTTGTAACTTGCTCATGTCGGCTGACTCTGGAATTATTTCAACTGGGGCCAAAGTCATGTCGAAAGTTCTGTCAAGGTCCCTCAGTTGGAAGGACCCAAAAGAACGGTTTAAGTCCAACACCTGGGACAGGATTGTGCACAGGAACAGAAATAGACGGCTTATCGGTTAGTCCTATTTATACTTTTATAAGGCCTAACGTTAATATTTTCATTAAAACAATACAATATTTGTCATTATTGGTCAATGGTAGAGCTCATTGAGGAAAATATCAGCTGGGGTCACATGTGCAGTACAGTACTGTATGTTGTTGGAAAGTTCCTCCTATCCAAGTCTCAATATTCAATGGGACCCCCATCACCAGTGCGATGTAAATAAGCTTGAATTCATTAAAACGGACAGCAGCCAGGTTCTGTATGGCAGACTACTCTTATAAATCCAGTGTCACTAGCATGCTTCATAAATTAGATTGGCCCCTACTAATAACAAGAAGAAGGAACACCCGTCTAAAAATGTTATATAAAATCAATAAGTCTTGTCGCCATTGATAATGATAAGCTGATCCCAAACGCAAGAATTAATACAAAAAATAATCATGATCTGAATTTTCACATTCTTTATGCTAAAAAAAATGTTTATAGATACTCCTTCTTTCCTCAAACACTAAAAGATTGGTATGCTTTACCTTTGGACATTGTACATGCACCAAGTCTAAACTGTTTTAAAGCTAAACTTGCTAAGCTTGTTAATTGATTTTTTTTTTCTTCTCATACTTTTGCTACGCTCGGTTGGCGTTCATGTCCTCTAGAGGGATTTTTGCCGACTTAACCTATTCAGATTCAGATTTAATAATTTTGTGAAGTTTTGATCTTATTTTTTAACTTGCATGGAATTGTGAAGCCGTTGGTTCCTAATTAGGAGAAATCCTATTATATTGGTAAATTACTATAGCCAAGAGTATTAATACTATCAAATTTTGTCCTGCGATTTTGTGGCTTAAAAACCATGGGACATGTCAAAAAAGGGATTTTTGCCGACTTAACCTATTCAGATTCAGATTTAATAATTTTGTGAAGTTTTGATCTTATTTTTAACTTGTGGAATTGTGAAGCAAATTAGGAGAAATCCTATTATATTGGTAAATTACTATAGCCAAGAGTATTAATACTATCAAATTTTGTCCTGCGATTTTGTGGCTTAAAAACCATGGGACATGTCAAAAAAGTAGTAAAACTGAATCTAGGAATGGTATTTATAATATACCACCTGAAGAAAGTTTGAGGGAAAATGATTTAAATAGTAAAAAATAAAAAAAATAAACTTACTTTAAAAGACATAAAGACTTTGAAGAATCTGAAGCTGTGACATCACAACTAGTCTGATTTCAGTCGTTTCTACAGAAATGATACAAGACTTTAAACTTGAATATCTTAACAGAACAAGATTTTTGAATGTTTTCTTCACCATTTTGTTTCTTTTGAAGTCCTCTTCCATATAATATGAACATACTTGACCACTGAACTAATCCTTTAAAATAATTGGGTTAGGTGCTGGTTGTAAAATAATTGTGGTAGGTGCTGGTTGTCTCAGGCTCCTGGGCAAGTGATTAATTAATCCCTGAACTTAACACTTATAGTACTTTTATTTAAAAGACTATGGGCATCTAGCAGATTTAAGATGTCAAAGAGCATGAAAATCTGACTGGAATAGTTTTTAGAATTTGTGGAAAAGCTTATTTATTTTTCAAGATATGACCAAACAAAGGTTGTGCGGAATGTGTAATATAGTAAGAGGAACACATCTTAAAATCTGTATGTAATTCTTTCAATTCTGTTCTTCAAATTCAGCTACTTGTGCAGTTTAGAATATCTGTTCTAGATACATGATGATTCAGGTATGACTAAGTTCCCCCCAAAAAATGTGCCCCAAGTCCACTGCTTATTTCAAACAAAATTAACAGAAGAATAAAAAAACCAATGGTTTTACAAAAGGTGAAGAAAGATCCTTCCCCCATTGATGTCACAGATAATTGCGCAATAACACCGAATAATTAAAAATACTGTAAATTGGTTCATTTTTAACCAATTTTGATGAAATTACTTTATGTTTTAATGGTTAAGATCGTATTTTAAACAAATTAAGCCCATGGTGCCTATAAATGTCCATAGTTATTTAACATCAAATCCCAAGTCTTCCTGACAGGTCCTTTCTCTCTTGCAAGAATGCAGCAACAAATACTGACCTGCAGTATGACATTTCTTTTAAGGGTGTAATTTATTGATGCTTTTTGGTATTTTACCCTGACATACAAAACCATCAAATTAAAGCCAGGTGATATAGAACTAAAGGTTGCAGTTATGACAGAAGTGGCATTTTCTTGGCAGAAGAATATAAGAAAAAGAAATAATTTGGTAATACATGGATAAAAAGAGGTTCTAGTTTTATGGTCTTTTTGGAAGGAAGAAATCAATAAATGCCAATAGTAATACTTAGGCTCTCAGCATTAATTTTCAAGGTCAGTACATTTATTACTTACAAAGTGATTGGTTAAAGGTTTAAACAGTACTCTATCAGGGCTTTAAAAGAAGCGAGCCCAATTTTTGTCACTTTTTCATATGCATTTTTCTCAACTTTCCTTCATTTTCTTTCATTACAAGTTTGGTTGGAACAGAGGCTAAGATATTTATCTTTTGTGTAATGAAAGCCAAATTCTTGTCAATATTCTTGTCAATATTGAAAACAGATTTGTGTCACATATTTAGATTCTTTATGAAATTTCCTTTCCAATACTAATCTATCATTTTGAGAACAAAAGGAAAAGATGAAAAAACATCAAAAATGATTTTAGTCAAAAGACCCCTAAAAGCTGCAGCAGGAAAATAATTACCCAGTGGTTATGGTGAGACTCGAACCTGGAGTGCTCGTGTGCTAGCCGCTTACATTTCCTTCGCACCAATTTTTAGAAAATAAATTATTTTTAGAAAAAGTGGTTTGAAAACGGTCGTGGAAGAGTAAGGCTTAAAAGTAATAAATCAACCTTTTTGCCAGTGAAATTAAGTTGTAAATGTGATCTGGCTGTCACAAGCTGTTTTTATGCTTTGTATCAATGTGTACAGAATTTTGACATTTGTTGCAAAACTCCTTAGAGCCATGCTAGAAATTAAATGAAGTTTTTTTTACCTGTGTATTGCAAAACCTAATATTGTGAAAAATTGGTGATAATTTGTTGGGGAGAGGGCCGACACGAGGTTGGGTATGTCACCCAATATATTATGTCATCCAGTTGGGTACAGTATGCCATCCAGTTGGGCTTGTAACTTTGTAAGAAACTCATGCAAAACAAATTTTGGGTTTAAATAGTTACTAATTGTATGTGTTCTGTACTAGGGAGTGCCATGTTGGTACAGTAAATTTTCAGTTAAAGGCCAGCAATCAGAACGGAAACCTTGCCTTTCAGATAGAAAAGAGGTTTGCCATCCTTTGCTTTTTATCTAACACAGCAAACGCTTTGCCTTTGCTAGACAATCAACTTGATCTTTAAGACCAATAAGATTAAAGGTAAAGACATCCTTCTGTTGTTGGTTTATTCTTCATCTGTCCTTAGTAACTCAATAAACTTGAGAGATTAATCTCTACTGGTTTATCTGCCCATTGACTCGTTGTTTGCAAGGGTCATTTCTCTGAGGGCTCTAGGTTGAGCAAATTCAGTTAAATATTCATGTCTTGTATTTCTTTGGAAGGGGCTAACCGTCACAATGCAATGATACTTTGACAAAGTTGAAATGGCTGAGACATACTGTACATGATTAGCTCATACATTTACATTACCATGTAAAAGTCCCGGCCCTTATTTCCTAGGAAATTTGGCCCCCCAGACAATTATGCCGTAGCCATCCAGTAAATTTGGTCCCCCTCATGGTAAAAACGGTCCACTAGGAAATCTGGGCCCGGCCCTTCTTTCTTAGGAAATTTGGAGACAACAAACAACTTGTCCGTCCCCCTTTTGCAAGAAAAAGCCCTTCTTCTCCCTTCACAGTAAATCTCAATGCCGTTTTGCATAAAGCACGCTTTTTTTTCTTTAGTGTATCCCAATGGGTACTGCCCAGATTGAAGAAAAGATTGTATTTCTTTTTCACCAAAGAGCTTACTGGAAGCCATTTTCTGTTCGTGGGCAAATTCTACGAGTACAACGACACTATTCCGTACATAAATATTACTACATTTGGTTTTAGCTTATCACTTTAGTACACAAAATTAATTGACGCAAACGTACAAGATGCACCAGTAAATTAGTAAAATGTAGTAAAATCAGTCTGGTGGGGACCAAATTCACTAGACATAACTTATGAAATAAGGACCGGGGGGTCCAAATTTACGGGGGAAAAATTTACTATCACAGCTCATACATTTACATTACCAATGGAAATGGAGCCTGTTGTCAGGGGTGGGATGAGGAGTTATTTCCCAAAATTGTTTTCAGACATAAAAAGGAAAGAAAGTCTAACAGGTTTGGTAGTAGTAATACCATCCTAAATAGCTTTTAGAGTCAAGACTGGTAAGTCTTTAAAAGTCCCCACCCCCTCCCCCTCCTCCCAAAAAAAATAAGAATAATCTCACCCATTCATTAAGAAATATGATTATAACAGAATCCCAGTTTGCAACAGTAATACATTAAGAATCAGTAGATAGTAAGTTAGTATTACAGTATATCGATTGTGTTATAAAAGCTGTCAAATTCATCCAGTCAATTACATAATTGAAAGGTTCCCATGATTAATGTCGGAGTTTAGAGTATGGTAGGTGGCTATTTATCAAGCTCTGGTGTTGATAGAGCAGAACAGAGACCAGCTAAGTTGGATCTGGGAGAGCTGTGGCATTTAAGATAAACAGCAGAGGCAATGGAACATACTCCTTTAGAGAGTTTCAGTAAATAGAAAATGTGTCATTGTAGCTGTAATCATGATTGATCTTTTTGAAGATTTCGTGGTTCAGTACAGTATGTCCATGTTATATGATGGAGGCCAATAAATGTAAAAGGGTAAAGAAAATATTCAAAAATGTTTTGGGTGAAGGAAATATTCAAAATTGAAAATTCTATCAGATTTGTGCTGAAATGATGGGAAAAGCACTGGAATTGAAATTTTGTGAGATTGTGTGTCTTTTTACTGCATAAGAATGGATGTGGATTTGGTCTGAATGGACCTATTATATTGATGCGGCGTGTGCATACTTAAAGGGTGAGTTCAGTGGTCAAGCACGTCCATCTTATATGAAAGAGGACTTCAAAAGAAACAAAATGGTGAAGAAAGCATTCAAAAATATTTCGTTAAGGAGATATTTAAGTTTAAAGTTTGGTATCATTCTGTAAAACGACTGAAATCCGACTAGTTGTGATGTCATAGCCTCAGATTCCTCAGTCTTTATGTAATCTATCATGTTTTGTCCTACAATTTTGTGGCTTGAAAGCCATTATAAATGTCAAAAAAGTAGTAAAACTGAATCTAAGAAGGGTATTTATAATATATCACCTGATGAAAGTTTGAGGAAAAATGATTTAATTAGTGAAAAAATTAAATAAACTTTCTTTAAAAGACTTTGAGGAATCTGAGGCTGTGACATCACAATTAGTCTGATTTCAGTTGTTTCTACAGAAATTATACCAAACTAAATGTTAATATCTCCTTAACGGAATAAGACTTTGCAATGCTTTCTTTACCATTTTGTTTCTTTTGAAGTCCTCTTTCATATAAGATGAACATGCTTGACCCCTGAACTAATCCTTTAAATTCTAAGGTTAATGCATAAGAGTTACAGTAGCTAATGTGTAGCTACTGTGGGTGTCAATAGTCTTTAAAATTGTAGTGAATACAGTATCTGAACTTCATCGTTTAGTGACATGTATACATGTATATCGGTCCTAGCTGCCAGATGCACTCGCTGTCTAATATAAGCTGACTGAAAGTTTTGTTTAAGCAATGCAACATCCCTTCTACTTGTTAAAAAATGTCAAAACAAAAAGAAGAGATTTATTGTGAAGGTACTGTATATAAACTAGAGAGGCCACAATTATTCTCTGACATTAATACTGTTATACATCACAGACTATCACACTAAGAACACAGCTGTTGGAGTTCCATAAGAGTACCATGTTTTTTAACCATGGTTGTAATACAGAGGTCATATAGGGTCTGTGATTAGTTCATTACTTTGCATCAGAATCCAGAAAAAATCATATAACAAATGTTTTTGAAGAATGATTTTTCTTAATTTCCTTGAGGAATTGGACATATAGTATAATGTTGATAACCTGTATGATGGGATCATATACTCTAAATAATAGCATGAACTGTAGAAAATACTGTCTGCATGTTTTGTAGCATCCAGAATAGAATGTCTTAAATGGTTCAATTCTTCTTCTTGCAATAAATGAATTGTGTGAGATAGACCACTGTTTAACATTTTCATAGAATTTCCCTGAGTTATTTACAGTATCTGTAAGGCATACAACATTCTCAAACAGGGTTTGTGTTAACGTCGTATATTACACTATGGCTGAAATTTCTTACGACATGTGTACCTTGCATCATAAATTTAGATATAACGTTAAATTTTAGGCCAGAGTTTTTCATTAACTTAAATGAAAAATTATGAAATTCTTACCTCACTGATGTGATTGAAAGTTTTATTTCATACAAAATGATTTTGAATTACTCAGATATAAAAGAAAAATGACACAACTACGAGACTAACGGCAGAATGATTCAACATGTACATACAAGTGCTGTACAGAAACACATATAGGCTAGTATATATAGTCAGTATATACATGTACACTGTACCTGAAAAGCTTTGATGTTGCTTCGAATGCAGACTGTCAATTGTCAATGATATCGTTAGCTAGGATTTTATTTTTCTCCTGTATTGTGTTGTATGTGTAAAAGCAAGCCTGGAGCGTGCCCTGTACATTACGCAGTGCCCTGTTCATTACGCAGTGCCCTGTACATTACGCAGTGCCCTGTACATTACGCAGTGCCCTGTACATTACGCGGTGCCCTGTGCATTCGCAGTGCCCTGTACATTACGCAGTGCCCTGTACATTACGCGGTGCCCGTGCATTCGCAGTGCCCTGTACATTACGCGGTGCCCTGTACATTACGCGGTGCCCTGTACATTACGTGGTGCCCTGTACATTACGCGGTGCCCTGTACATTACGCGGTGCCCTGTACATTACGCGGTGCCCTGTACATTACGCAGTGCCCTGTACATTACGCGGTGCCCTGTACATTACGCGGTGCCCTGTACATTACGCAGTGCCCTGTACATTACGCGGTGCCCTGTACATTACGCAGTGCCCTGTACATTACGCGGTGCCCTGTACATTACGCGGTGCCCTGTACATTACGGTGCCCTGTACATTACGCGTGCCCTACGCAGTGCCCTGTACATTACGCGGTGCCCTGTACATTGCCGCAGTGCCCTGTACATTACGCGGTGCCCTGTACATTACGCGGTGCCCTGTACATTACGCGGTGCCATTACGCGGTGCCCTGTACATTACGCAGTGCCCTGTACATTACGCGTGCCCTGTACATTACGCGGTGCCCTGTACATTACGCGGTGCCCTGTACATTACGCGGTGCCCTGTACATTACGCGGTGCCCTGTACATTACGCGGTGCCCTGTACATTACGCGGTGCCCTGTACATTACGCGGTGCCCTGTACATTACGCGGTGCCCTGTACATTACGCGGTGCCCTGTACATTACGCGTGCCCTGTACATTACGCAGTGCCCTGTACATTACGCAGTGCCCTGTACATTACGCAGTGCCCTGTACATTACGCAGTGCCCTGTACATTACGCAGTGCCCTGTACATTACGCAGTGCCCTGTACATTACGCAGTGCCCTGTACATTACGCAGTGCCCTGTACATTACGCAGTGCCCTGTACATTACGCAGTGCCCTGTACATTACGCAGTGCCCTGTACATTACGCAGTGCCCTGTACATTACGCAGTGCCCTGTACATTACGCAGTGCCCTGTACATTACGCGGTGCCCTGTACATTACGCAGTGCCCTGTACATTACGCAGTGCCCTGTACATTACGCAGTGCCCTGTACATTACGCAGTGCCCTGTACATTACGCAGTGCCCTGTACATTACGCAGTGCCCTGTACATGCGATGGCAAATTTACAAAATACGCAGAAAATCAAGGACTTATTGAAACCAAATATGCCAGACAATTTTTTTCTAACGCAACCTCTGTTTCAAAATACAGTTGATTAGGCCTACACACTTGGTTCATTCATGTGCAGTGGGGCTTTGGTTGTTGGGATGGAAGATGGGGTCTGTGGGTAGATGGTGAGGCTGGAAGAGTTGAAGAGGAGTAATGGGATGCATCAGGAGAGGGGGGTTCTTACATTGGGATGGCATATGTTTAGATTTCCTTTGACCCACTGTACTTTGAATTTCAAAGGTATTTTCCTCAATTAAAATATCATGCTAGTCAGGCTACATCTTAAAAAATGATTTGGGGGAAATTTGCCCATTTCAACCCATACAGTTACACAATTATCCTTTTACGTGAGAAAATAGGATGCCCAGGCATTCACAAAGTTCCATACCATTAATGACGTTTGAAATTTTAAACAAACACTGTAATATGATTTGATTTGAACAAATTTTGATGAAAGTTTTTTGCTGCTTCTATGATTTTAATTAGATTTGAAAGCAAGTTTCTCTATAAATGATGCCTCTACACCTTCACAGACCTTGCAGACAAGTTTCTGGAGTGCTTATAAACCTGGGAGGCTTCATGTCCTTGACCATGTCCTTCATCCAGTACATTTTTTTAAACCCTAGTCTCCCATTAAATTATAACTCCACATCCTGAGACTTGTCTAGAATATTAACTCATATGATTCTGTCATGTTTATTGGGGGTAGGGGAGCACTTGTAAAAATAGAAGGTACATGAATCAATATTTGCTGTAGGAGTACAGTATGTACTCTAAGTCAAACAAATAATGATAAAAGTACTGTATGTATTGATCTTGTTTTAGGCAAAATACCCTATTGTCATTTGGAGCGTTTATTTTATCCTCGCAGAATTTGGATATACAAATTGAGTTTTGTGTTTTGAAGGTGGGGGATGGAAATTGAGTTTTGTGTTTTGAGGGTGGGGGAGGAGAAAGGCAGAAGAATATGATTTTAGTCATGTAACACATACATGCTTCTATTTGTTACTTGTCTCGGGAGAAACAGCCGCTGCCTCTGGCTACCCTGTTTGTGCCAGGGATAA
Source organism: Chiridota heheva (assembly GCA_020152595.1). Taxonomy (NCBI): domain Eukaryota; kingdom Metazoa; phylum Echinodermata; class Holothuroidea; order Apodida; family Chiridotidae; genus Chiridota; species Chiridota heheva. The sequence goes on along the minus strand of JAIGNY010001388.1, from coordinate 1,530,045 downwards.
GAGTCTTGTGTAACTGCCTTTTAATTGTACTGTGTTCTAGAAAATGCAGTACTTTGTTGAAAATGTGTAGTAACTTTGGAACCATTGCTGATCTGTTGGGGAGATGTATAATGTAGATTGCAATACTATGCTGGGATATCCTTGAGACTTAAGATGTCGACCCTATTCATATACAGTGTAGAATTTGTTCTGGACATGTTTTATGTAAAATGTGAATTCAGTGACCAAACATATGCTTAGCATGCCCATTTGTATGATAGAAGGTTAATTAACTAATCCCTTAACTAACTACCTCCATCTCTCCAACTACATCAACAAAACCTGGCAAAACTCCTGGAATCACGAAACCAGTAATAAACTTCACACCAAACCCAAAGTTGGGACCAACCCCTCTGCATAATCGCAACCACAGGGAAGACATCGTTGCCACTTCTCTCTTACTCACTCCCATCTCTTATCCGGCTCCCCTGCCCCACTTGCAACATCGATCTCTCAATCAAGCATATTTTCTTAACCTGTCCCTTATACCAGAACTCCAGATCTCTTCTCTCCTCAATCTCGGACCTATTCAAAAACAATTCTTCCTCAAACATCATCAACTTCCTTGCAACAACAACCTCTTCCACCATATATAATCTCTGCCCTCCCTTTCTACACCTAACCTTATACACCCCTTTCTTTTCACCTAAAATTTTCTCCCACATTCAGCCTTTTCCCTTGATCTCCCTTACAAACCTTCCATCTCCTTGCTATCCTAACTCTTACACCATTATTTATTAACACCGTCTTGGCACATTTGACTCTGACTGTCGCGGTGCCGTTAAACATCAACAAACTAAACCATCTTTCATTTTTTCTTGCTTTCATTATTCATGCTTGTGATACATTACATACTTGTGAAATAGAACATAGAAGAAGTAGTGATGATAACAATTTGTGTCAGTCAGTCTTGAAAAATATAGCGATATTCCAAGATATCACAATATATTTCTCCAGGATAATCGATACTTACGTTACATCTTTACCCAGTCTCCATGTCTTATTACCTTATCACAATATATAGTATATATGGCGATAAGGTAATGTACTCACTTTCGTGTGTGTGTAGGGGAGGGGGAGGCAAAATGTTGTGTCGCATGCACAGAGAAAACTGTACAGCTATTGTGTTGAAACTTCGTGGTAGGGTGAGGTGAACTTGCGTCCCGCACAAGTTGGGTCATGTACCTTACAGGTCAAAGGTCAAATAATTGATTGAAAATGGTAAATTTTGTGTTATGCTTCCTGGGATAACCGTAAGTAATATGTGGTTGGTTCTTGGTGGGTTGGTGGAAGTTGATGCAGGGTTGTATTCTGGTTAAAATGAAACATGTCACTAAAAGGTCAGAGGTCAAATAGAGAATTTAAAATGGTAAATTTTGGTCGATTGCTTGTTATGCAAATATGGCAAGTGCCATTGGGTTGTTAATGGTGGTTTGATGAAGGATGATGAAAGATTGTGTCAATTGGGAAAGATGTAACCTGTCGCTTAAAGGTCAGAGGTCAATTCAGTGTTACTTGCTTGGTTGGTGGAAGGGGATGTAGTGTTGTACCTCGCACATAATGTCATCTAAAGGTCAAACGTCAGAGGTCAAGTAATTTATATGAAATGATTCATATCATGTGATGTTTTCTGGAAAAACATTTGATTATTTTACAAATTTTATGTGGCAGAGGCGATAAGGTCAGCAACTTCATGGATTGCCGTCCTCTTCCTATGTTTTGTCAAGTAATTTTCTTGTTTGATTATACGGTCATGTTCCACATTGCTTGTTCCACATTGCATATTTTCTTATCACGCACCCATTGTGTACAGTTTTTAATTTCATAGACATCGTGTCTACCTCATGTTTAATGTTCGTCTGTTGTGTATAATTTTCCTACCCATATCATTTCTATGTAATACCTTACAGTCCTTTACTCAATGAGCTGTGAGCATATTGCCAAATCAAATATATATTTTCATTTGTGCTCACCGAGCTCAACAAAAGGATTTAACACTACCTATCATCCTTCATTTCACGCGTTCACACCACAAAGCATTATGTATTCACTGTTAATCACACCCCGACGTCCCAACATTTGGAAGTGCAAATTGAATAGAAATGCAGGTGGTTATTTTGATACTCTATTGGTATTAACTTTTGACATTTTATCATTGCATAATTTGGTGGTATCAGCGATGAAAAGTTCTAGTGATTACTTTGGAAAGAACGGGTATTGATAGCTATGTACTGACTAACAGGATTTGCTGACCAAAAGTGGGGGAGGGGGCTGAAGTCAAAAGTAAGGGGTAAAGCCACAATATCATGCTAAGATACAAAAAATTCACCAGGTATAAATTTAAAAAGGGAAGGGGCGGGGGGAGGAAGTTCCCTTGTTCCCCCAAATCCCACCTACTTGTTTCTACTGTATAGTTTGAACCGTTGATGGGAGAGTTACTTAATTCCCCTCAAAACCCTATAATGAAATTCGGGCAAAATTGGTGGATGCTTTTGTTGAGTCCCATAGTCATGAAAAGCAAAGGGGGCAATGGCGAGCCGCATATTTTGCTGGTGTATATGTAGTAGCTTACAAATTTGTATAACAAAATTTAAGATTTGATGATTTACTTAAGCAAAATTTTGCAAAAATAAGAAAATCTTCAGGAGCACCAATACTGTATTTGGCTGGTTGGGGGCAATTACATTATTGAAGTATTATTGTATGAAGCTTGAAAATGTATTAAACAAGATGAAATTATTTTTGTTCATAAATTATGGTATACAAATTGGTTGAAATAATGGGTGCAAAACCAGCATTTATGTCATGTTTGTGGTTCATGTAGTTCTTGTGAATTGCAATATTTTCTGTTGGCAGTCAATGCTTAGATTATTAAAGATCAGGTGGTTTTGGAAAAAACAATGTGCCGCATCTACTTTCCAATTTGTGAAATGAAAAATTGTTTGGACAAAAATGGTTTTACAATGGTGAACTGTGGATGAGAACACTCGCGATCACGACGGTTGTAATTCATACATTTCATGGGAATTATTCTTACGTCTGGCGATAATTGCAGATGGGATCAGTTCTCATCTCTGGGATGTACTTTAATCAGAAACTTGTCAATATGAGATCTTCTTCAATTCCCTCCTGTTAATCTGGAGGTGATTTTTTGTGGAGAGTGTCTTTGTAAATCATGGAATATGGGAAATCTTACATGTTTGAGAAAAAATTGTTTTCAAAGAGAAATTAATCACAGAGTTTATACAGATGTGTCGTTTTCATGATTTTTTAAAAGAGATTTTGGATGTGAAATGGGATACATCCTTTCCTATGGACTAAAATTAAAGGGTTACGGGGGTGGAGGATGCAAAGGGGAATTCCCCACACTTTTTAAATTTATATCTTTTATATACAGTACTGTGTTTGTATCTTAGCTTGATTTCGCCTGAATTTGCCTGATTTTGCTTGAAAATATGATATTGTGACTCTAAATAGGAAAAAAGTTGACCAAAATTGGACATTGCAAAGCCTGAAAATTTAATAGCTGTAAAATGGTTCCTTTCAGCTATTTTGATGAGATTTTCAGGTTTAAATAATTTTTTGTCTTCTGAGATTATAAAGTAGTACTAAACTAATGCTATGGTTCCATAGATATTTGATGTATAAAAACTACAAACATGCATAACAAGCCACTGTAACTCTTACAATACACTTTACCATTTTTATTTACAGTGTCAATTAAAGTACTGCAGTATGCATACAAGCAATATTTTCAGCCAGTTTCTTTTCACAAACTGCCTGTTTGTACTCTACTATTATACATGTACAGCAGCTAGTAGGTACACACTTTTCTTGCTATTGTGGGCCCCTTGCTACTGTGTAATCACCATTAGCCAAAAATAGACCACAAGAATGTCTTCCAAGTAATACTTAAGTCCTAATATTTGTTTTTCTTAAGAATGCCCAGTTTCATGCACCTACAGTACCTACCTATTGCCTATCCTAGTCCAATGCACCTACCTACTAACTATCCCAGCCCCATGTACCTACCTATTGACTATCCCAGCCCCATGTACCTACCTATTGACTATCCCAGCCCCATGTACCTACTGTACCTATTGACTATCCCAGCCCCATGTACCTACTGTACCTACTGACTATCCCAGCCCCATGTACCTACTGTACCTACTGACTATCCCAGCCCCATGTACCTACTGTACCTATTGACTATCCCAGCCCCATGTACCTACTGTACCTATTGACTATCCCAGCCCCATGCACCTACCTTGACTATTCCAGCCCCATGTACCTACCTATTGACTATCCCAGCCCCATGTACCTACTGTACCTGACTATTCCCAGCCCCATGTACTACTGTACCTACTGACTATCCCAGCCCCATGCACCTACCTATTGACTATCCCAGCCCCATGTACCTACTGTACCTATTGACTATCCCAGTCCCATGTACCTACTGTACCTACTGACTATCCCAGCCCCATGTACCTACTGTACCTACTGACTATCCCAGCCCCATGTACCTACTGTACCTATTGACTATCCCAGCCCCATGTACCTACCTGTACCTAGCCCCATGCACCTACCTATTGACTATTCCAGCCCCATGTACCTACCTACCTGACTATTCCCAGCCCCATGTACCTACTGTACCTATTGACTATCCCAGCCCCATGTACCTACCTATTGACCATCCCAGCCCCATGTACCTACCTATTGACTATCCCAGCCCCATGCACCTACCTATTGACTATTCCAGCCCCATGAACCTACCCTATTGACTATCCCAGCCCCATGTACCTACCTATTGACTATCCCAGCCCCATGCACCTACCTATTGACTATTCCAGCCCCATGTACCTACCTATTGACCATCCCAGCCCCATGTACCTACCTATTGACTATCCCAGCCCCATGTACCTACCTACTGACTATCCCAGCCCCATGTACCTACTGTACCTATTGACTATCCCAGCCCCATGTACCTACCTATTGACTATTCCAGCCCCATGTACCTACCTATTGACTATTCCAGCCCCATGTACCTACCTATTGACTATCCCAGCCCCATGTACCTACCTACTGACTATCCCAGCCCCATGTACCTACTGTACCTATTGACTATCCCAGCCCCATGTACCTACCTATTGACTATCCCAGCTCCATGCACCTACCTATTGACTATTCCAGCCCCATGTACCTACCTATTGACTATCCCAGCCCCATGTACCTACCTATTGACTATCCCAGCCCCATGTACCTACCTATTGACCATCCCAGCCCCATGTACCTACCTATTGACTATCCCAGCCCCATGCACCTACCTATTGACTATCCCAGCCCCATGCACTTACCTACTGACTATCCCAGCCCATTGACTATCCCAGCCCCATGCACCTGCCTAATGACTATCTCAGCCCAATGCACCTACCTACTGACTATCCCAGCCTATTGACTATCCCAGCCCCATGCACCTACCTACTGACATTCCTTGGCTGTTCTTCAACTATTTAGTAATTGCCCTCACCCACTTTTCAGAAGAAAAACCCCCCATTATTTTGGTCTGTATTTATCTCTTTCATAAACAGTTTTCTTGTCAAGTAGTGGAACCATTTTTTTTGAAGAATTTTGTGGAGAGAATGTTTACTTTTGATTGTGCTCAGCAAAGTGTGATTTGTTGAATTTAAAAGCCTGTTTTGGTGTTGTCGTGGACAGTTTCTTTAGCTTTCTTTAAATTTTGCATTCTTGAAGTGTTGGGATGCAGAAGTGGCATTGTTATACAGTATGTTTGTCATCTAGTAGATTTTGCCTTCTTCCGTTTTGCCTGACAAGTAGATAACGGTATATAGTCATATATTATGAAAAATTGGATGGAAGTGACTGAGGGTTATAAGTGTGGGGAGGGGGTGGGTATGGAATGTTGGTGCTATGAAATCATCTGCTGGCTGACACCTTTCCTAAGTAGGCCCCTACTCCAAATTCGTTTCACAGTTTGACCTATAATGAGGTTAATTGCCTTGTGAATAGTTTTACATGTAACAACAATCTTCCCAGCCAGACATTCCTGATTTTTTTTTTTAAGTGCTGGTTTTGAAATTGACTTAGTGTATATGGAGAAATTCCTGAAAAATTGTGTGTATGCTATAAAAAGTACCTTAGTTCCCCCAATTTTTGGTTCCAATGCTAATAGCAATAGGAACCTATGCTGGCGTATGTATGTATGTATGTATGTATGTATGTATGTATGTATGTATGTATGTATGTATGTATGTATGTATGTATGTATGTATGTATGTGCGCTTGTAACATCAAGCACGTAAGCAAGATATCTCAAGAACGATACACCAGATTCATTTGATGTGTTACACAGATAGCCCATGGTCTGTAGATGTGCCCTATTGTTTTTGGTGGTGAAGTCATGCATGGTAATGAGTGTAGGTGGGTCTTAATGTGAAAATCTTGAAATGCTCATATTTTTACAACTGCATGTCTGCTTTGTTTCATATTTGATTTATTAATGTTGTTAGTTAGTGTATACATGTTCATGGTACAAAAATGTTGAATTTCATTAATATGCATAGTGGGCAGGGCTAAACATGATTTTGTCGAAAGGAGCTTGTAAGCACGGTATCTCAAGAACAGTAAGGTTGATTCATATCATATTTGGTGCATAGGTAGCCCATGATCTTCAGATGTGCCCTACTGTTTTTGGTGATGATGTCATACATATCAATGAGTATAGGTGGGGCTTAATGTGAAAATCTTAAAATGCTCATATTTTAACAATCACATGTCTGTTTCGTTTCATATTCAGTAAATTTAGTATTCATATTGTTAACTAGTGTGTATGTGTTTATTGCATAAAACTGTTGAGTTTCATTAATATACATAGTAGGCGGGGCTTAATATGGTTTGCTAAAAAGACCTTATAAGCATGGTATCTCAAAAAGGACAAACTCTGAGATTTACGTCGTGTGGTACACAGATAGCCCATGGTCTGTAGATGTGCCATTTTGTTTTTGTTGGTGTACGATGTCATACATATTAATGAGTGGGCGGGGCTTAATGTGAAAATCTTGAAATGCTCATATTTTAACAATCACATGTGTGTTTTGTTTTATATTTGATAAAATTATGATGTTAGCTAGTTTGTACGTGTTCATTTTATAAAAACATTGAATTTTATTGATATGCATAGTGATTTTGCTGAAAAGAGCTTGTAAACACGATATCTTAAGATTCATGTCATGGCAAATATTTCATGATATGCAATGACATAACAGTGAATACAAAATCAATCAGCATGAAAAGAAGCATCAAACCACAAAATCTTTTGGTTCTGGTTTAGAAGTATGTCAATGTTTTTTGGTGTTTTTGTTGGTATAGTCTCCTTTGTGATGTCATCAGTTGAATAACTCTCCAATTCTGTAATTAGATCCATTATTTTGTAATCAACAATTGTTTGAAGAAAAGCAGCTGACGTTGACAATGGTGTTTTTGAAACTTGAGTAATTTTACACAAAAACTACTGTAACTAAGACAATCGGAATTCCACATTCATTAACTCACCTTTACATAAATAATTTGTGTGCTTTCAAAGCGACCACTAAATTATCTTTACACTTGCCGCTTGTGAACAAATGTTATTTAGCATTCAGAATGGAGTCTTTTTGAGCAAAGCATAGGGTAGGATTGTGTGACTTCATTGCCTGTTCCCTGACCTTCCGGGAAGGCAGAGATTAATTCGTAGTACACAACTTGAAAGGACACATCTCAAGTATCATTAGGCGAAATACCTTTCTTGCAAATTATACGAGACAGGAATTCCAAACTTTCTTGTATTTCAGTTGCTTTCGGAAAGTACAGGCTACTAACCAATGACCTGCATTAGACACCATCAGGTGAGAGTGTTGTAATTTACTTGATGGAAAACATCCATTTTGGTAATGAAAAAAATTGAACGTGAACAGTGATGTTTTGACCACAGGGCTTGAGGAATTAATTTGACAGGATGGAAAGAATTCTTGATATGTTCCAACTTGGGCTCCCAATTTTCTTTCTAAATTTGTGAGTTGGAAAAATGCATGTTTCGGAACTTCCTTCTTGCCTCTTGCTTCATTTCAGGAATGTTGTAAGGAAAGGAGGGTGCTTACCATGTTCAAAGGAAAGGAGGGTGGTTGCCATGTTCAAAGGAAAGAAGGGTGGTTGCCATGTTCAAAGAAAGGAGGATGGTTGCAATGTACAAAGGAAAGAAGGGTGGTTGCTATGTTCAAAGAAAGAAGGGTGGTTACCATGTTCAAAGGAAAGAAGGGTGGTTGCCATGTTTAAAGAAAGGAGGATGGTTGCAATGTACTAAGGAAAGGAGGGTGGTTGCCATGTTCAAAGGAAACAAAGGTGGTTGCCATGTTCAAAGAAAGAGGGTGGTTGCCATGTTCAAAGGAAAGAAGGGTGGTTGCCACGTTCAAAGGAAAGGAGGGTGGTTGCCATGTTCAAAGGAAAGGAAGGTGGTTGTCATGTTGAAAGGAAAGAAGGGTGGTTGCCATCTTCTAAGGGAAAGGAGAGTCAGTGAGGGCACACACAAATGAGGAGGGATAAGGACACTTAATGCTTAGCCATTTGCCACTGGGTGTGTAATACCATTATTCAAAAGTACAGTGCTTCTTTATGAGGGCTCAGACTGATCCGTTTCTTCAAATTAAATTAGCAGTAAATCTAGCCACACTTTATCATGGTCAGACCACATCCGTTGACCTACATCTTAAACATTAGCAGTCAAGATAAGTGAATGATATTTAAGTAGAAGAAAATCAAAGTCCAAGGAGTCGGTGTAAAAGTTTAAGAATCCATGTTTGCATTGAATTTGGCTGAGTTTACACAGCGTGTAAATAGTACTTGTATCAAAGATTAAGTATTTCAATTCCGATTCTTTTCTTACATTATAGTTATTGATTTATTACTATTTAGAGTGTAAATGTTGATTTGTTGACAAACACATTCCAGTTAAACTCAATCATTATGCACCATAGGACTACCAACTAACTCTTCAACTCACTAGAACACTACTTGGACTGAAAATAAAAGAGTCAAAAATGTGATGCTTTAGAAGTAAAGGAAGTATGTTCTTAAAATGGGGGGCTGGAAGATGGAAAGTGTGTGGGAGGGTGGCGGGGCAGGGTCTCCCAACTTTCATGCGTCTCTTACATGTACTTGTCACACTTTTGAGCTTCATATTTCATGTTGTTAAACATCTGTGTTTCTACTTAGTAGTATTAATTATAACAGGTGCACCATATATCACAATGTGTTTAAATTGTTGTGTTTCGATCAATCAGAGCTCTAATTTTCATAATAATGTTATTTTTTGCTCATAACATGTTTGTTGATAGTGGTGCAGGGCAACCTGCAGAATGCTAATAGCAAGCCATAATGTCTAACAGGTGATGATAATTACCATTATTAAAAAAAGAATAAGCTTGTCAAAATGTGATAAATATATCACATGCTCAGGAGATACTGGCCAGACCCATAACAAGTGGGGAGAAATAGGTGAATTTGATCTTTCCGTAAATGAAAAATAGAAATTATAACTTACTAACAAAAAAGAAAAAAAAGCAGGATATTAGATTTTGTATCATGAGCTCTGGTGGGGCAACAAGAATTTTGTAATTATTGTAATTTAATCAGTGTCGTATAACACACTACAATGTGTAAGCATTAAATCAAACAAAATAGATGCACCTACGATGATGTAGAAAGATGCAAAACTGTCCTAGTTTTGATGGAACCTGATTTTGTTTTTGTGATGAGGGAACTCGAGTTTTTCAGAAAGAGTTGTCTTACTGTCAAGTATATACCAATATGAAGTGGTATAAATGTATTTTTTGTCAAACTATTCTACTGAGCAGACCTTTTCTATTTCCTTATGTAATTTAATATTTTTTCATCTTCTTATTTCAGTATTTAGTTAATAGAATCTTAAAAGGAGTTTTGAATCTACACTGCCCTTCCCCCCATTAGCATGTCACTTGACAACATATTTTCATAATTTTGATAACCAACATTAAGTAATTGATCTTCAATAATTACTGTACATTAAGATCTTGGACAGTCTTTCCCATAACACATTACAAATTTGCACATTTATTTCAAAATATTTCAAGTCTGTTAAGCCATAAATCTAAAGGCTATTTCTCAAATTTAAAGACTATACAGAATTGTAAACTTTGTTTAAACTTGTTATCATATCTTCCTTACTACATTGTTCCATACTTTCCTATTCATATTCACATCATTAGTGTAACTGTAAAGCTAAATATTCCTTTCTACACCTAACCTGACATACCCCTATTTTTCTGCTTTCCCCCCTTATCTCCCTTACAAACATTCCATCTCCTCGCTATCCTAACTCTTACACTATTATTTATTAACACCTTCTTGGCACATTTGACTCTGACTGTCGCGGTGCCGTTAAACATCAACAAACCAAACCAAACTGAACATGCTTTGAAAAGTTTGAAACCTGTAGGGGAAAGACGTGAGAAATGTCCTCCAAAGGAACTTTGAATTGATTCAGTTATTTCCCTTCATATACGTTAGTCAAGACTTTTTGGCGTCATGACGTCCTTCCCTGTGACGTTATATCTTGAAACCCTTGTGTCATTATGAATCCACTTAAGAGGTAGCACTGTATTAATCGACACTCAGGCCATTAGTGTCAGTTTCTTCACGTTCGGACCACCTCCTGTGTCTTCTCACATGATACCGTCAAGACACAGTGATGTGAAACTGTTTTCATAATTAGCGTGCCAGTAATGGTGGCTACGTCATGTTGATAAGGAATTCCGAATGTTGCCAAAATTGTGACATAAGATATGAGCGATCGTAGTGGAAGATAGGACTGAAGCTGGGTCTGCCGGGCATGAGGTTGACATAAATTCAAATTGGCACATGTGTCTACTAAGTGGTATTGTTTTAGTATTAATTCCATTTGGAAGTGAATATTATGACGTTACTTTTTCCCCCCATCTTTTCCTTTTTTTCTCTTCGATGCAAAGTTAGACTGTCTACAGGTTTAAATTATAGTTTTGCTTCTAACATCACAAATCACCATGTGAATATCAATGTGACAGTTTGTGTTATACTTGTTCGTAGATGCTGGTTAATAGTAATGCTAAGGATTGGTGACCTGAAAGGGGAACTGAACTTAAGGCAAGGTATCCACTCAATTTTGGTCAAAAAGGGTCAAAAATCCATTTTTTTAATTTTTATTCTATTTGAAAGTATGATATCTCTTCTTTTAATTTATATAGGTTGTGATAGTCAACTCCTCTTAGAAATGTATGAAAATTAGAGTCAAAAAAGGGAAAAAAACTCCGAAAATACATTTTCCACCAAATTTTGCGACATTTTTACACTCAAAATACATAGAATTGAATATTTCCACTTTTACTCAACCAATTTTCATCATCTAAACACCAAGGTACAGCTTTAAATACAAGGAAAAAGTCTCCTTTGTTTTCACAGTTATTTCTCCTAGACCTATACCAAGGATATCAAATGACAACTCCCTAATGGAAGATCTATTTTGACCACAGAGGATGACCAATCAAAGCGTGGTCAAAGCAAGGATTTATAAATGCATTATTCTTTATTTTTAGCCACATCCTGTCTAATTTGGATCAAAGATATTTGAGTGACAGTAGAGGGTTTTGTTTGTTTATTTTATAGTAGAAACACTCTCTCACATCAGCTGTTATCTCATTTGTAATTGTGACTTACTGCATCATAAGTATTGTTTAGTATTGAAATAAGTAAATTTTTTTTTTTTTTTTGAGAGAGAGTGTAAGCAAAATGGAGAATGACATTTGGACCATTTTTGAACATAGGGGAAAGACACACACAAAATGTGGTGATTGGTGCCCATCAAAGAAGGGAGATACAGAAAAGGCCAACAAGAACAGTTTGCCAGGGTTTGTTTTGGATCAAATTAAGCCGGTATTTACAGCTCTTTCCAGTTGTGGTCTGTTGGAAAAGTGTGCTCATGGTGGCACCTAAAATACTAATGAGTCCTTTCATAGCATCATATGGTCGAAATGTCCAAAGGAATTTTTGTTGGAAGGAGACGATTAGAAACTGCAGTGAACGAAGCTGTTATTTCTTTCAACGATGGTGACTTGGCTAAAGTTCAAGTTTTTTCTAAAATGGGAATTGAACCGGGATTTCATACTCGAAAGTTTTTGAAAAATTGCGATGATCGTCGGATAAAAAAGGCAGAAAAACAGTCTTCTACAAAGCAAAAAGAGGAGAGAAAAGCTAAATCTATCAAGAAAATGGCAACAGAACAAGCACTGGCTGTACAGGAAGGCAATGTATGAAGCAGGGGCATTTTAACAGGGAATTTTGTGAAAAGGATGTAAATGTGACATGCAACTTTTTGACTTACATGTGCTGCGTTTTGGCGTTTTTCGGAATTGAATTTTTATTGGAAAGACAATCTTTGAAAATAAACTACTCTTTCATTTTCATCCAATTAGCATGAAATTTGGCATACATCTTTAGTTTCCATATCTAAACATCCTCCGCTACAATTAAGGTACCCTATACTTACTTTTTGAGAAAATTGGTCCTGAATATTTAATGAGGTACAATTTTTTTACATTTTTTATGATTACGAAACAAAATCATCCATAACTTGAAACATCTGTCATGTTTGTACACCATTGTAGTCTAATTTATTTATACAGCTTTCTTTTATATCTGTAGCAAATTTCATGGACCTACCCCTTTTACTTTTTGAGTTATATGAATTTGAAATAATGCACTTTTGGAATAACGGCCATTTTGATTGACCTCATTAATATGCATGAATGAGGTCAATGTCATTATAAAAAAAAATCTTTTTGCATAACCTTTCTAGTATCCAAGTATCATCTTTGTGGATGCTTTAGTTCAGAATATAGAAATTGAGTGGATACCTTGCCTTAATACAACTACAGTCATGTCAAGGGTGGTCTGTTTGTATGAGGGAAAGATGGATAGTGGGAAGGATCATCGGTTTGGTGGTGGGGACATATGAGGGAGTGGGGAAGATGGTGTATTTTTTCAAAATTTACCTGGAAACCATGCATGCTCAGATTAAAAGTGACCAGCGTAATAAGCCATTGTACTATCATCAAATGTTCTGTAAAATACAATTATTATCAGTAACGCTTGCAAACTAAAAGCTTCAGATTTTCCAAAAGCACACCATACAGTATAAAGATAAATTAAGTACTTTATTGTTTCGAAAATGAAACCAGGTTCCATTTCCTAGCTTTTGACAAACAATTCTAGATAACAAAATGACTAGAAAATTCACAAGGATGGGAAATTTTTGAAAATGTTATAATAATGGAAATATTATTTATTGTCCGAGTTCGGTTCGTACCCCCAATCGGGAGGACAGTTTGGAGAACACTTTTGTTCTCCCGGTCAGGGATCCTTTACAGAAGTATCCCACAATGCATCTATTTAAATTCGAAGTTTGTATAGGAATAACATAAGAATCAGACACATTTCCAGCGCAGGGAACTCGAGCACTGCGAAGAGTTTAAATTTGTCTTCACCATTTGAAATAATGGCATATGAATTATCTTCTCACTGTGCACTTTCAAAATTCACAGTGCGGTTTTCGAGAAATTTCAAGAAAATCTTATTATGTGTTACCGTAAGGCAGTCGCGTTTTAACAAGGTTTTCTGAAATTATGAGAAATAAGTTGAGGATTTGTGAAAATTAATTGGCAATAACTGCGTGATAGTAACGAAGTTGTTTTACTTTCATAAAATTGAACATGAACAAAGCAAACTCTGTTACAAACCTTGAATGAAACGACTGATAAGCGTCTATGACTGAAACTTTACAATAAAAATAGTGGCTTCTACATATCACTGCAAGTATCAGTGCACATGCTTGATTCTCCCAATCGGGGGACTTATTGAGTCCCCCGATCAGCGGTACGAACCGAACTGATTGTGTGTATGATTTGTAACCCTATCACCCTGGATATATTGTTTGTATAGTAGAGATATTACTCTTTTAGGTTTTCATCCTGGAAATGAAACTTAAAATGACACATGCCTGTTAGAATTTTGAGCCATTGAATGGGAAAATGATCAGAAATTCTAACCAGTTTTTTGTTTGTTTATGGTCAAAATTTTAGTTTGGAAATGAGACTTAAAATGTTAACACTTCCCTTTGAGAATTTTGAAGATCAGATGGCCATATGTAATATCTAACGATGAAATTTTGAGAATCACTAAACATGACAAAATCAGCACTGAAGTAAAAAGAAGAAGGTGGAGGTGGATTGGTCATGTGATGTGCATGAGCACTATTAAGCACCGTGTGACAGCTATGACGTGGAAACCAGTCAAGTGGCAAATAACAGATTCCAGTGGAGAGAGTGCACTGCAGCCTTTATGGGCCAGGAGGCCTGAAGAGAAAAAAAACTTCCTTTTTGAAACAAATTCTAGTGCTGTTGTTCTAATGTTTGAATTAGTTCAGCGTAGTACAGTTCAGGTCAAAATTGCTGTTTGGACAATCATGCTAACAATCCTTTGTGATATTTCAAATTTGTCAAATTGACACATTTTGCATATGACTTTAAACTTAAAAACAACTGAAAATTGTCTAATTTGATTTGATCCATTATCCTATTTAAGGTTGCCTCTGTAGCATTCAAGTCCAATTTGGTCACGTTTGATCAAGTTTAGGGCAATGCCTCTGTAGTCATTACATTTTTGACTGACAATGAAAGGAAAAAAAAAAGTAGAGCAAAAGTTTTTTGTTTTGTTATTTCCACAAAAATTAAAGAGGTAAGTTTTTATGAAAAAATCCAACGCTCCTTTTGGGGTGTACACATGCCGCTTGTGCAGGAAACTTGGAGAAGTATTTTTATGTAACTTGAGTCATAATATAACATGGTAAAAAACAAGCATGTTCGCATGCACATGGAAAGGGTTTGGCGTAATAGATTATTTAAATTGACAAAATATCGTCATCTGAAGGAGATTTTTGCACCCAAGTTTGATTCATTTTGTCACAAATCTCAGAAAAATACTTTTTAGGCAGAGTATTCTGGTTTTTTTTGGTGTATTCAGACATTTGATTTGTTCTAGTTTTCATTATGAAGAAGAAAAAAACGTGCTTTAGACCAGTGTTCATTCACCCTAAGGTCTAGTATATAATTTGAGTCAACATTTGAATGGCAAATCACAGTCGATTTTGTTATGTAAATTTGTTCCCTGTATGGATTTGCACGTAACTGTTTTGTTGGTCAAGGATGGCCAATGGTCAGACAATGGGCAGTCCCAGTAAACCTCACAAGTGCCCAGATGAGGATCCCATTCAGGCTTGAGGGGCACGTATTTGTTTTGCGAGGATAGTTTCTCTTTGGCTACTGATTGTCCCAGAGAAGAAAAGGAAAAGAAAGTGAAGAAAGAAAGAAATCTGTATCACTTCTTGTAGTGGTCTGCTTGGTGAATCTTTTGAATCGTATCACTTCTTGTCTGTGGCCAGCTCAGTGAAGCTTTATCCTATATGCAACAGGAGTTTAGAGAAGAAGTGATTATGGCTCTATTAATCAAACCTCTTGTCTTGATCTTTGGTTCAAAGAGTGAAAAGAGGGAATTAATACTGTTGTGAAAGGGAGATAACTTGGGTCTTTTGAAGAAGTGACTTATTATTGAGGCGTAAAAGATTCTTAACAGTCATTTTACTGTGTGAACAACCCATGTTAAAGTTAGATCATAATACTTAGACCTCCCACATGCTGTGATTTAGTCGTTTCTTTAGTAGATTCTTTTGCCATTTGTAAATTGTTTGCTTTATAAGTTGGTGTTAGTTGGCTACTGCACAGATGTATCAAAGTTTGATATGAAAGATTGAAACAACTCAAGCATGCTAGCCCTTGGGAGAAAGAATGCCTGGGTACCTCAGTGCATGGGTGAGTTTGCAAACATCCTGCCTGGGTACCTCAGTGCTTGGGATGGGTTTGTAAGCATCCTTCCTGCCTGGGTACCTCAGTGCATGGGATGGGTTTGCAAACATCCTGCCTGGGTGGGTACCTTAGTGCATGGGATGGGTTTGCAAACATCCTGCCTGGGTACCTCAGTGCATGGGATGGGTTTGCAACATCTTGCCTGGGTACCTCAGTGCATGGGATGGGTTTGCAAACATCCTGCCTGGGTACCTCAGTGCATGGGATGGGTTTGCAAACATCCTGCCTGGGTACCTCAGTGCATGGAATGGGTTTGCAAACATCCTGCCTGAGTACTTCAGTGCATGGGATGGGTTTGCAAACATCCTGCCTGGGTACCTCAGTGCATGGGATGGGTTTGCAACCATCCTGCCTGGGTACCTCAGTGCATGGGATGGGTTTGCAAACATCCTGCCTGGGTACCTCAGTGCATGGGATGGGTTTGCAAACATCCTGCCTGGGTACCTCAGTGCATGGGATGGGTTTGCAAACATCCTGCCTGGGTACCTCAGAAGATGGGTTTGCAAACATCCTGCCTGGGTACCTCAGTGCATGGGATGGGTTTGCAAACATCCTGCCTGGGTACCTCAGTGCATGGAATGGGTTTGCAAACATCCTGCCTGAGTACCTCAGTGCATGGGATGGGTTTGCAAACATCCTGCCTGGGTACCTCAGTGCATGGGATGGGTTTGCAAACATCCTGCCTGGGTACCTCAGTGCATGGGATGGGTTTGCAAACATCCTGCCTGGGTACCTCAGTGGATGGGTTTGCAAACATCCTGCCTGGGTACCTCAGTGCATGGGATGGGTTTGCAAACATCCTGCCTGGGTACCTCAGTGCATGGGATGGGTTTGTAAACATACTGCCTGGGTACCTCAGTGCATGGGATGGGTTTGCAACCATCCTGCCTGGGTACCTCAGTGCATGGGATGGGTTTGCAAACATCCTGCCTGGGTACCTCAGCGCATGGGATGGGTTTGCAAACATCCTGCCTGGGTACCTCAGTGCATGGGATGGGTTTGCAAACATCCTGCCTGGGTACCTCAGTGCATGGGATGGGTTTGCAAACATCCTGCCTGGGTACCTCAGTGCATGGGATGGGTTTGCCAACATCCTGCCTGGGTACCTTAGTGCATGGGATGGGTTTGCGAAATCCTGCCTGGGTACCTTAGTGCATGGGAAGGGTTTAGACCTCAGTGCATGGGATGGGTTTGCAAACATTCTGCCTGGGTACCTTAGTGCATGGGATGGGTTTGCAAACATCCTGCCTGGGTATCTCAGTGCATGGGATGGGTTTGCAAACATCCTGCCTGGGTACCTCAGCGCATGAGATGGGTTTGCAAACGTTCTGCCTGAGTACCTCAGTGCATGGGATGGGTTTGCAAACATCCTGCCTGGGTACCTCAGTGCATGGGATGGCTTTGCAAACATCCTGCCTGGGTTTGCAAACATCCTGCCTGGGTACCTCAGTGCATGGGATCGGTTTGCAAACATCCTGCCTGGGTAACTCAGTGCATGGGATGGGTTTGCAAACATCCTGCCTGGGTACCTCAGTGCATGGGATGGGTTTGCAAACATCCTGCCTGGGTACCTTAGTGCATGGGATGGGTTTGCGAAATCCTGCCTGGGTACCTTAGTGCATGGGATGGGTTTAGACCTCAGTGCATGGGATGGGTTTGCAAACATTCTGCCTGGGTACCTTTGTGCATGGGATGGGTTTGCAAACATCCTGCCTGGGTATCTCAGTGCATGGGATGGGTTTGCAAACATCCTGCCTGGGTACCTCAGTGCATGGGATAGGTTTGCAAACATCCTGCCTGGGTACCTCAGTGCATGGGATGGGTTTGCAAACATCCTATAGAATAGTAGGATGTGTCACTCACAGATTTTGAAGCACACAGACTGCATGACCTGAATTAAAAGAAAATACAATTTTGGTAACCAAATGTTTGCATGCACATGGAAAGGGTTTGGCGTAATAGATTATTTAAATGGACAAAATATCGTCATCTGAAGGAGATTTCTGCCCCCAAGTTTGTTTCAATTTGTCACAAATCTCAAAAAAGTACATTCTAGGCAGAGAGTATTCTGTTATTTTGGTATATAGCATAGCATAGCAAAGTTTAATGTCTTGAAAGCATTCAGTGCTGGACATTATATCAAGACGGCCATGGCTTTTGATAACCAGTTGTGAACTCACTGGTTGTAGACCCACTGGGATACAAACCCGGGACGTGCGGGTGAGAGGACAAAGCACTAACCACTACACCACAGAGGTCTGTATACTCAGACATTGACTGAATTGTTCTAGTTTTCATTAGGAAGAAGAAAAAAACAGTGCTTTAGTTTAGTGTTCATTCACCCTAAGGTCCAGTATGTGATTTGAGTCAACATTTGAATGGCATATTGGTATAAACCAGTGATTTTTGTCATGTTCATACTATCCTATTGAAGTGTCCTAACATTACTTGCTGTATGAACCTGGCTGCACAATTAGAGAACTCAAAAGGTGTACTTACAGTATTTTCACAATCAGCTTTTACTTAAGTTCAAATGGACTCAATGGTGAACACATTATCATTTGCAAAATGTGTGAGGAGATGATGCACAAACAATAGTGCCCTAAACATCTGGTCTAAGTAAGCATAAACGTCCTGTATGTACAATATATCGCAGAAGGTTTGTGCAATGTAATTGCATAAAATGTATTTGAGTGTTTTTTGATGGGGAAGGGGTATAAGTACCACAAACTTGTGTCATTGCTTTCAGTAAATATGTCGATTGAAACCCTTCCATATATCTGGAATAAAATGTATCGTGTCTAGACGTCTTGAATCCATGATACTACAAATAGACACACCTCCCATATGTGCCAGTTTATTAGTCTTGGCCAGTTGGTATAAGCTGTGCCTGTGGTCCACCTGTCTCCACTAGCAGAAATAGGCCAAGAGTCAACTTTAACATCTCAGAACTATTTTGCAAATATAACTTTTTTTTTTAAAGAGAGTTTTCCCTCCTGCAAATGGCTTTTATCTTTCTTCTAATTATATTTTGGAGGTCAGGAGAATTTGTCAGTTTCCAGCTGTGTTTGGCCTAGTTAGGTGGTCTGATATTGGTTTTAATTTTCTTTTTCTTCCTTTGAATTACTTGGAAAGAATACTTTCTTTTTGGGATATTGGGAACAAATTTTAATTTCCATTTGTGTGGTTTGGTGGTCTTTTTGAATTTTCTGGTGATGCATTGGTTGAAACAGACTGGTGTATTAAGAGAAATATAGTATGGCACCAGCTTTAATCTTTTAAGAGGAAATCTTTTAAAGATTGGAAGTATGTTTATATGGATCATATTTTAAGGTCAGAAACTGATGTTATTTTGCCTTTTGATGGTTTGTTGATATTCATCAGTCCAATAGGGTTTAATGCTTAATTGTGCTCATAAAGGGACAAATGAACAAAATGGGGAAAATAGTGTTTAAAGATATTCCTCCATTCAAGATTAACATGGAGATAAATATAGCAATTCACATTTCTAATCTGTTCAAATATTTACATTGTAAAAACACTAGTCAAATTTCACCAGGAAAATGTTAAATTTAAAATTAAACTTTGTATATTTTAAGAACTGCATGTCGGCTTTGTTTATTATTTGGTGTATTTATGATGTTAGCTGGCATGTACAAGTTCATGATGTATAAATGTTGAGTTTCATTTATATGCATTGTGGGCGGGGCTTTACATGATTTTGTTAAAAAGAGCTTGTAAGCCCAGTATTTCAAGAACGGTAAATTCGATTCATGTCATATTTAGTGCATAGGTAGCCCATGATCTGTAGATGTGCCCTATTGTTTTTAGTGGTGATTTCAGGCATATTAATGAGTAGGTGGGGCTTAATGTAAAAATATTGAAATCTCTACAATCACGTGTCTGTTTTATTTCATATTCAGTAGATTTATGTTGTTAGCTTGCATGTATGTGTTTAAAAAATTTCATTGATATGCGTAGTAGACGGAGCTTAATATGGTTTAGCTGAAAAGACCTTGTAAGTACGGTATCTCAAGATGGACGTACTGGATTTACGTCATGAACATCTTACCTCTCTGATGCGATTCAAAGTTTTATTTCACACAAAAATGATTTTGAATTACTCATAATTAAAAGAAAAATGTCACAACTACAAGACTAACGGCCGAATGATTCAACATGATTGTAGTGCTGTACATAAACACATATCGGCTAGTACATAGGCCCTATACATGATGTATGTACGCTGTACAGTATACGTGAAAGTTTTGATGTTGTTTTGAATGCAGGCTGTCAATTGTCAACGATATTATTAGCTAGGATTCTACTTTCCTCCTGTATTGTGTTGATCGTGTATCTGAAGTGATCACAATCTGCAAGTCAAGTTACTGTACTGTAAAGAAGTACTGTAGACATGTTCGAGATCTGAATAGTATATTATTGTTGACAATTGGTCAAAGTTCACTAAAACCTCATGAAAGTTTGTGTATAATAAAGAAAAGTATTTTCTAGTTTTATTTTGGGATTGTTAACCTAAATTTCATGATTCAACAATCAACATTATACAAAGATTGGGTATGAACTTTTTCTTAATATTTTTGATGATAATAATAGTCCGGTTTTTCAATGTTTTTGGTATTCTAGGTGCAATTCTCATTCACTTTAGCGAGGCAGGCCTACACAAGTGTGTGTTAACATTTACTTACATTCTTCGCTAGCGCGCATTACCCTGTATTTTATGCAATGTCCTGTACATTACGCAGTGCCCTGTACATACGATGGCAAATTGACAAAATATGCCGAAATTCAAGGCTTGTCGTAACCAAATACGCCAGGCAAAAACTTCTAACAGCAACCTCTGGTGAAAGGATGCCATTAAATATCAGCAAGAACACTTCAACAAAATGATAGTGTATCACAAGGTAATATAAGCCTGCTACAAATATCAAGAGCAAAGTCCATTATGCAGTTTGGAAGTTCTTACAGTTTGTATGAATGCAAAGCTCTTTCAGATCTTTGTTTAAATTCATTAAAAGAAAACAGCCACAGATCAGCAATAGAAGAACAGCTGTTCAAGATGCAGTGTATTGTAAATGTATCAGTATGAAAAGATGCAATTAAAATAAGATATAAAGGAGGGTTTATTGGCCAATTTCAATTGATTTATTTCCAGTATAATTAATGTACAATTTATAAATAGGAAAATACAATAATATACAATACAAAAAATAATAATAATGATAATAATAATAATAGTAATAATAATGATAATAACAATAATAATAATAATGAATAAAAAGTAAACGAAAGGAAATAATGTAGAATATGAGACTATAAACGGTTAAAGACATGAAAATGAATACAAAATGATTAGTTAAAAAGGGTTATAATAAGGCTTTATATGCAGCTTAAAATTGCAGCTTTATATACAAATGAATTTTTTAAAACTGTTGTTCTAAAACTTGGGATGGTGGCTGGGTTTCTCAGATTATAATTTGTAGCATTGCACATGGATGTTATGTTATTTCTAAATTCATGGGTGGTCTTTCGTTGAAACTATGTTTTGGGCAAGTCTGTCATATTCTTTCTTTGCTGCATCATTTACTTTATTTATAAGTAAATCACGGTCTAAACAAAATATATTGGCACAATATCTCAAGAAACTTTTAATTATCTTTTTATCTTTTACTTTAAAAAAATGGTACCAAACTGAGACTGCATAAATGATATGAGGCAAGATGGAGGCTGTAAATATCTTCATCCTAGTTTCAGGAGGAAAATAAGAAATAATATAGGTTAATGTAGAGAAAATATAATAAATACACTTTGGACAACATCTTCGAAATATGGTTAGAAAACGATAACTTATCATCGATGCAGACTTCCAGATAGGTTGTACAGGACGTACGTTCGACACAATCACCACAAATTACCATTCTCTCATTCTCCCAAGTTCTCCCAAGTACAGTATGTCTTCTAAAGAGGCCCATAAAAAAATATCCAAGAAATATCTTATGTGTTAAATTTAAGTTTTGTAAGATTGAATCCTACCAGATATGTGCAAAATTGACTAGATTTAACATAATGCATGCCTCATTTTCCTGAAAATACTTAGTGTATATTTTTTCAATCTTTGTGTTTATTTTTTTCAATCTGTGTTTCCTGAGATTTTGTGATATCATAGATACAGTATATCAGGTGAAGCTCAGTATATTTGGTGAAGCTCAGTATATCAGGTGAAGCTCAGTATATCAGGTGAAGCTCAGTATATCAGGTGAAGCTCAGTATATCAGGTGAAGCTCAGTATATCAGGTGAAGCTCAGTATATCATGGATACAGTATATCAGGTAGAAGCTCAGTATATCAGGTGAAGCTCAGTATATCAGGTGAAGCTCAGTATATCAGGTGAAGCTCAGTATATCAGGTGAAGCTCAGTATATCAGGTGAAGCTCAGTATATCAGGTGAAGCTCAGTATATCAGGTGAAGCTCAGTATATCAGGTGAAGCTCAGTATATCAGGTGAAGCTCAGTATATCAGGTGAAGCTCAGTATATCAGGTGAAGCTCAGTATATCAGGTGAAGCTCAGTATATCAGGTGAAGCTCAGTATATCAGGTGAAGCTCAGTATATCAGGTAAGCTCAGTATATCAGGTGAAGCTCAGTATATCAGGTGAAGCTCAGTATATCAGGTGAAGCTCAGTATATCAGGTGAAGCTCAGTATATCAGGTGAAGCTCAGTATATCAGGTGAAGCTCACTATATCAGGTGAAGCTCAGTATATCAGGTGAAGCTCAGTATATCAGGTGAAGCTCAGTATATCAGGTGAAGCTCAGTATATCAGGTGAAGCTCAGTATATCAGGTGAAGCTCAGTATATCAGGTGAAGCTCAGTATATCAGGTGAAGCTCAGTATATCAGGTGAAGCTGAAGCTCAGTATATCAGGTGAAGCTCAGTATATCAGGTGAAGCTCAGTATATCAGGTGAAGCTCAGTATATCAGGTGAAGCTCAGTATATCAGGTGAAGCTCAGTATATCAGGTGAAGCTCAGTATATCAGGTGAAGCTCACTATATCAGGTGAAGCTCACTATATCAGGTGAAGCTCACTATATCAGGTGAAGCTCACTATATCAGGTGAAGCTCACTATATCAGGTGAAGCTCAGTATATCAGGTGAAGCTCACTATATCAGGTGAAGCTCACTATATCAGGTGAAGCTCACTATATCAGGTGAAGCTCACTATATCAGGTGAAGCTCACTATATCAGGTGAAGCTCACTATATCAGGTGAAGCTCACTATATCAGGTGAAGCTCACTATATCAGGTGAAGCTCACTATATCAGGTGAAGCTCACTATATCAGGTGAAGCTCACTATATCAGGTGAAGCTCACTATATCAGGTGAAGCTCACTATATCAGGTGAAGCTCACTATATCAGGTGAAGCTCACTATATCAGGTGAAGCTCACTATATCAGGTGAAGCTCACTATATCAGGTGAAGCTCACTATATCAGGTGAAGCTCACTATATCAGGTGAAGCTCACTATATCAGGTGAAGCTCACTATATCAGGTGAAGCTCACTATATCAGGTGAAGCTCACTATATCAGGTGAAGCTCACTATATCAGGTGAAGCTCACTATATCAGGTGAAGCTCACTATATCAGGTGAAGCTCACTATATCAGGTGAAGCTCACTATATCAGGTGAAGCTCACTATATCAGGTGAAGCTCACTATATCAGGTGAAGCTCACTATATCAGGTGAAGCTCACTATATCAGGTGAAGCTCACTATATCAGGTGAAGCTCACTATATCAGGTGAAGCTCACTATATCAGGTGAAGCTCACTATATCAGGTGAAGCTCACTATATCAGGTGAAGCTCACTATATCAGGTGAAGCTCACTATATCAGGTGAAGCTCACTATATCAGGTGAAGCTCACTATATCAGGTGAAGCTCACTATATCACTATATCAGGTGAAGCTCACTATATCAGGTGAAGCTCACTATATCAGGTGAAGCTCACTATATCAGGTGAAGCTCACTATATCAGGTGAAGCTCACTATATCAGGTGAAGCTCACTATATCAGGTGAAGCTCACTATATCAGGTGAAGCTCACTATAAGCTCAGGTGAAGCTCACTATATCAGGTGAAGCTCACTATATCAGGTGAAGCTCACTATATCAGGTGAAGCTCACTATATCAGGTGAAGCTCACTATATCAGGTGAAGCTCACTATATCAGGTGAAGCTCACTATATCAGGTGAAGCTCACTATATCAGGTGAAGCTCACTATATCAGGTGAAGCTCACTATATCAGGTGAAGCTCACTATATCAGGTGAAGCTCACTATATCAGGTGAAGCTCACTATATCAGGTGAAGCTCACTATATCAGGTGAAGCTCACTATATCAGGTGAAGCTCACTATATCAGGTGAAGCTCACTATATCAGGTGAAGCTCACTATATCAGGTGAAGCTCACTATATCAGGTGAAGCTCACTATATCAGGTGAAGCTCACTATATCAGGTGAAGCTCACTATATCAGGTGAAGCTCACTATATCAGGTGAAGCTCACTATATCAGTGAAGCTCACTATATCAGGTGAAGCTCACTATATCAGGTGAAGCTCACTATATCAGGTGAAGCTCACTATATCAGGTGAAGCTCACTATATCAGGTGAAGCTCACTATATCAGGTGAAGCTCACTATATCAGGTGAAGCTCACTATATCAGGTGAAGCTCACTATATCAGGTGAAGTTCTCTGTCAGCAGCTTTTATGCAAAGTAAAGGTTTTTTTGAAATAACACAATTTTTTGATAACCGTGTTCACTGTAGTTGAAAAATTAATCAAGCATGCATGAGAAGTAATTATGATTAATTTAAACATTTGTATTAAAGTTTTCGATGCCATGAAGTACACCATAATCTTGAGACTAGAATAATTTGCCATAACTTTTCAGCCCCAAATTAGCTCTTTTCCAATTTAGTGAAGTCCCTGTGGTTTACCGTTTTGAGAAAGTTTGAAGAAAACAATTGTAAATGTATGTTATTTTCATTATGATACACAAGTATTTGTAAAGAAACTGAAACTGGCATCATTTTTCTGCTCTAGACTTAGTACTCCAGTCATTTTCAAACAAATTTGTGAGTGACATATCTGTAACACTGGAGATTTCTGAATGGAATAAGAAGCTATTAAAGTTTTGTTGGAAGTTCTTCTAATATTTGTGTAATGCCTACCTGTCTACTTTATAAAGTTTCACATTTTCAGTTGAATGATTCGAGATGTTAAAACTTGAATAAGGTCGACCAAATGTTTTGTGACAGTAACATTGCGGAGACCTTTCAATTCTTGTTCTTCAGACAGTTTTTTACATTCAGAACAGCATGAAATTCATCACAAAGGATTGTGACTCATCAAATGTGGCATTTTTGGTTCCGATGCTAATAGCATAAGGAACCTATGCTGGCATGTGTATGTATGTGTGTATGTGTGTACATGTATGTGTGTGTATGTGTGTCTGTGACAAAAAGCTTGTAAGCAGGATATCTCAAGAACGGGGGGACATGAAATGCTAAAATCTCCCCATATATAAAATTTCTTTGACGTCATTTCATATTGCTAAGCAATTTCTTCACCAGCTCTAATGTTTCCTGCTGAAATCTGAAAAGTAACCATCATGGTTGAAAACAGGGCCATAGTTAACACATGGTTCATGCAAAAGAGAAAGAAAAGTTAAATAAATACACAAAACTAATGGTAAGTACTGCTTGTGTGTCTTTTCATTGTAAATCGATAAGATTAAATTTACATTTTAAAAATAACACCAATCTGGAAAGAGAAACTAGATTTGTTCTTTAGTCAGTTAGTTGCAGCAGAGGTATTCCTCCCTCCTTGCCTTCCTTTTGTTGTGTCTTTTTGTTTCCGATGCTTATAGCATAAGGAACCTATGCAGTCATGCTGACATTTGTATATATGTATGCATGCATGTATGTACGGTATGTATGTGTATGTGTGTGCGTGACAGCAAGCTTCACACGATATCTTAAGAACGATACACTGATTTCATGTCATAGGTGCTACAGAGATAGCCCATGATTTGTAGATGTTCCTTTTTGGTGGTGGTGCCATGCATATGTAAAACTCTCGAAATGCTTATATTTTAATAATCATGTCTGTTTTGTTTCATATTTGTTATAAATATGATGTCAGCTAGTATGTACATGTTGATGATGTAATAATGTTGAATTTCAATAATATGCATAGTGGGCAGGGCTTCATATGATTTTGCTGAAAAGAGCCTAATAATATAGTGTGCCATATTGTTTTTGGTGGTGACATCTCGCATTTTAATGAGTAGGCAGGCTTAAAGTAAAAATCTTGAAATGTTTATATTTCAACAACTGCATGTTTGTTTTGTTTTATATTTGGTGTAATTATGTTAGCTGGTGTGTACATGTTCTTGTATAAAAAATTAAAATTCATTAATATGCGTAGCTTAATATGGTTTTGCTGAAAGGAGTTTGTTAACGTAGTATCTCAAGAATGATAACCTGCATTCATGTGAATATTTGGTACACAGATAACCCATGGTCTGTAGATGTGTCCTTTTGTTTTTGGTGGTGATGTCATGCATATTAATGGATAGGCGGGGCTTAATACAAAAACAATGTTTAAATGCTCATATTTTAGCAACCCCAATGTCTGTATTCATACTTGGTAAATTTATGTTGTTTAAGTTAGTGTATACATATTCATGGTATGCAATTGTTGAATATCATGTTAGTGTATATATATTCATGATATGCAATTGTTGCATATCATGTTAGTGTATACATATTCATGTTATGCAATTGTTGAATATCATGTTAGTGTATACATATTCATGGATGCAATTGTTGAATATCATGTTAGTGTATATATATTCATGATATCATGGTATCATGCAATTCATGTTATGAATATCATGTTAGTGTATACATATTCAATTGGAATATCAATTGTTGAATATCATGGATGCAATTGTTGTATCATGTACATATTCATGGATGCAATTGTTGAATATCAAGTTGTATGAATATCATGTTAGTGTATACATATTCATGGTATGCAATTGTTGCATATCATGTTAGTGTGTACATATTCATGGTATGCAATTGTTGCATATCATGTTAGTGTATACATATTCATGGTATGCAATTGTTGAATATCATGTTAGTGTATACATATTCATGGTATTCAATTGTTGCATATCATGTTAGTGTATACATATTCATGGTATGCAATTGTTGAATATCATGTTAGTGTATACATATTCATGGATGCAATTGTTGAATATCATGTTAGTGTATACATATTCATGGTATGCAATTGTTGAATATCATGTTAGTGTATACATATGGTATGCAATTGTTGAATATCATGTTAGTATATACATATTCATGGTATGCAATTGTTGAATATCATGTTAGTGTATACATATTCATGGATGCAATTGTTGAATATCATGTTAGTGTATTGTTGAATATCATGTTAGTGTATACATATTCATGGTATGCAATTGTTGCATATCATGTTAGTGTATACATATTCATGGTATGCAATTGTTGCATATCATGTTAGTGTGTACATATTCATGGTATGCAATTGTTGCATATCATGTTAGTGTATACATATTCATGGTATGCAATTGTTGAATATCATGTTAGTGTATACATATTCATGGTATTCAATTGTTGCATATCATGTTAGTGTATACATATTCATGGTATGCAATTGTTGAATATAATGTTAGTGTATACATATTCATGGTATGCAATTGTTGCATATCATGTTAGTGTATACATATTCATGGTATGCAATTGTTGCATATCATGTTAGTGTATACATATTCATGGTATGCAATTGTTGCATATCATGTTAGTGTATATATATATTCATATTCATGGTATGCAATTGTTGAATATCATGTTAGTGTATACATATTCATGGATGCAATTGTTGCATATCATGTTAGTGTATACATATTCATGGTATGCCATTGTTAAATATCATGTTAGTGTATACATATTCATGGTATGCGATTGTTGAATATATTGTTAGTGTATACATATTCATGGATGCAATTGTTGAATATCATATTAGTGTGTACATATTCATGGTATGCAATTGTTAAATATCATGTTAGTGTATATATATTCATGGTATGCAATTGTTGAATATCATTGATAAAAATAGTGGGCACAGCCGTGCAGGGCTAAATTTAGGTTTGCTGAAAAGAGCTAAGTAAACACAGTAAAAACTCAAAAACAGTACATTGGATACAGGTCATATGTGGTACAGCCCCATTGTCTGTTTGTGTGTGTGCCTTTGTTTTTGTTGGTGATGTCATGCATATTGGTAAATTGGGTGGGGGCGGTGGGAGTGGGGGCTTAATATAAAATAAACTAATCTTGAGAAAGTGACAAATTAATAGCAACCATATGGCTGTTTGCATCATACGTGCATGTTATTTGTTACTTTTTGTGTACATGCTTATGTTGTCAACAGGTTCTATCACCACTAATGTGCATGCTTTAATGTGAAAATAGTCCAAAAAACTTGTAATCACATTGCACATGTGTCATATGTGGTACACTAGGTGAGTTACTGTATGGTCTGTATATATGTGACTTATTGGTTTGGTAGTGATGTCATGTAGGTGGGGCTTTATGTAAAATTCTTATTAAAATCATTGATAAATGTGCAACTGTATGCATGTTTTGCATCATACAAGTGTTGTCAAGAGGTTCTATTTAATCATGTGCATGAAGGGCATGGCTTCTAAATACGTTATTTAGTGTGTTTCATGATATGCAATGCCAGTTAGTATAAAACTTGAAAATGAACCAACCAACAGTGAAATAATGCATCGGAACCACTAAACATTTTGGTTTTCTGGTTACTGTTCATCAGTTGAAAAAATGCTTTGAAACTGATAAGAGTTATTATTTAGTTAAAGTTCAACTTAGCTGCACTACCTTGTGTTATAAGTCTTATTCCCATCACCATTGTATGCGATACACCACATGCACTACACACAGTATACATGTACAATCAATTTCATCACGTTCATCACATATTTTGTAAAACCAACGACAGCGTAAACATTGGACTCTCTGAGTGAGAGGTCTGTACTGGGTCTGTTTTTCTAATTTGCCCACTGACACCAAAAGTTTTCCTGTGTAGGGGTGTAGAAAAACGTTTAAAATTTATTTCATTTTTTACAACATTTTAGCAGGTTTTATGATTAAATTCATGCCTCAACGATCATGACCTAAGCTGTAGCATTACAACTATTAAGTGTGAAGTGGTTGTGCGAAAAAGATTGTACTGTATTTTGGTTTTGGATCATTCAGTTTTGTTTGCGGGAATTTTTCCCCTTACAATTTTTTTCGAGGGATTCAATATTTTTTTTTGGGAATCAGGCAATTTGGCATCTTGATGTGAACACTGGCGGCCAGGTTGAGGGGGGAATATATAGACGGAAAAGAATTTGTCCAAGTTTGTCCAAGTTTGCAAGTGTTGAGTCCAAATTTCAAGGAAGGTACAGTATTAGTAGACAAAAGATTTCTGAATGGTAGTGTAATTCACCAACAAACTTGTATATTTTGGGAAGTGGGGGGGGGGGGACTTTGCCCCTGGCAGGGGATGTGTGGACTCTTGGCATGTCTGATTTCTCAATAAATAATTGAAGTTTACTAGCAACTGCTGTATTTGTTGAAACATGCTTTCATCGCCTTAGTGACGGGACATACATGTAGGGCACATTAGTTGTAAGCTAGTGATGTTCATGTCTACGTACAGTAAGTTTGCTCATATCATATGGAAGATTGTAGTATGAAGATTTGTATAAAGTGACGTCGGTCAGGTAACAGGTTTAAAATGAACTCGACCGCCCCTCTCCTTCTTCCCGAAACCCTACATGCATGTACACAAGAGTCATCCTTCTGAGCTGTACACATTTCAGCTTCTATTGTGTGTATGATCGACCAAAATCTTTGCACCAAAATGGCCATATTATCATGAATAACAATAATTGATTATCATCGTTTGCTGGTTCCCCAACTTTCAAACTTTTTTGCCATTTGAAAT
Organism: Chiridota heheva; assembly: GCA_020152595.1. Lineage (NCBI taxonomy): Eukaryota > Metazoa > Echinodermata > Holothuroidea > Apodida > Chiridotidae > Chiridota > Chiridota heheva. Next base: position 1,499,829 of record JAIGNY010001388.1, on the reverse strand, counting down.
GCTTGAAATTTGTATTTGGTGTAGAATGACCTGCTCAAAAAATACTGCTTAATGATTAGTAATAAAAGAGACATTTTGCATCTCTTCTTAGATTCTTATGTAATAGGTACGCACGATTGCTTTAATAATAGACCAAAATATGAATGCATTGAAAGGTTCAGTAAAAAAAAATCACGTAATCCTACTCAGTTGTTATACAAACCCTCATGGGCCTCAAATTTTCCTGCAGGCTCTTATTTAACTTCTTGAGGGAGTCAGGGTTGCACAAAAGCTTGAGGTCTTTTCTTTTTAGACATGAGTTTCCTTCGCCATCCATTAAGTTCTTGTATTGATATATTTTCTCTATGAAGGCTGGTAGAGAACCAATTCATTTTGTGTCATTTTGAGTGAATAAAGGCAAAAAAATGTCCTTCTTCAAGGACCCTAAACTTTTTTTCCTAATGGACCTTTGTTGGAGTGCTTATTTTTCTGAAATGAAGAGAGGTGTGTATTGGCCAGAAAATGAATCCAATGACTGCCAAGAATAAGTCAAGTGAAGCTTGCATCTTTTAAATAGACATTCAAAGTATAGATTATAGTGTAATTTGAAAGATTGGATAGGATAGAGAGAAATTGAAGGCTTAGTTAATCAAACTTGGCAGCTCCCTTGTATAGTTTATGTCACAGAGGATCTTGTACATAATCTGATAACTGAGAAGCACTTTTTTGTGTCATTAGATCTGTATTAGTTTCCTATGGAATATATTCACTTCAGTTCTTATGTCAGTATGTTTTCATTGGCGGAAACTACAAGTGAAGATAATCTTTTTTCTCATGTCTTTGAAATTTGCCCACTTAAAGGTATATGGACATTCAGCAACAATTTGAGCTGATATGGCTTAAAATATACTATAAACCATACAAATTCAGACCCCTAGCTAAATTTGAAAAAGGACAGGGTGCTAGACTTGTTGAGGAGCACATTAATGCATGCGCGAAGCACTGTATATTTTGGGTGTGGAGTCACAGGGCCCCCTCTTAAGGCTCAATCCCCTGGTGAAGAAGCTCTAGGATTTTAGCTACAATCATGCATCTCAGAATAAAGCTATTCTGAATAAATAAGGACCCAGTCATTAGCCAAACAGGACAATTGCTTACTATGCTATCATTCTGTTTTCTGTATTCATGTAAGGTATTTTATTTGTGAGGCTAATTAAGATCATTAAGTTTTTTTGTTTTTTTTCTCACGAGGGGCAGCGTGGATCCCCAGGGGCAGGGTGGACCTCCAGGGGCAGGGCAGACCCCCAGGTGGCAGGGCGGATCCCCAGGCAGCAGGGCGGACTCCCAGGGGTAGGGTGGACCCCAGAGGGCAGGGTGGACCCCAGAGGGCAGGGCGGACCCCAGGGGGCAGAGCAGACCCCAGGGGGTAGGGCAGACCCCCAGGGGTAGGGCATACCCCCAGGGGGAAGGGCAGACCCCAGGGGGCAGGGCAGACCCATGGAGGGGGCGGGGTGGGCCGCCCCTGTGAAACAGCAAAGCTAGGGGTCTGCAAACAGCAAGAATTACCATCAAAAACAGTTGAAACTAATTTATTTTACAGAATATTAAAACTTAGATACCTAATAAGCATAAAATGTGGAATATTTTTTGATGTCAGAATAGAGCAACTAGAAAGTTGCTCATGTCAACTTATAATTTGTTGGTCCTTCCCCCAAATAGTTTAAATGGGAGAAGTTGGCTATAGTAAAACAAAATGAAAATTCAATATTATTATAAACTTTACCAAGATTTAGTAGTATTTGAGAACCTTTGATATTTGGAATTCAGAAAAAAAATGTAAAAGAATTGCATTTAAAAGAATTTAGCTGTATTTCTGTTCATACATCGTGTTCGTGCATGCTGAACAATTATCCAAAAGCCTATACCTTTACAGTGAAGCTATTTATACCATGCTTTTGTTTGGATTTTAATTAGACTCTTAGTTTGATAATATGAAATATTTAAATTGTGTGATTTTTTGGCTGAAAAGTTGAACAATGCTAAATATTTCGCATTTCTTTTATTGTATAATTATATATTGCTTTCATTGGGCTGTTTTGATTGTGGCCGGAGACGTGTTATGGCTAGACTAGAATTCAATTGTGAGCAAATGAATATTTGTATGAATCTATTAATGCATGGGTGATAATGGGAATTAATGTGGTCACCCCAATTATTATCTGGTTGTTTAATAGAATTTAGCTTATGCCATTGGATTGTTTGACACTTTGCTTTCATTTTCATCACTGTGAGCTGCAATGATTACACAAACTTGGCATAGAATTCAGATCTTATTCTTTTAGCATTGCATAGATTTGTTTTTCTTTGGATAATGCTTTAAAGGCTGGTTTTAATAAGCTTGATAAAACTTTAATGAAACTTTGATAACTGAATCAAGCATCTATAGCTGAGTCAAGCTTTTAAGATAGCTGAGTCAAGCTTTTAAGATAACTGGATCAAGTTCTTAAGATAGCTGAGTAAAGCTTTTAAGATAGCTGAGTCAAGCTTTTAAGATAACTGAGTCAAGCTTTGTTGCACTTAGCGGAAATGTGAAGGCATCTTAATCTGGAGTCTAGAATATTTGAATCCACTTTTCATGCACATAATAGTATCTTAAATGTGAATGTTCAAATTAACCATAATTATTTCTAATGATGGAACACTTCATTTATTTTTCACAGTACACGTATTGAAAATGACCTCTTTTAGTTCAAAAAACAATACAAAATTAAAATTGTACTTAAGCTTGATAACAGAATCAAACATTTATAGCTACTATAGATCAAGCCTTCATAAGTGGATCTAAGCCTTCATAAGTGGATCAAGCCTTCATAACTGGATCAAGCCTTCATAACTGGATCAAGCCTCCATAGCTGGATCAAGCCTCATAGCTGGATCAAGCCTTCAAAGCTGGATGAAGCCTTCATAGTGGGATGAAGCCTTCTTCATAGCTGGATGAAGCCTTCTTTATAGCTGGATCATGCCTTATAGCTGGATCAAGCCTTCATAGTTGGATCAAGCCTTTATAACTGGATCAAGCCTCCGTAGCTGGGTCAAGCCTCATAGCTGGATCAAGCCTTCATAGCTGCATCAAGCCTTCATAGTGGGATCAAGCCTTCTTCATAGCTGGATCAAGCCTTCTTCATAGCTGGATCAAGCCTCCGTAGCTGGATCAAGCCTTCATAGCTGGATCTAGCCTTTATAGCTGCATCAAGCCTTCATAGTGGGATCAAGCCTTCTTCATAGCTGGATAAAGCCTTCTTCATAGCTGGATCATGCCTCATAGCTGGATCAAGCCTTCATAGCTGGATCTAGCCTTCATAGCTGCATCAAGCCTTCATAGCAGCATCAAGCCTTCTTCATAACTGGATCAAGACTTCATAGTTGGATGAAGACTTAATACATGGATGAAGCCTTCATAGCTGAATCAAACCTTCATCATAGTTGGATGAAGCCTTCATCATAGCTGAATCAAGGCTTCATAGCTGGATCAAGACTTCATTCGCTGGATCAAGACTTCTTCATAGCTGGATCAAGCCTTCATAACTGGATCAAATCTTTATTGCTCAGATCAAGCCTTCATAACTGGATCGAGACTTCATAAATTAAGTATCTTAGACTGAATCAAACTAACTGAACCAAGTATTGATAACTGCATCAAGCTTGGATAACAGCATGAATCCTTTGTAACAGCATCAAGCCTTTGTGACTGCATCAAGTCTGCATAACTGAATTAAGCCTGTATAACTGGTTCAAGCATTGATAGCTAAAACAAGCTTTATCCTGTATTCCATGTTTAGCTTGTTTCAGATGCTTTCATATATTCCAGAAACCAAAGTTTTGCCATCTTCACTGCAAACGATAGCCTTCTTTCATTGTGTTGGCTGTCATGTCACAGTGGTTAAAAATATGGCCAAGAAATCCCGTAAAATTCCTGAGTAACAAATAGTGGCAGGTTGAGTGTTTGCCAGCAGGCCTTGGTCAAACAGAGGAAGTCACCTTTATGATACTTCTCAATCAAGTCACAGTAAAAAACGAGGGCAAACAAGGAATCAAGTGGTACTTGAGGGGTGTAAAGGTCACCCTGGGTGATAAAGACATCCCCATATGGATGAGCTACAGTACCATAAAATACGATCCCTCTCACTTGCATTGTGGAGGCTTTCACCTCCGAAAATATATAGTAAGTGGTTGGCAGTGATTGATTTTCTTATTGTGTTTGTTATGGTATAAAAACTGAGATATGTTAGATCCAAGATCTGACATCTCATTAAAGAATTTGTTTAAAGATATGATGAGAGGTGAGCATCTTCTCTCTTTGTCATCTTTGTCAGTCTTGTACCAATACAGTGGATGCTTTATATTAGATGGCATCCCCCCCATCTGCCCCTACCTCCTTGACTTACGGACCCAAATGTTTCTCAGGGAAAGATAGTTTTGCGTGAGTAATTTTGATTCATAGTTTTTGAGGGCACTTTCTCCTCATCATCCCGTTATATACCTTTCTTTAAGAATAGACATATATGCACCTTATAGTTTGAAACATGTAGGGGCAACATAGTGAAAACCAAACAAGTGCATGATTCATAAGATGAAAGTTTCCCTTTTCTGCTTCTCGGACCATAAATGCAAATCCCATCACAATGAAAAAGTTTGCACATCAAAGTCACACTCTTTAAAAAAATCTAAGATTGGTTACTGACCCAGCACCAATCAGCCAATATGCATTGCCAAGTTCCCCTTCAATTTAAAGGTAATGTTGGTGTCCCAAAAATTGTGTGGCAGGTTAGTGAATTCTCAGGGTTAAATTCCACAATTAAATTTTCCCTTTTCTACTTCAGAGAATTTGACAAACCAGAATTTACTCTGAAAAAATAAGATATGGTGCTATGGATATCCAAAACTTGTGCGGGTTATGCACTACGGTATGTCAGTTTTATTGTATTTGTTAAAGAAATTCCTGTTTACTTTACCACATAATAAAATTCGCTCTTTATAAGTTTGTATGATTGTGTATTTTTTAGCTTGATTATTTTGTGAAGGACAGACAGGTTGAGAATTTAAAGTGTTGGTGAACAACATGTCAAAAGAATCGATATTCACAACAAAAAAGGTTCTAGTGGAAGAAAAGGATTCATTAGCCAATAGAAACTTTAAAAGTACTGTAGTAATAAATATTATGAACATTTAGAAATAACATTATCCAGGTCCTTCCCTCCACCCCTCTATGTATGTATGTATGTATGCATGTATGTATGCATATATGTATGTATGTATGCATGCGCATGCATGCATGCATGTATTTATGTATGTATGCATGCATGCATGTATTTATGTATGTATGGGTGTATGTATGTATGCATATATGTATGTATGCATGCGCATGCATGCATGCGCATGCATGCATGTATGTATGTATGCATGCGCATGCATGTATTTATGTATGTATGGGTGTATGTATGTATGTGTGTGTGTTTGTTTGTGACGGCCAGCTCGTAAATGCGATATTTTAAGAAGAGTACACTAGATTAACGTTATATGTGATACACAGATAGCCCATGGTGCGTAGATGTGCCCTATTCCTTTTGGTAGTGATTTCCTGCATATTAATGAGTAGGTGGGGCTTAATGTAAAAATCTTGAAATGTTCATATTTTAACATCCACCCCCGTCTGTTGTATTTCATATTTGGTATAAATATGATGTTAGGTGATATATCCATGCTTATGATGTAAAATCGTTAAATCTCATTAATATGCATAGTGGGCAAGCTTAATAAGATTTTCCTGAAAAAAGCGTATTTAAAGAACGGTAAACTGTATTTATGTCATATTTGGTACACAGATAGCCCATGATCTGGAGATGTGCACCCTTGTTTCTGATAGTGATATCATCCATATTAATGAGTAGGTGGGGCTTAATGTAAAAACCTTGAAATGTTCATATTTTAAGAACCCTATGTCTATTTTTTCATATTTGGGATAATTATGATGTTAGCTGGTATAAAAATGTTGAATTTCAATAATATGCATAGTGGGCTGGGCTTAACATGGTTTTGTTGAAAAGAGCTTGTAAACACAGTATTTCAAGAACAGTAAACTGAAGTCATGTCATATGTGGTACACAGATAGCCCATGGTCTGTAGATGACCATATTGTTTTTGGTGAGGATGTCATGCATATCAATGGTGGGGCTTTAAGTGAAAATCTTGAAATGTTCATTTTTTAACAACCACATGTCTTTTTTGTTTCATGTTTGGTTTAGTTATGATGTTAGCTGGTGTGTACATGTTCATGATGTAAAAACATTGAATTCCATTAATACACATAGTGGGCTGGGCAGCGTTCACACTATGATTTCAAATTGGGAGAGGAGGGGGTTGATTTCTTTTGGAGATATAACAAATACCAAAAGAGACCTAGAGAATTCCACCCATAATGCCAAACTATGGCTTGAATGTGCCAAACTTGACCTTTTTGGGGAAGTTTGGTCCCAGATTTGTTATTTTCTGGGATTTTATTGAAACTTTTTTTCTGCGGAAATTTCCCCCTTCAATTAATTCTTAGCGGGAATTTCATAATATGTGCAGGATTCATGCAATCCCACACCTTAATGTGAACCCTGGGGCGGGACTTAATATGATTTTGCTGAAAAGAGCTTGTAAACAGGATATTTCAAGAGCAGTAAACTGGAGGAATGTATGATATGGTACACAGATAGCTCAAGCTCTGCAGATTTTGGCTAATCTTTGTGGTGGTGATTTCATGCATATTAATAAATAGGCGGGGCTTCAAATGAAAATTAAAAAAGTGATAAATGAGCATCTGTATGTCCATTTTGCCTCATATTCGGCATGATAATTTTGTTGGTTATTGTGTACATGCTTATAGTTATCGACAGGTGTCATTAATATGCATGGTGGGTGTGGCTTAATGTAAAATTGCTAAATGATGTAAACAGCCTGAAACAATATATCAGATTTGTGCTATACGTGGTACACAGATGGGTCTGTACGTATGTTAATGTTATGGTAGTGATGTCATGAATTCCAATGAGGAGGCGGGGCTTGTTGACAAATTATTGAAATAGAAAAAACGAGCAATCGTTTTTGCATCATACTTGCTTTGATGGTGTTGTTAATTATTGTGCAAATGCTAATGTTGTCAACATTTTCATTGATCTGCATAGTGGATGTAAATAAAAATGGAACAGATATTTTATGACATGCATTTACATGACAGTTAATACAAATTTTGCAAATGAATCAGCTTAAGAAAAAGCACTGGAACCACAAAACCTTTTGGTTCTGGTATCCTTTACATCTGGTCTGAGACAGTTAAATACTACATAAAACATTGCCTTAGACTCCATTTAAATGGTCAGTATACTTGTGCACTTTCAGGAGCTCTGATCCCCATTAAAATGGGTCAAACAGAGAGCAAGCAAAATATGTAACCTCCAACCCGCTGAAGGGCTTTTCCTGTCCTTGCGGCTCCCTGGGTACCCTGCTGAGAAAAATGTTTGATTTAAAAACTGGCATAATGACCTTAAATCTGATCTTGATATTAGATGACTGTGTTCTCACTTATCTCTGGATCACGATTACTGAAATGAAACAAAAAACTGAAATGTACCCAAGCAGGCTAAATAAACAAGTTATAATAGCACTTTGCATAGTTTGAAAATTGGTGGATCCGATCGTCTGCTCTGGATCATTATCCTACCTTTGCCTATAGGATCAAGATGAAGTGACTGCAATCAGATCCTGTAATACTCACAGTAACAATATTTACATGTTTGATTGCCTGCAGTGGGTGTGATTGTTAGCTCATATTCAAATGAAAACTACTCTTGGTATTATATCATATTGATCTAATTGTCTCAAGTTCATTTGGAAACATGAAGTCCTTCAGTAAGCACCTGCTAGCCGGGCTCTAATATTTCTTGATTGTGGGACAATTTTTATTTTTTGGAGGAGGAGATTTTGAAAATGAAGGAATAGCCTTCCTGACTTCGTAACAGTTGGATGAAAATTTGTGGGAGTATTGTGATTCAAGTATGTTGGAATCCTAAATATGGAGCAAAGAGGAATATAATTCTCAAAAGAAATGTTAAATTTTTAAATTTTCTTTTGTTTTGATCAGCTGTTTGATTTTCTGTTCATAAAAGACTAAAAGAACTTTAGCATTGAAATTCTCTATTTTTGACAAAAGATTCAACTCTGGATTATTTGGTCTTTTGTAAGGATAATAGTTACAGGAATATTGCATGGGACAAGCATGAAAGGTCAGTCGCTATCATTTTCATTTAAAAAAAACATATCTCAGTAATTAATTCATAATTTTACCATGCAAATAAGAAGGAGGGGTTCTAGTGAAGCCTCTATTGTGCTGTCAACATTTCCCCTATTTTCCATTCTTGATATTTATGCAAACTGCTTTGCGAGCTAAAATTTTGAAACGTCACAGATGTGAGATCTGCAATATGGGATAATCGTAAACTACTGTTGCATGGTATTTGGACAACAACTCAACTTTTCTTCAAGCTTGGAATTTTGAGCCCCTATTTTAAAGCCTTCCTTCGGCCTCCATAATTCAAGTTGCAATCTAAATTATCTTCTGTTTTGTTTGAATCAACAAACATTTCTATCGTAGTAAATTTATACATGGGTGTAGAAATTATGGTAACTTGAGTGGGCAAGGTGAAAACAGAATTGAAGATAGATTGTAGCCTGACAGAAAAATCTAGGTGGGAGTTGTGGGACTTAATTAATTAATTATTTTTTACTGTTTGATGAGATTCTTTAACCATTTTGTACAAGCTGATGTTGGAAAAATATTTATTCATGAGCTAGTTTACTTGATAAAATCTAGCCTCTCTGGCTATATTACGATTGATGTTGACATGCTTACAAATCTCATCGATCGATCAATCAAATTAAAAAATAATTTGACGTATGGGTATTTTCTTTTACCCCACCTCATTTGTGAGTGACGTGTGGGTATGCTCTCTTACCCCACCTCATTTGTGAGTGACGTATGGGTATGATCTCTTCCCCCACATTTGTGAGTGGGTATGCGACGTGTATGCTATGCTCTCTTACCCCACCTCATTTGTTAGTGACGTGTGGGTATGCTTTCTTACCCCACCTATTTTCTCTTACCCCACCTCATTTGTGAGTGACGTATGGGTATGCTCTCTTACCCCACCTCATTTGTGAGTGATGTATGGATATTTTCTCTTACCCCACCTTATTTGTGAGTGACATATGGGTATGCTCTCTTACCCCACCTCATTTGTGAGCGACGTATGGGTATGCTGTCTTACCCCACCTCATTTGTGAGTGACGTATGGGTATGCTCTCTTACCCCACCTCATTTGTGAGTGACGTATGGGTATGCTCTCTTACCCCACCTCATTTGTGAGTGACGTATGGGTATGCTCTCTTACCCCACCTCATTTGTGAGTGACATATGGGTATGCTCTCTTACCCCACCTCATTTGGGTGACATGCTCTTACCCCACCTCATTTGTGAGCGACTTTCTTACCCCACCTCATTTGTGAGTGACATATGGGTATGCTCTCTCACCCCACCTCATTTGTGAGTGACGTTTGTGAGCGACGTATGGGTATGCTCTCTTACCCCACCTCATTTGTGAGTGACGTATGGGTATGCTCTCTTACTGCACCTCATTTGTGAGTGACATATGGGTCATTTTTTCATATATGATCAAGAAAATTTATAGAAACAAAAGTGGTGAAAAAACTATGTTGATATCTTATTCCGTTTAGAAGTTATAACAATTTAAGAGTATAAAAATGTTCTTAAAATGTTCTTAACACCTTGTATAGTATATGTCCTTCAGCTTGGTGATGTCATCAAGGCAAATCCAGCACAGTTCTTATGTATTTCTTATAAATTTAATGACACTTTTGTTACATTAGGGAAACAGCATTTTTGGTTCATTAATTAGAGATAGGGTGGAATATACAATATACAAGAAAACATTTTTTTCTTGGTGTACATTAAATTTTCAATGAGAAAAAAATCTGAATCTTTTTAAAGAAATACAAAAGACGTTTTATTGAAAAATTCTTAATGACATCATTGATATTGCCAATCAGTCACTTTTGTCCAAATTCAATTTTTTTTAACATTTTGTTACTTTTAAACGAAGTTTTACTGTCTTAATTTTTAACTGCTGGTCCATTTTTGCAATATTTTTGTTGAAAACTTATACTGCAGGTATCAGAATTGACTTCTTTCATACTGCGGGTATCAAAATTGTATAATTTCATACTGCATTTATCAAAAAATCTGTCATACTGCAGGTATGTTTTCGGTTGGTGGGTTGCACATCCCTATCACTTTTAGTATGTTCCCCCCCCCCCCTCCCTTCCTTGGGCATTCTTTTTTCCTGCTTTTCAGGATGTAAGTCCCAGTGAAGTTGATTCGGTATGACAAATCATAAGTCCTTTGGTATAACTGGAACAGCTTCTGCTAAGTACAGAGCCAGTTCCTTCAGTTGTGACACATTTGTTTTCTTAATTGTTTGACATTCCTCGAACAAGTCTTCAATTTTGTATTTTCCTTTTATACTAGGGAATTGAAAACAAAACAATTGAAAACTAGTAAATTCCCTGCTTATAAGTCAAATGTATTCAGAACAGGGTTAGTACTATTTGGGAGGGGAAGAAGGGCAGCTTTATCTCATGAGTTGAGGGTGGGAGAAGGGACTATCGATCGAACAAAATATGTTGGCGGTAGAAACATGCTCTGGGATAAAATGGTGTGGGGGCGGGGGGAGCTAAGTGAAATGAAGCAGAGTGATCTTTTTAAGGAGGCAAATGAAGCCTTGTTCCACCTGGTGAAGGGCTATAGAGAGGTGAAGGGGAAATGGGAGGGGTGGTGTGGAAAAAGGTAGCAGCCACGTAAAATGGAGGAGCGTAATAGATAAAATGGCCCCAGTTAGGCAATAGTGAAAACGATTGTCATTTCTTTAATCTGCTTAAAAGTATAAGATTTCATCAAGAATGGCCTGAATTTGAGGAAACCTGACATATCTTACCAAAGCAACAACATCTAATTTTCCACACCTCCAGACATACAAAACAAATCGAAAACATGGTAACCAACCTCCTTGTATTTCACATTCTGATACCAATTGGACTCACTTAAGTGGCATATAATTTTCAAGATACTCTATCTTAATTGAAGTTCTAATTATAGTGGGTTTTCAGGACAGGCATTCTTGACCCACCAAAAGAGTGGTTAAAATTCCGATAATAATAACAAAAATCTGATGGTACTCTACTGGACACAACTTATAAATGAACATAAAGGAAGAGAAACGACAAAGGATTAAAATCGACTTTTCTTCTATCTTCTTTCTTGTCATTAATCAATTTCCATTACAAAAATCAGGTCATCAGAATAATATTTTCAATGACGCATTCACTATAAAGAAAAGGAGGTGCTGTGGCTCAGTGGTTAGGGAGTCATGCTCGTATGCAAGAGGTACCGAGTTCGATATCCGTCGTGAGCACTGCATTGTGTCCTTGAGCAAGACACTTTACTCTACTTGCTTCAGTCCACTCAGCTCTAAAATGAGTACCAGCGCTGCTGGAGAGTTAACCTGCGATGGACTGGCATCCCATCCAGGGGGACTCGTGTACTCTCATCCGCTTGCACCATGGAAACCGGGGATAAACACCAGGGATATGAGCCTTATGGCTCGGATGGATTTAACTATAAAGAAAATAAACAAATAAGTTAATTCAGCATATTTTTAAGATCACGATGACAATGTATAATACTATTTTTCCACTGATGATAATTCTTTACTTTTATTTCTACTATGCTACCATGGCAATGATGAGGCTGCATTGCTATGAAGCCCTTCAATGCAAATTTAGACAATTTAATCAAACTCCCTTCAAACTTTAAACCATAAAACAAGAAACTTACTGTTAACAAAACTCATAAAAATTTGAATAGTCGTATGAAATCAATGAATATTTCAAATATATTTCTGCACTATTAGTATTACTATTACGGTTGATCATATAATCTATAAATACATACATTGTGCATTTTACCCACACCTCAAATATGAAGCTCAAATTCGAAGAATATTATTAGAATAATAATTTCACTTGAAAACAACATTTTTCCCCTAAATATCTTATCTGAAACTACAAATACCTGTTTAAAAGAACTTGAAGAAGCACAACTTACAAGTAAAAGTACTTTTATAAAAAAAATGCAAGAACCTCTCAAAAAAATTAGGAATGCTTGATCTGGTGAGATGAAAAATCTCACTCAGAATATCCCAATGACCACCTTGATAATAACAAGATTACACTATAAATGCTGAAAGTGTAAAGTTAAAAATAAAATGCACAGGGCCTAGCTATCTTTAATAAAGGATTAGTTCAGTGGTCAAGCATGTCCATCTTACATGAAAGAGGACTTCATAAGAAACAAAATGCTAAAGAAAGCATTGCAAAATCTTATTCCATTAAGAAGTTATACACGTTTAAAGTTTGGTGTCATTTCTGTAGAAATGACTGAAATCAGACTAGTTGTGATGTCACAGCAGCCTCAGATTCCTTAAAGTCTGTTTGTATTTTAAAGAAAGTTTAATTAATTTGTTCACTATTTTTCTTCAAACTTTCTTCTAGTGTATATTATATATACCATTCCTAGATTCAGTTTTACTACTTTTTTGACATATCCCATGGTTTTTTAGCCACAAAATCGCAGTACAAAATATGATAAAATACATAAAGACTTTGAGGAATCTGAGACTATGACATCACAACTAGTCTGATTTCAGTCGTTTGTACACAAATGATACCAAACTTTAAACTTACTTATCTCCTTAACCGAATAAGATTTTTAAATACTTTCTCCACCATTTTGTTTCTTTTGAAGTCCTCTTTCATGTAAGATAAGCACGCTTGACCACTGAACTAATCCTTTAATATGCAGCAGATCTAATCATAAAAGCCTGTTTCCAACTTCAAAAGAAAGGATGGCTAATCGTAACTTTTAAGTTCATTTCTTGCCTTGGACCTAAATTTTTGCGTAACTCAACATGGTAATTAGCGTATATTACACTGAACAATTATGAAGAAATTTGGCGAATAATTCATCAGAAGATTTTGTTATGTTCTCATGGGCGCAACATTGCGAATTTAGTATGTATCAAATGCATGCAATGTCACCTACATGAATCATAGTCTTAAAATGTGATAATTTATGTAGGCTAAAGCAGGAACACAGCACATATGAACTACTTATTGTACCCTATATATTTTAGGACCTAACTTTGACACCAGATTTCTCAAAAACTAAAGCTTGAATCCTGATAATTCAAAACCTAATATTGAAAATAATCCTTCCATCAAACACTTACCTTGCCATAGTCAACAAATATGATACCCACCTGACTATATTATGCAAATTACGTCACCCTGCATAGTGGTCAGTGTTCCGCAAAATATCAAATATGCACACTGAATGCAATTTCCTTGCAAATAGAACACACGTGACCTAATTAACAGAGCTCTGCTGACTGACTTGACTGCGACAGGATTATGAACCCATATTTCTTGTAATTACAAGTGAAATGTTTAGATTTTTGATAATTGGTATGATATTGAATAAAATTTATCTCATTGTTGTTTCAAAGAAGAGGTCAGCCAAATTACAAACCATTGAGGACACACAAGAGTCAGGAATGGCCAAAATAATCAGATCAATTGGCAAATCGGTATAAATGAAAGGGTTTTTGACCTTGTTCTTCTTCAGCTGTTTTAGGTTACCTTGGGTGACTGCTCTGATTGGGTGTCTTGTTCTATATCGACTGACCACGGTCAGTAATTTGTAATCATATGGATTAATTTCATAAAAAAAAAAAAAAAAATTATATCAAAAGTTGATTTTGTCCTGGTAATGAATATGGAATGTGGTTGCCAGAAACAAAAGATGAGATGCCCAAAAAGATTAATTTTTATATTTTTAAAATCATTTATTTGCATTTTACCAGTGAATAGGGGTTTGCTACTAGAGGGGATTTGATAGTTTTATGATCTTTTGGTTGCATTTTACTGGAGACAGTGGAGAGAAGGGTTTTGTTGTAGGATGGAATGCGATAATTCGTACCAAATGGGAAGGGTGTTGTATCACCTAAAAGGGTCACCAAAACATGAAAACATGTAACAAAATGCATCCACTGTATAAAATTAGTATAAAAAATCCCAACTATACTGTACATTTATTTATATAAAAATACTTCCTTAATTTTTTTTCGTAATCCCATCCTTATGAGCAGCACAAAAATAGTCCCTTTGTGTGCAGAGAAACAGTTAAATGTGTTGCTTGCCATTGACATTTTCGCTGTTAATTACAACAATTTTTCTATTTTGTTTTGCAAAATTTATGGTTCTGACATGTTTGAATGTCTGAAAACACACTGCCATCAGGGTAATTTTCCTGAAGTTATCAAATTTTTTGGGCAGGAGCTTCAGTGCAGGCATGTAAAGTGCCAAATTGAGCATTCCTTTATTTACCCTATCAACCTGCTGAGTGACAGTATTTGACTCCATGCGGTTAACCACAAACGAATTGATAACATGTTGTTTTAAGCAGGATTAAATATGAAGTTTGAAATTGGTGACTTAAGAGTCACAGTTAAACTTGAGGTTAAATTTCAAGAGTTGACATAACAGAGATTAAGCATGTTGTAAGAGGTTAGTAGTCAAATACTTTAAAATGTATATGTTATTTCTAGTAACAAGCACATTAATGCTATATATGAATCACATCATGCCGACTGGTTGGCTTTGTGGTAGAGCATTTGCCTTTCAGCTCAGCGGCCTGGATTTGATCCTGGATTCAATCCTGGATTTGATCCTGGATTTGATCCTGGATTTGATCCTGGATTTGATCCTGGATTTGATCCTGGATTTGGTCATACCAGAGATTACAAGCATAGTCCCATAAATAATAATAATGATAACTAAACTTATTAAGCGCTGAAATCCAAAAAAAAATCTTTCACGGTGCTGTACAAATTTAATTGTTCAAAAAATGTAGATCAAAAAGATAAGTTTTCAGTTGTCTTTTAAATGATTCCAGTGTTGGAGAAAATCTCAGGTGGCGAGGCAGTGAATTCCAAAGCTTGGGTGTAGAGGCAGAAAAAGAAATATCACCAAAATGTGTTCTTGTTGTCGGCTGTAATAATTGACAAGAGTCACCAGAACGTAGGGTGTGACTTGGGGTATACCTTGAAATGAGATTGGAGAGATAAACTGGACCTGTGCAATGAACAGCAGATCGATAGGTAAAAAGGAGAATTTTGGAGATGATACGTTTTTCAACAGGTAGCCAGTGTAAGTCTTTCAAGATAGGTGTGATATGCTCAGTTCGTCTGGAATTAGATATAATCCGGGTAGCTGAGTTTTGGACTAGCTGAAGTTTGTGCAAGAGTGAAAAGAACATCCATAAAGAAGAGAGTTGCCATAGTCAAGTGGCGATGTGATGAAACAGTGAATAAAGGGCTGGTTGGATGTAGACTTCAGATGAAAGAAGAAGCTTTATTAATAAGGACAGAATATAGCCTCAAAATGCAAGTTCAATTTCATTGGCATTTTACAATGATACAATTTTGGTTTGGCCAAACAACTTCACCAGAATGGCAAATACAATTTCACTCCATGCAGATTGTGTCCTCATTACGTCACATTTGATCCACTTCCTGTCTACTGTTGGTTCTGTCAGAGATTTCTTCAGGTTTTATGCAGTCTGACAAAGAATGTAACGTTTTGATGCATTCAAGTATGGACGGCCGTTTGGGCAAAAATGAAAAACATAAATATAAGAATAAAATAAACAAAAAAGAAACCAATTAAAAAAGTATGTTTAAGAACAATTATTAATACAAACATAAACTAAAAATTGAATGATTGCAAAGAAACCAATAAAAAAAATGCACAAAATTTAAGGAAAAAACATTTTTTCTTCAAAAGCTTCCTTGCCATACTTCCAAACCTAGTTTTGGCTTGATAAGCTGTGAACAACTGTCAAAGACATCAAAGTATCCAATTCTGGTCAAATTTTGACTGCCTCTACAATCAATATCTTTTTTGGCAAAATTTGTGCCAAATTTTGATGATTTTTAGCCTTTTTGAGACCAAAAGTTTGAAAAGAATGTAAGTTCTGATCGCAATACACCTACCTTATGCGAAATGTATCGTAAGAAAGGCCAAGCCATGTACTTTCAATTGATATCAGAAAGAGCAAGTACCTCCTCTCTAATCACATTTAAATTAAATTATTATCAAACATTTTTTCTTCTAGTTAGACACTTTGGTCTAGTGGCAAATCTCAGCGCACATCACGCGATGGCCGAGTTCGATCTCGTACTGGACCACGTTGCTTTCTTTTTCCGCTAGTAATTACAGCGGTGATTATTTTTTTGTTTATTTTCATTGTTTTTGCATTTTTGCTTTGAGAAAAAAATTAAGCTGGTATCACTGGAAAGGAAATCGAACAAACAATCTAAATATGTAAAAAAATCCACATTTTCCATTATTTACAAGAAAAATACAAGCTCAAAAAAACTGGCCTTATTTGGCCTAAAATGTGCAAATTTGCATATTTTTGTCGATTATTTCTTTAATTTGACTAGTTCATTGAAAGGTTTATTGTCTTAACATTTATAAAAACTAAACTTGTAGTGGTAGAAAATGAAAGGAAAGTTGTGAAAATTAATTTTGAAAACAAAATTCTGATGATTTGTTTTCTTCACATTTTGAGCCCATGGGTCTTTAAGGCTTTAAGTTGGCTTCAAGCTGAGCATAGCATTACATTGCACAAACATTGCACAAAACATTCCAGCGCTAGTGTCAGCTTGTAGGCCCATACTCACCACCCCTGGGCGCACTCACCACCCCTGGGCGCAAATCCTGGTGAAGTGCATTGTGGTGCGCAAAGTGCTGCGCATATTTCTAATTTTACATATTCGGTTTTTTCTTTTTCTCCTCATAATTTGTTTTTTATTCATATGTATTTTTTTGTACTTAAACATTTCTGTTTCTATGATAAATGGATAAAAGGCTGTCAGCACTTATATTTCTGTTTAAAGATATATCACTGTTTTATAGATATAGTAATGTTTATACATTTAGAGAAAAAATCTATTTGGAGATATATTACCTGTTTGTATAGTATTTTTATATTCTTTGTTATTGTAGTGGAACATTGTGTGTTATAAGATCTTATCGATTTTTAATTGTAGTTGTGTTTCTTTTCTATTTATTATTTTTGTTGCTTTCTCTTCTTGTTCTCTAAAATTCCATTTGATATATTTGATATTATTTATTTTCTTTTGTATTGTTTCTTTTTATCTATTTCATATTCAATTTATATTTTCCTTAATTAGATTTTATTGCTTTCTTTTTAATTTATTTCATTTTTAATTTATATGTTTCTGCTTATTTATTTTTCTTTTTAATTTACTTTGTGTTTAATTTTTTTTTTATTTTCTATTCATAAATTTTGTTAGATAACTTTTCTTTTTATTAATTTTTTTTTTTTTCCATTTTTAATTCATGTTTCATAGTATTTTTCTATCTTTTTAAGTTTTGCCCAAACGGCCACCCATATTCAAGTATGTCAGTTCTTGTACAATATGCAAAAACACAGCCTACTTTCGCAGCATCTTCCTTGTTTCATTTCACTGGCCAGATATAATTTTTAATCTGAAAGGTTTTCTTCACCTCTTTCTATGATGGTAGTGCCCAACAAATATTGTAAATTGGACTTTGAATGGCTTTTTGTATATTTTTAAAACGTTTTTACTTCTGATTCCTACTTTGAAAAAATAATCACACAGTATTACCTTTTACATTTTTCAAAACCTATCAAAATTATTTGTTTGATTTACGAGCGTTTGTAATTATTCTAAAATTTGCAAGTTAGTGTATCAAAGATCCCAGATTTTCAGCATGTACTCAGCAACAGAGGTTGCATTAATATTTTCCGTCTGGCATATTTGATTACGACAAGCCCTTGATTTTGGTGTATTTTGTCAATTTGCTGTTGTATGCACAGGGTAATGGACAGGGCACTGTGCACTAGCGAAGCTTGCAACATTTGCCACGCTCCAGGCTTGCTTTTACACATACAACACAATACAGGAGGAAAATAAAATCCTAGCTAATGATATCGTTGACAGTTGACAGCCTGCATTCAAAGCAACATCAACAACTTGCACGTACAGTGTACATGTATATACTGACTCTAAACTAGCCTATATGTGTTTATGTACAGCACTTGTACGTACATGTTGAATCATTTGACAGTTAGTCTCGTAGTTGTGTCTTTTTTTTTTCTCCCTCCGAGTAATTCAAAATCATTTTTGTGTGAAATAAAACTTTCAATCGCATCAGAGAAGTAAGATGTTCATAATTTTCATTTAAGTTAATAAAAAACTCTGGCGTAATCTTTCTCATGTTATATCTAAATTTTACGATGCAGGTACAACATGTGTCGTAAGAAATTTTAGCCATAGTGTAATATACGACAAAATTGTTGTTAACGCGAACCCTGCTCAGCAATACTAGGACATGGCACTTGCTGCTTCTTCATGTGCCACTCAGCATTTAAGAGAGCAGAGCAGGGTAATTTAGTGGTTGGAGACTTCCTGCACTATTATTGGCTGCACCCTGCATTTGTTCTACATAGTATAGTCCTTGGGACTCGAGAACAGTCTTGGTTTGTGTGAAGAGCTGGCTTCTTTATAATTAAATATATCTGATCACTTAGAGCAGGCCTGTATATATAGCCACGACCTTTTGCAGGAGGGAGGGGCGGCGGGGTGCCAAAACACTTCAAAAGGGAAGACTTGGGCAGATTTGTTTATTCTTTTGGTTTTATGTACGGGGAACACATGCCTTCATTTTGCCCCAAAATTTCAGCTTGCTATGCGATCTTCATATATATATGCATAATGAAAGAAATCTTTGATAAAGCTTTTTATCAACTCTTTTGAATTGATATAACACAAAAGCAAGAAAAATGCATTGTATTAGATAGTAGGTCTACTATAATAACTTACCATATACCAGCATAATTTTGCTTTTAGGATAAGACATTATACACGTTATGCCAAATACTTTTAATATTGCAACTTTGTGTACATTTATCAGAAGTATGCAAAGTGTAATATGATTATTTGAAATGTTGTATGTGAGAAAATTCTACAGGGCTACCTCTTATCTTTTTTGCATGTAGGTATTGATTGCATGGAAGTGACTAAGGGTATTGCTAAGTAAAACAATAGAACAAATTAATATGTGCTGTTTAATTGCTGTTGCCGTTATTATAATCTCAAACTGATTGTAAAAATAAATCAATGTTGGCCATCGGTACATACAGAGAGGACTAAAGGACCCAAATTCCCCTCAGAGATCTTAACCACTCAATTGAGGAGAATATTTTATCTGTGGGGATCAATAAGTTGAACGCAGTAGACATTTTCCTTGATTTTTACACCAGGGAGGCCATTACCCTCTCCTCTGGCAAATCCTTGCACCACTCCTGTTAGTCCTTTTTAATGTGGTGTGCCATGCCTGCATTTTAAAAAGGAACACCAGTGTAAAAAATATAAGAAAAAGTAGAAGTATCAAGGTATAACAAAGTAAAAACTTAATGTCTCCCTCACTGACAATTGTTATTATTATTATTTTTACCTCAACATCCCTTTAAAGGGATTTGATCTTAAGCAATGTCTAAACTGAAGACCCAGGTTCTCACTCAGATACCTTTGGATTTTGCAGCGTTTATCATATCCTAAGTGGTTTTTGGGGGATATTTTGCTGTGTTGCTATGTTTGCCCTAAATAGATTGATATGTTAATGCAATAACAGTCCATATTTGGGCGTAGTTTTAACGAATTTTGCATTCCAAAGTTCACATAAATATCTCCAAATAATCAGATTTCGCTCGGCGCAATCTGATCCGAAACAGGCTTGTAACGACCCAAAATGTATGTTGAGCTACTATACATCATTGATGTTCTAGTTTTGCTATTGGAGAGTGAAACTTTCGATTTCATTTTCCCTTTTATCAGTGTCATCTTTTGTGTACAAATTTCAATACACAGGTGCTTACTGAAAATGACTGAATATCAACTTCCTTAATAATATTTTGATTGTTTTATACTGGATCAGCCCTGCTTGTTGTCATGTTTGTGTGTAGACTGATAAACTGCATCTTGTTATTGCTCTATGTGAAATGATTGTATGATATCTGTTACTCTGAGCATATTGTAGGCCCTTTGGGCCTTCTTAGGGAAAATGACGTTGTTGTAATGTAAGATTTGTTTTGACTGCAGAGAGAGGCCTTCATGGCCTTGTTGCCTTCAGTTGTAAAGTACAGTAGTAAGAGTGAGTCATCTTTTTGCTAATTCCATCAAGAGCCATTAGGCTCAGAGAGCCGTACTTATCCCCAGGTTTCGATGGCGCAAGTGGATGAGAGTACATGACTTCCCCTGGACGGGACGCCAGTCCATCGCAGATTAACTCCCCAGTAGTGCTGGTACTCATTTTCACAGCTGAGTGGACTAAAGCAAGTGGGCCATTAGGTTGAACTATTTACAACATTAATCCAAAGTTGATTTGATTTTATGCTTTTTGAGATGTTTAGAATTGCATCACTACTACCTTATTTCTTTTTAATCCATTATTAGTTTTTTTTTTTTTTTTCTATTCATCAAATTTATCAGATAAGGCATGTAAAATAAACTGAAATTAGACCATTGGCCAGGTGCACTTCACATGCACTCCCCCCACGCACTCCCCCACTCTCCCCCCATGCACTCCCTTCCCCGCACCCCCTTCCACTCCACAACTCTCCAAACCAAAATGTTTCTAATGCCATAAGTGTCCACTGTAACACATTTTCAACTAATAACAGTGAAAATATTGTTATGCGCTATTCAAAATGGCGGAAAAAGACAAAATGGCCACTAAGTTCAGAAAAATGCAAATAAATAATCATTAAAATTAAATTAGGTACTATGACATAATTCTGCTTTAATTTCATGTATATTAATACATATTTTATATCTGACACTTTTTTGGAACATTTTGTCATCAAGATGGCAAAAAAAAAAAATTGGCTGACTAAAGGGTTATTTTTCAAGGGTCATTCTATGTCAGTTCAGCAAGGCCATGACATCCACCATCTTAGGTTTCCTTGAAACTTGTCACATGTCTTGGAAATTATGTATACCATCCCCAAATTTTAGCTAAATTTGGTTACAGTATTTTTTAAATTTTTATGGCAGACTACAATTTTTGGTTGTAAGTTTCCAAATTCCAGGTGTAAATAGAACACTAGTATACCATACTAAGTACATGTATTCCTATACTGACTTACGATTTCAGGAAATTAACGAGTAGGCCCTAGGCCCCTAGTTACATTACTCTTGGCCTAACAGAATTGCAGTTTGCTTACCAATTTGTAGTCTTGAAATATCCCACAAAACGATCCTTATCATAAAACATGTTTTAAGAATACCAATGTCACTAAACATAATTAAGTAAATTAAAAACAAATTTCCACATTATTCCAATTTCTAATCAACAACTGTCATGTCCGCTGCTAATACACCATACACACATAACAGTACATGCAGTGCATGTACAGTATAAACAACAAGCATTGCATAACAATGTTGTGTCCGAATACAGGGCCGTGCATGTACTGTACTAACAGCTATAGTAGCTAGCTATTAACGTGATACATATGCAACGCGTAGGGAACAAACAACAAAATGGAATAAATGGTAAAACATTTAGGTATTTGAGATTATTTTGCTTATAATTGTAATATAAAACTTATTTTATTTTATAATGATTTGATTAACCAATCACTGTATATTTAGTATTATGGTAAATTTTATACAGAATTTTTGAACTAAAGTTCACGTAATTGATATTTATTTTGTACATCTGAAACAATTATTTGGGCGTAGATATGTACCAGTAATGCGTAAAAAAATGACCATTTCGGCTTAAAATGCAAACTTTGATTTGAGGGGGATTGTGTGTACATACTAATTAGCTTATTTGCTTAACAATAAAAAAAATTGTCTGGTTAAAGTTTTTGCTTAATGTTTCCATAACTCAAGTTATGAATGGTGTACATTCATGTAACTTTGCATAGGGGTAGAGGACATGGGTACTGTTCAAATGAGCATAAAAATATATATATTTGTATCTATGATATGTTTTGAATTAAAGCGGGAGTGGGGATTTTGTTTACACAGATGATCATATATGTGAAGAGCATTGTTTACACTTAATGGTAAGGTATAATGTGTATATTAATTAGGTTATTTGCATAAGAATAGACTCGTAGAAAATATGTAACCTGAGATAATAAAATGTTACTTGGTTTAGTGGTAGATGGCATTGGTACTGTTAGGTTAACTATGATTTGGGGTTGAGTATGCATACTAATTAGCTTATTTGCATAACAATGAGAATATTTGTATCTATGATATCTCTTAAATTGAAGTGGGAGTAGAGATTTTGTTTACACAAATGATCATATATGTGAAGAGCATTGTCTACCCTTAATGGTGAGGTGTAATGTGCATATTAATTAGGTTATTTGCTTAACAATGGACTTTCGCATACAGTATTTTACTTGAAATGTAGCAAACTCCTAGGGTCTCCCAGGGATCCACAGGGTTCATTTTCTGACTAGTCACTCATGTGCAGTAACATTCCAAATAATGGAGGGGGGGGGGGGGTGTTCCAGAGATCCGCTGGAGCCATTTTCTGGCTCGTCACGCACCTATCGTCTGAGAAAATGGACCACTTGCACAGCTCTGGGGTCTCCCAGGGATCCCTTGGGCCTGTTTTCTGTCTCATCACACACATAACGTACCAGAGTATTGGCCAACAGCAAACCCTGGGATCTACTGGTTGCCAATTTTGTAAGTTACGTTTGTGACGAGCCAGAGAACGACCCCAAGGGATCCCTGGGAGACACCAGGAATGTGCAGGTGGCACATTGTCTGGCCAAAGAACAGCCCTAATGAAACCGTGGGAGATTTCAGGGGTTTACTGGTTGCCCATTATCTGATACGTCACATCTGTGTGATGAGCCATTTTATAGCCCAAGCGGATCCCTGGGAGACCCCAGGGGTCTGTTGGGCCAATTATCGTGTACGTAACCTGTTTGAGGAGCTAGAGAATGGCCCCAGTGGATCCCTGGGATACCCTAGGCATTTGGCGGTGGCACATTCTCTGGTAGGTTACGTTATGCAACAAGATAAAGACCCAGGGGTGTGCAGGTGGCCCATTTTACTGGTACGATAGGTGTGTGACGAGCAGGAGAATGCCCCAGCGGATCCCTGTGATGATCCCAGTAGTCTGCTGGGCTCATTTTCTGGTACGTTACATGTGTGACGAGACAGAACGGGCCCAAGTTACCCCTAGGAGACCCCAGGGCTGTGCAGGTGGCCCATTTTCTGGGACGTTAGGTGCATGACGAGCCAGAGAATGGCCCCAGCGGATCCCTGGGACACCCCTATCGCTTTGCTGGGCCCATTATTTTCTATGTTGTGTGTGTGACCAGCCAGAAAATGGACCCAGTGGAAATTTGCTGGTGGCTCATTCCCTGGTATATTACATATGCGACTCAAGGGATCCCTGGAAGACCCAGGGTGTGAAGATGGCCCAATTTCTGGTATATGTTAGGTGTGTGACGAGCCAGAAAATAGCACTAGTGGAACCCTGGGAGGCCTGAAAACATAAAGAATTGAGTTTAAATGCCAATATCAACGCTAATGTTTACCCTGAGATCTACATCTCAAAAGACAGCCTAGTGCGAAGTTTTAGGTCCATAACACCTATAGGCAAAAATTTGTGTACAAATATGTGTAATCAATGAAAATTCAAAATGGCTACCATTTCCAAGAAAATAGGCCCAAAATAGGCTAACTTTGAATGGCCATATCTTAGAAACGGTAAAAGGTATAAAGCTTAAAATAGCGGATGTTCTATATACATAATTTCCAACACATGTACCAAACCAAGGAAACCTAAGATGGTGGATGTCATAGCTTTGTTGAATTGACTTGGAATTACCCTTGAAATAAAACCCTTTGTCAGCCATTTTGTTTTTTCTGCCATCTTGGATGACTAAAAAATGTTCCAAAAAGGTGCCAGATATGAAATATGTATTAAAATGCAGGAAATAAAAGCAAAATTATAATGTCATTGTAGCTAATTTAATTTTAATGATTGTTAATTTGTATTTTTCTGAACTTGGCGGCCATTTGATCTTTTCAGACAAATATTTGCACTGTTACCAGTTGAAAACGTGTTCGGTGGACCCTTTAGAAAAATATTGGATTTTAGAGTTGTTGGGGAGGGGGTGGGTTGGCTCATCTGGCCCATGGCTTAATTGGGTTTGTCTGCAGAAGTGTTTTACAAATTATTCGTTCAAGGAGATATATCCAATTGCATTACATTGAATGACCAAATTCAGACAAGGTGGAACATCAATCACATCCTCACATTTCTCATAAGTGTTTGTGAATTATATTGAAATATTATCAGATAGTTTGCTATCTACAACAATTGGGGTATGTCAAGATTATAATGAAAACAAGGTAGTAACTAATTTAACAGCCTGAAGAAATATTCAACAACAAAAAAATCGTGAAAGTGAGGGTGTGACATCACTCTTATAGACTTTCTACACCAGTCATTTTTCATACAAATTTGTGATCTCCTTATTAAGTATAATGATATAGTGTGTGTGCAGTTCTGTTCTGTTAATATTTTTAATCTCTCTCATACTAACTTTGACCAATGAACTGTATTCTTTTAAACATTTAAAGGTCTTTGAGAGTCTCTTAACAGAGGTCTTAATTTTAGTATATACATCATGCAAGAAAAATGTAATACAATATCTAGACATTTTGGCAGAGTGCTCTTTTTTGAAATATTCCTGTGGTTTTTTGTAATATTCCCATTGTTTTTTGACATTTTTTATTTGAAAGAGCATACTTTAAGAGCCAATTTGGTACACAAATCAGGTTGATATCATATTCCATTCAGGAGATATTGATTTGTAAAGAATTCCCAATTGCATTTTAAAGTTTTTGTACAGTATTGATGAATTTGTGTTTGATGATGTCATAGAGGCAATTCCATTGCAAATGTTTATGTATTTCTTTGAACGTTAATTGGTTGTTTTTGTATGATCAGAAACAATTTTCCAAAGGTTATTGAGGTAGGGTATTTGGCAATGTATATAAATACCTAAGTTACATCAATTTATTTTTCTAGCAGGTTTTACTAATAAAAAAGGATGGTAGATTTTAATGAAATACATAAACTTTGTGGGAGAATGTGTTGCTGTAATGTCATACTGAGCCTTTTCCTATTCATTTATTGGCATTTTTTGTAAACCTTCAAATTTGAATATCTCCTGGTAGGAATAAAATATCAAGATGATTGTTGTACTAAATTGTTTCTAATATTTGTCTCTTTGTTAAAAAAGGTTACGAAAAAACATGGGAATATTCCTTTAGGGGTCAAGCAATGAAAGAGGACTTTACAAGAAACAAAATGGGGGAAAAAGCATTCAAAACTCTAATTCCATTTAAGGAGTTATTTAAGTTGAAAATTTGGTATCATTTGTATAGAAATGACTGAAATCAAACTAGTTGTAACATAAAATCTTTAATCCTTAAATTCCCTAGTTTTATGTATTCTTTTTTTTTTGTCCTGCAATTTTGTGGCTTAAAAGCCATCGGGATATTTCAGGAAAGTAGTAAAACAGAATCTAGTAAGAGTAATTATCATTTACCATCTGAAGAAAGTTTGACAAAAAATGATTCAAGTAGTAAAAATATTAAATAGATTTTCTTTACATTACCGGTAACAATTGTTTTAAAGAAAGTGAGGATAAGTGCGTCAACCTACCGTAGTAACCTTACTACACCAATCATTTCTACACAATTACTTGATAGAAATTTAAACATGATATCTATTTAATGGAATAAGCTATTGAAGTAGTTTCTTCACTATTTTGTTTGTATTAAATATCTCTTTTAAATAATATAAACTTGCTTGACCACTGAACTAATACTTTGGACAATTTTTCTCGATTCTTGACATATAGGTCTGGTCTTCTCCTTTGAAGTGAATTTTACTTTGATGGTTTCATTCACCAACACATATTTCCTCTTAACATTATTACACCTATTTCCTCTTAACATTATTACACCTATTTCCTCTTAATATTATTACTTGCCCTTCCAAAAATATGACAGGAAAGACCAAAGAGTCTCATTATCATTTCATGATATTTTGACCACATGTCTAAAATACCAAACAGATTTCAGCACCTTCAATCAGAATTGGCAGACACCATGTAATTATTGAAATCATATGTGCCAGAGATTTTGTGACCACAAGTAACGAAAGATCTGTTCCTGATTTATTCCGTGATCTAGACCATGAAATATGCTGTTGTATAATTTTGGATAAAAATCTGTGACATTGGTATACTTCAATGCAAGTGGGCTTCTTCAGTGATTCATTATCAATAGCTGATTGATTCATAGGTATTGGGGTTTGGCTGTTGAAAGGGGATTGGCAAACTAGACCCAAGAAATTTCTTTTTCCCTATTTGAAATATTCATAGTTGTAAAATGAAAAGAAGTGCTTTAGATTTTGATGAAAAGCAGCTGCAGTGTCCATAATGTCTTATTTGATGTAAAATGAAGTGAAGCACCAGTGCCTAGGCGGGCAGTAGAAGCTAGCACTTCTATTGAGGTTTACCTAGTGGGAGGGGGAAATGGATGGTTCGGACCATCCCCCCCCTCCTCCCACACACACACTTTTTTGAGGCAATATATATATATATAAAATCAATTTTTTTTATTTGTATATATATATCTTCTGTTAATCTTCTGTTAATAGTGGATAAGTTGATGTGTTACACTTATATAGCTCTTTTTTACACAATTTAGACTTGGCCACATCTAAAAGTTTCTTCTTCAGGCAGTTAATTATAATTACCCTAAAGTATCAGATTCTGTGTACTACTTTCCTGACATGTGCAACTGTTTTTAAGCCACAAGATTGCAGGGAAATATATTCACTATATATATATATATATATATATATATATATATATATATATATATATATATATATATATATATATATATATATATATATATATATATATATATATATATATATATATATATATATATATATATATATATATATATATATATATATATATATATATATATATGTATATATATATATATATATATATATATATATATATATATATATATATTCATATACATTTATATATGTATATATATATAATATATTTATGTATATATATATATATATATATATATATATATTCATATACATTTATATGTGTATATATATATAATATATATATATATGTATGTATGTATGTATGTATGTATGTATGTATGTATGTATGTATGTATGTATGTATGTATGTATGTATATATATATATATATATATATATATATATATATATATATATATATATATATATATATATATATATATATATATATATATATATATATATATATATATATATATATATATATATATATATATAGACTACATAAATAAAGGCTTTGAGGAACCTGAGGATATGACTAGTCTGATTTCAGTTGTTTCTACACAAAGGATATAGAAATTTAAAACTTTAAAACTTGAATATCTCTTTAATAGAATAAGATGTTGGAATGCTTTCTTCACCATTTTGTTTCCTTTGAAGTGGAAGCTTTCATAAAAGATAAACTTGCTTGACCACTCAAGTCATTTTAGTGCATGGTGCTTAAACTTGCTTGACCACTCAATTCATTTTAGTGCATGGTGCTCAAACTTGCTTGATCACTCAATCATATCAGTGCATGGTGCTCAAACTTGCTTGACCACTCAAGTCATATTAGTGCATGGTGCTCAAACTTGCTTGACCACTCAAGTCATTTTAGTGCATGGTGCTCAAACTTGCTTGACCACTCAAGTCATTTTAGTGCATGGTGCTCAAACTTGCTTGACCACTTAAGTCATATTAGTGCATGGTGCTCAAACTTGCTTGACCACTCAAGTCATATAAGTGCATGGTGCTCAAACTTGCTTGACCACTCAAGTCATTTTAGTGCATAGTGCTCAAACTTGCTTGACCACTCAAGTCATATTAGTGCATGGTGCTCAAACTTGCTTGACCACTCAAGTCATATAAGTGCATGGTGCTCAAACTTGCTTGACCACTCAAGTCATTTTAGTGCATAGTGCTCAAACTTGCTTGACCACTCAAGTCATATTAGTGCATGGTGCTCAAACTTGCTTGACCACTCAAGTCTATTAGTGCATGGTGCTGAAACTTGCTTGACCACTCAAGTCATATTAGTGCATGGTGCTCAAACTTGCTTGACCACTCAAGTCATATTAGTGCATGGTGCTCAAACTTGCTTGACCACTCAAGTCATTTTAGTGCATGGTGCTCAAAAGTTGTGTTACAGTCTCCCAACCCCATGACCAAGTTATTGATAAGATCTAGTGTCTGTGATTCCCTGATCTAACAGGTAAACTACCATAGGCGTGTCCAACCCATAGGCTACAAATTGCGGCTGAAATCAGAAACTTCAATTACCATGGAAACTGCAGGTCTTGCTGGGTACCTATGTCATATCTGCTCAAGGTCTTCTGAAGTGCAAGGAAATGTACTTTGTTGTTGTAGAATTCAAGGATATGAGCAAGGACCTTCGGTTCGTTAGGGACGCTGATATTGAAGTATAGTTGGTGATGCTTGATTTCAAATTTGACATATTTGAAACTTTTCTGATACGTGTCATACTGTAGTTGAGGTAGAAATATGCTTTGAGATAGAAATACGCTAAGAGGTTTGCTGTCCATTGTGAAACAGGTCATAGATTATGTAAAGGCAAGTGTTTGGTACATTTAGCAGATACAATTTCATTTGTGGATGTAATTCGTTGTAGTGACACGCAGGGTTAACTGGAAATGCTTGGTGGAAACGGTACTACACTTTAAACTTTTTTTTTTAATCTGTTTATCACAAAATCTCAATAAGAAAACAAACAAATTAGATTGCCCCTAATCTTTTGTTTATAAGTTCATTTCAGTCATAATCCCAAAAATATCTTGACAGTCTTAGCACAGATTAATATTCCAGTCAAAAATCATATTGGTGGTTTTAAGATGTCTGACAGACTGGAGGATTTTGAAGCTAATTTGTCACCTCACACCTTAAAGAAAGTATGTAACTGTCTGATGCAGATTATTTCTTGCTAAAAGTACCCTGCACTTTAGCAGGAGCCCATCTCTTACAAAATCATTGGCTTCCTTGGTGATGGTGAGAAGAGACAGGTCGCAGCAACTCTGCATGAGACTTACATTTTCAGGCGTGAAAACTCTTTGCTTGCCTAGATTAGTCCCAGGTTTTTGGTTCCGATGCGATAGCATAGCATCAGAAAGCTATGCGGTCATGGTGGAGTGTGAATGTATGTATGTGTGTGGGTGTATTTGTGTGTGTATGTAATCAATATTAATGGGAATGCGTTAGAAAATCAAATCAAATGATATACCTTGGAATGTGGGTGGATGGTCAGATGTCTCTCAAGAGACACATTACAGAAAATTGTAAAATTGCATATACGAAATCAAACAAATTTGCCAGTACCTTACGCAGGATGCTTATTCCACACTCATGTTTGGGGTTGTACTGTCACACATAGACTATGTCAATGCAAACTTTATAGTATTTCCGAAGTGT
Source organism: Chiridota heheva (assembly GCA_020152595.1). Taxonomy (NCBI): domain Eukaryota; kingdom Metazoa; phylum Echinodermata; class Holothuroidea; order Apodida; family Chiridotidae; genus Chiridota; species Chiridota heheva. The sequence goes on along the minus strand of JAIGNY010001388.1, from coordinate 1,469,905 downwards.
GAATTGAACAAACTTTAGAAGGTACAGAATATTGCGACCAAAACAGTTCTGGATTAACAAAAATATCATAGCAGTAAGGAATGCCGTAAAATCTTACACTGGCTTCCAGTCAAATTGAGAATCCAGTACAAGGTACTTACCTTAGTGTAAAAGTGTGTAAATAACCAGGCACCAAATTACTCAAAGGATCTATTAATTATGGTGTTTGCTAATATGTATTGATGGAATAAAAATGTTGAATTTCATTAATATGCATAGTGGGCGGGGCCTTATATGATTTTGCTGGAAACAGCTTGTAATCACGGTATCTAAAGATTGATAAACTGGATTCAAGTCATATGTGATGCACAGATAGCCCATGGTCTGTGAATGTGCCTTATTGGTTTTGGTGGGGGTGATACCATGCATATTCATGAGTAGGCAGCGCTTTACCTAAAATTCTTCAAATATGATACATGAGCAACCGTATGTCTGTTTTGCATGATACTTGCTATGATAATGTTGTTATTGTGCACATGCTAGTGTTGTCAATAGGTATGTCTCTTATGTTGATCTGCATTGTGCATGGTGGCCGTGGGTTATGAAAAAATATCCTGGAACAATTATTTCATGCAATGCAATGATATGACAGTTAATACAAACTTGCAAATCAATCAGCAAATGAAAAAAAGCATCGGAACCGCAAAGCCTTTTGGTTCTGGTTATCCTTATTGTCAATTTCTTAATTTTAAACCATAAAGCCTTATCTCATTAAATGTATACAAAATCCAGACTTGATCATTACTCTGTCTCAGACCATGGAGCTATTGACTGAGAGCCATGGCCCCTCTTCAAGGCTTTCTATAAATAGTTCAGGGTTTCATGAGTTAAGTCTCCTGTATCCTATTTCAAAGTCTTGCAGTGGTTGGTCACAGTTGTTGCCTCTCACCTGTTCTTATCAGGGGTTACTGGTTCTTCTGAATATGGGGTGCTTACAGAATATATTAAACTGAAAGAAAGAAATATGTCATCAATATTATTTTTGTTTCAATATCACTCTAAAGATTAAGTATGTATGCCTCATGATTCATCTTACTTTTGAAATCTTATTAACATCTTAAAAGGAACCTTAAAAATGTCCTAAAAGAACCTTAATCATGATAAATATGATTCCCCTGTTCATCAAAGGCCACATTGAAAGCCCTCTTATCTTTTTGAAGCCAGCCTCTTCCTTCCTATCCCCATTGACTGTTCAATAGCCAATGTGTGATGCATTGATGAGGACAATAGGCTTTGTATTCAACTAACCTCATCTAAAGCTTAGATTTCTTGTATTGTTACCTTCCAGAAGATGGATTTTGGCTTAAGACTTCAAATTCCAAACTTGCTGCATAATCGGTTCACATGTGGGGTAACTTCAAAGGACACTTGTGGATAAGTTAATGTATTTTGTTTTGAGAGGAAAGTCAGTTGTTGTAAGGAGTATCTGAACTTACTTACATTTATAAAGCACATCTTCATCTTCTTGGTGGGTATGGTTGTGTCTGTTTTGGACTCGGAAAGGGTAGATCGGAGAGTTGTGAGGATGACAGGATGTGGTTTCAAAATGAAACGCTTTATCCGAGTCAGGAAAGGTACGGTTTTTGTTACATATTTTGACTTTTATTGTTGTTGTAAAGCTGTAAACGAAGATTTGATACAATTTTAGAATACAGGTTCACTTCAGAGGTAAAACCTGACAGCTCAGTCTAGAATCAGAGAAACTTTCTAACCAAGATCTTGGCCATACATATTTCTTGAAGACTGTACCAGGGGTCGAATTTCCCACTGTTCTGCTACTCCAAGAACAGTGCTTTTTATACAGGAACAGTGGATTTTCAAACATCACTGTTCTGGTGGAACAGTGTTCTTTTCATAAGAAAGTGGCATCATTGATCAATAACTTGATTTCTGTTTAAAAACAAATGTATATACAAGATTATCTTTAAAATATTTCTTTCACAAAATTTCAGTAAGAAAAAGCTTTTTTCCACATTGCTGGTAATTGTCAGCACAAATAATCATGAATACACAATTATGCAAGACTGAGTGCATGTGTATGACTGCACAACTGGACAATACTAAAAACTGACATAATGTTACATATTTCCAAATTACACATATTATTAACCACTAAAGCTACTTTGTAATTAAAAGTAGTTGCATATTAACCCTTACTCTACCACGCGGCGATATTATCGCTTTTGGGTGCCCCATCTTTGGCCCCGCCTCCCGAGCTCATTTTCAAATAAGTGCTGGTAGAGTAAGGGTTAATCAACCTGTAACAAATGCGCCAACTCTAAAATATTGGTAGCATGGTACAGGTGGGCGGGTCCTGGAAGCGGAACGGGCCCGACTCTGCTGCCTGGAAGACAAAGGACTCTTCAATAATCATGCCTTGATTAACCCTTACTCTACCACGCAGCGATATTATCACCTTTTTGGGTGCACCATCTTTGGCCCCGCCTCCCGAGCGCATTTTTAAAGAGATGCTGGTAGAGTAAAAAAGAAATTTGTCCTGTTTTCGGCAAAAAGTTGGAACAGTGAAATCTGCTCCAGAACAGTAGCACAAATTTTAAGTTTTGACTCATGTGTACTCCCTGTGTATTCTTTTGGCTTATTTTCGTGTTGATTATATGTATGGCGTATTTTTTTGGACATAATTTGGAAAGGAATGCATCAAACTGGCATATTTTCATGCATTCTGTCTGATTGATTGTTTCTTATGCACTTGTTAGTTGTATGACTCACCCTACTCCCCTTCCCCCTCCCCCCGGCAATTTCAGTCAAATGCGAGTCATTGACATATGAAACTGACTCACATGTACGTCATTGTACCGAGTTGTCAGTCACCAGATTGACTCTAGGGGGAGTCAATTTACTTCAGACCTATTCACTTTGTAGAGGTTAGTGATTTGGGGGCAAGTCATTTCAAAAGAAATGTCAGTCACCTAAGTGACTGAGGGGTTTGTCAATGTACATGTTTTGGTCACCAACCTTGGTGCAATGACTCACCTTGTCCGAGGCTGTAGGGGTGAATCACACAATTGACGAAGTGCATAATGCTAGTGTTCCCTATGACAGACAATTCAAGTGATACTGATGTAAACAAACAGTGTCTGGCATGTTTGAACCAATGACATAAACAAAAACATTTTTTACTTAGGGAATAAAGCTATACGGAGGGTATGCAACTGACGTCACACGAATTGGGAGATTCTTGGTGTATTTAAAGAAAAAAAAAATCAATAAAGTGCTGGTGTATTTATTCTTGGTTGTATAAAAATGTCCACTGTGTGACCTAAGAAGTGAGCAGCCACTGCCAGGGAATGTCAGACTGAAGCAGGGGTGCAGATCTATGTCTGAGTTGAAGGGGGTGAAAACTCGAGCAGTGGTGATGCAAGAATTTTTTTGGGAGGGCAAAGAAAGTGAAAATTCGATAAATGTGTGAGCAGCCCCTCCCCCCTCCAAAAATTGTTTTTAAACCTAAAAGGAATTGTTTTTACGATTGTTCTGGCTAAAATTTCAATTATTTTCTCCATATCATTTTCTTTTGAAGCTATGCAATATTTTTTCTCAATATACATCAAAGCTTCCCGAAAATAAAGGAAAGTTAAACAAAAAATTGAAGCAAATTTCACAAACTGTAACCAAAATTCACTAGCAGGAAAGACATTTTAAGAAAATTGAAGAAAAAAATCAGAAAATGAATAGAAACTTCTCAAAAATTGAAAAAAAATTCCAGAAAATGAAGGAAATTGCATGAAAATTAAAGAATTTTCATAAAAATTAAAGAAATTTTCACGAAAATGTGGAAGAAAATTAAAAAATTAAGGCAAATTTCATGGAAATAAAGGAAAACTGCCAAACTCGAAGCAAATTTCACAAAAATGAAGGAAATGCTACGAAAATTGTTGGAAATTGCACAAAAATTGAAGGAAGTTGAACGAAAATGAAGAAACTGAAAGCAAAAACACCTGAATGCTTGCTTTAAATTTCATTTTCATTAATTCAATTTTCATATAGGGGTCCTACTTATATATATGTATATATATATATTTTTTTTTTTTTTTTTTTTTTTTTGGGGCTGGTCATTTCTTCAGTGATCTGGTCATTCCTTCAGTGGTCCGGTCATTCCTTCTGTGGGCTGGTCATTCCTTCAGTGGGCTGGTCATTCCTTCAGTGGGCTGGTCATTCCTTCAGTGAGCCAGTCAATCCTTCAGTGGGCTGGTCATTCCTTCAGTGGGCTGGTCATTCCTTCATTGGTGTGTTCTTTCCTTTAGTGGGCTGGTCATTCCTTCGGTGGGCTGGTCATTCTTTCGGTGGGCTGGTCATTTCTTCGATGGGCTGGTCATTCCTTCGTTGGGCTGGCCATTCCTTTGGTGGGTTGGCCATTCCTTCGGTGGGTTGGCCATTCCTTCATTGGGCTGGCCATTCCTTCAGTGGGCTGGCCATTCCTTCAGTGGGCTGGTCATTCCTTCATTGGTGTGTTCTTTCCTTTAGTGGGCTGGTCTTTCCTTCGGTGGGCTGGTCATTCTTTCGGTGGACTGGTCATTTCTTCGGTGGGCTGGTCATTCCTTCGTTGGGCTGGCCATTCCTTTGGTGGGTTGGCCATTCCTTCGGTGGGCTGGCCATTCCTTCATTGGGCTGGTCATTCCTTCAGTGGGCTGGTCATTCCTTCATTGGTGTGTTCTTTCCTTTAGTGGGCTGGTCATTCTTTCGGTGGGCTGGTCATTTCTTCGATGGGCTGGTCATTCCTTCGTTGGGCTGGCCATTCCTTCGGTGGGTTGGCCATTCCTTCGGTGGGTTGGCCATTCCTTCATTGGGCTGGCCATTCCTTCAGTGGGCTGGCCATTCCTTCAGTGGGCTGGTCATTCCTTCAGTGGGCTGGTCATTCCTTCATTGGTGTGTTCTTTCCTTTAGTGGGCTGGTCTTTCCTTCGGTGGGCTGGTCATTCTTTCGGTGGACTGGTCATTTCTTCGGTGGGCTGGTCATTCCTTCGTTGGGCTGGCCATTCCTTTGGTGGGTTGGCCATTCCTTCGGTGGGCTGGCCATTCCTTCATTGGGCTGGCCATTCCTTCAGTGGGCTGGCCATTCTTCCTTCAGTGGGCTGGCCATTCTTCCTTCAGTGGGCTGGTCATTCTTCCTTCAGTGGGCTGGCCATTCTTCCTTCAGTGGGCTGGCCATTCTTCCTTCAGTGGGCTGGCCATTCCTTCTTCAGTGGGCTGGCCATTCTTTCTTCAGTGGGCTGGCCATTCTTCCTTCAGTGGGCTGGCCATTCTTCCTTCAGTGGGCTGGCCATTCTTCCTTCAGTGGGCTGGCCATTCTTCCTTCAGTGGGCTGGCCATTCTTCCTTCAGTGGGCTGGCCATTCTTCCTTCAGTGGGCTGGCCTTTCTTCCTTCAGTGGGCTGGCCATTCTTTCTTCAGTGGGCTGGCCATTCTTCCTTCAGTGGGCTGGCCATTCCTTTAGTGGGCATCTCTAGTATTTTAAAATACACCCAAGGCACATGCAGATACAAGTTACTTTCAGAAGGTTGCAAAGAATACAAATTTTAAGAAGTTATACAAGGGGCTTAATTGCAAGTAGTTTATATAATTTCTTATTGAATGGGCAGTTTAAATTGCCCCATAGACCATTCATTAGAAGTATTTTCACTCAAGAATCCTTTTGACAGTACATGAATTTGGAAAGCCTTGAGGCAGCTAAGACTTTTCCCAAGATTGTCCCATGTTTGTGTATCTAGATGCTCAGGGGAATAATCGTCTCTTAAGAACTCTCCCAAGAACTGGCATTGATCTTGAACAGTACTTAAATGCTGGCCATATAAAGCTGCTGAACCGTGACAAGCTAATTGATGCTTTGTCAATTGTTTATTTACTGGTCAACAGTTCCATTTTTTTTTTTTTTTAAACAGGAAGTCTTGCATTTCTAAAAGCAATAAACGTCCCATCCTTACACTGAACATAAGGTACCTGGTGGAAGAGCATTATGAAGTAGTCATCTTATTTTAACAACCTGTGTTATACAAAGTTATTCCAGAAGCTTTGTTATTCATTATTTCACTCTTTGTTTATTCTTAAAATCCTGCTCTACTGCCTTTCATGCACACACATAGGAGATAAGTAATTTTTGTTTGAATTTTGAATCGACTCACATTAAAGGTTGTTAGGTCCATAGTTCCTGAAAACTTTCCTTCGACTTGTAAAGAAAATGTCCGCAAGTTCTTCAATTTTGCTGTCTTCACTTCCTTCTTTCACAACTTAGTGGAGTAAATGGCATGGTCATCATTTTTACAATGTAATTTATTCTCGTTAATAATAATGTGCCACACACCTGTGCATATTTACCTACATTTTTATTGCTGTTGTTCATATATTTGCTGAAGGACAGTGTGGCACTCCAGTGGACATAAAATCACCAATATTAATAAAAAACAATTATGTATGTATGGAAGAAAAACATCAATGAAAGTTATAACAGTGAAATTGATGGAGGGTATAAAGGTACATGGACAGATGGAGATCTTATGTTTATGAGAAAGAGTTTGAAATTATGAACAGTGTAGTCCTAAAATTACTTAAATCAGTCGCTGAAAATCATTCGACTCATTGTCCAGCTAAAATTTGATAGAGGTATGATGGAAATTCAAAGGCTTTTGGTCATATCTAACTGCTCTCGTTCAAAAAAAAATCGTAGTGAAGAATTAAAATACAAAAATAAAGTTTGCATAATTTATGGTAGTAAAAGCTAAATTCTTTCGAGCCATTAGGCTCATTGAGCCGGTGCCTATCTTCGGTTTGCATTGCGCAAGCGGATGAGAGTACTCTACTCCTCCTGGACGGGACGCCAAGTCCATTGCAGATTAACTCCCCAGCAGTGCTGGTACTCAATTTACAGCTGAGTGGACTAAAGCAAGTTAAGTGTCTTACTCAAGGACACAATGCAGTGCTCACAACGGGAATCGGACTCTGTACCTCTCGAATACGAGCATGACTCCTTAACCACTGAGCCACAGCACCTCTGAATTTATTATATATAGTAAGGCTTTAAAATTCTAAATGTTGTGAAATGGTCAATTTTTAATTGATTTTGATCAACTTGTTTGCTAATTGATTGATTTATAGCTGGTTCTCTTTCAATTAAACTAAAGTTGTTGCTTCCTGTCCATATATCTTGTTTAAAGGCCAACTATCATCTCTAACGTGTAGTTGAATATATTTCAATTTGTGTGTTTTAATTGGTCAATGTACAATGATCCAATTTGCACTTGTACTGATAGGCCAATCAGAAATTGTGGAATAAAATGTACATAGCCACATTTTAATCATGACAGATGGTCTTTAAGCGGGGTATGCAAGAGAGCTAGGTGCCCGATCATGGAGGAAGAAAACAAGTTAAAAGTGAGATGGGGTTGGTGTTGTGGAGTTACTGGGTAGATATTGTCACAGATGGAGGGAGGGAGGGAGGTTGAAGCAACAGAAGGGACATTGTGGTACAAGGAGGAGGGCATTGTGGTACAAGGCGGGGGAATTGTGGTACAAGGAGGGGGCATTGTGGTACAAGGAGGAGGCATTGTGGTACAAGGAGGGGGCATTGTGGTATAAGAAGGGGGAATTGTGGTACAAGGAGGGGGTATTATGGTACAAGGAGGGGACATTGTGGTACAAGGAGGGGATTGTGGTACAAGGAGGGGGCATTGTGGTACAAGGAGGGGGAGGGGACATTGTGGTACAAGGAGGGGGAATTGTGGTACAAGGAGACATTGTGGTACAAGGAGGGGCATTGTGGTACAAGGAGGGGGAATTGTGGTACAAGGAGGGGGCATTGTGGTACAAGGAGGGGACATTGTGGTACAAGGAGGGGTATTGTGGTACAAGGAGGGTAATGTGGTACAAGGAGGGGACATTGTGGTACAAGGAGGGGACATTGTGGTACAAGGAGGGGACATTGTGGTACAAGGAGGGGATATTGTGGTACAAGGAGGGGACATTGTGGTACAAGAAGGGGGTTAGGGCAGAACAAGAGGTTGCAACACAAAGATGTGGTTCAAGCAAAAGGCAAACAATTATAGCTGAAGGAGGAATTGGCATGGTTGAGAATAGAAGTATAGTAAGGGTTGATTGCAACATAATATATGATTTAAAACAGATTGGGGAGGTGGATTGTTAACCACCATATATGTGGGTTTACAAACTTGATGTGCTGACTGCATAAATACCACATATAAATACATACTTGACAAGAACCAAGTAATTTGCCCAATGAGTTGGTTGATTTGATATAATTTCTGTTGCTGAATTTTGCATAAGGATGTTCCTTGTAATCAAATTTGTATAAGCAGAGCTGGAAAGCAAATAGTATGACAAAAATGTTTGATAAGTTTAAATGCACCTATAATACACATACTCCTGTTTTGTTTGTTTTGTATGTGTTGGTCCCGTTGCCCTGCGTTCTTGTTTTGTATGTCTTGGTTCCATTGCACTGTGTTCTTGTTTTGTATGTGTTGGTTCCGTTGCACTGCGTTCTTGTTTTGTATGTGTTGGTCCCGTTGCACTGCATTCTTGTTTTGTATGTCTTGGTTCCGTTGCACTGTGTTCTTGTTTTGTATGTGTTGGTTCCATTGCACTGCGTTCTTGTTTTGTATGTATTGGTCCCGTTGCACTGCATTCTTGTTTTGTCATTGTGTTGGTCCCGTTGCACTGCGTTCTTGTTTTGTATGTGTTGGTTCCGTTGCACTGCGTTCTTGTTTTGTCGTTGTGTTGGTGTTTTATTTGTAAAGCACCACTGAAGATAAGATTGCCAGATCGAAGTGTGCACTATATAAATTTATGGATTAATATTATGATTATATATATGTATATATATATATATATATATATATATATATATATATATATATATATATGTAATATACAAATACACACACACATATTATATGTGTGTGTGTACAACTATGTTGCTGTTCAGGTTACAAATTTCCATTTTGTAAATGTAAAAATAATGCATTTTGATGTATTTAAAAATGCTGCCCTCATTAGGATTTCAATTTTGAGGGGAATCTAATAATGTTTTGCTTCCATTGTGAAAAGCTATTGCCAGCTCCTGTTGTATTTAAGGTATCATTTATAGAGCCCTGTCTTTAATTTATAAGCATTAAAATATTTAATTTTTTCCTATGAGATGTTAATAAAAAGCTTCTTTTCTTTTTGATGATGGTTGTGGATTTTCAGCTGCATTTGGAAACCATGTAATCACTTTCACTTGATGACATCAGCAATTTGTGTGGCTCTTGGGTAATTTTTGTTGCATCATGGCAGAGAGGGAATATCTAAGATCTGGGAATATCTCAGATTAGGGAATATTGGTTTGGTCAGGGACATGGTGTCCAGAAATTGAATCCAACCCCTAAATCACAAGAAACCAGATGTGTGTAAATGACTGAAAACATGTAACATCTGATTTCTAAAAGACTCCTCCTTGTTTGCAGGTCCGGCTATGTTTCTGCCATGCCATAAAACACCAGGACAGGGACTTGGTGCCCCTCCAACCCCCTATATCACAAGAAATACAGACTTAAGTATATGACTGAAAATATTTAATATCCAAGAAGGTACCTCCATATTCGTAGGCCTGGCTATACTTCTGTAGGGTTTTAGAAGTTTTTACTGGAAGGTAGCCTTTCTGCCCTCTTATGCAATAGGAATGATCTGCTACTTACTAATACACATACAAATCTTGTTCCATTGCCCAACATATTTACTATCTTACCTAATTAGAAGTGAACATAATATACCTCAAACATTGTTTTTCCAGGAACAATTCATGGCATCCTTTTGGGTACCCTTTGCCTTGCTGATCCCTGTCTGCATCCTACCTCACTCTATGATAATGATTCTGTAGCTGGTATTTTTAATCGCTTCATTCATTTATTGATTGGTTTTGATTAATGAAAATTCACAGAGAATATTAATAATCAAGCAAACATTCAATCAAACAGAACTGACATTTTCTAATAATGATGCAACTAATTTTTTCTGTTCTCTTTCCGTAGAAATTGAAGCAACTGAGGCGTGTGTATGGTTAAAATCGACAGGCTTCCCCCAGTATGCTCAGCTGTTTGAAGGTAAGTGCTCGCTGATTTATATGTTGGACTACAGATAGGAGAGGCAGAGGGGGAGATGCTAATCCTGTGGTCTCCCGAGGACCTTTAATTTGTACTCGTGCCCTCCTACCGTACCGCTCTCAGTCAAAAAGTGAGGCTATAAGTTTGCCAAGTCAAGGGAATTTTAAAACAACACCAGTCAAATTATTAATAATTGTATCATTGAAAAATTAAATATTCATAAGAAATAATTATGATTAATTTGAGCATTAGTATCACGGCTTTTCAGGAGTACCACTACGTGTACTAAAAGTGTGGTCAAATTTGTTTGAGACTCAAGACAAATAAGCCTTCAATTAAACTTGAAAATATTAGTTTCTTATTTAGTAAACGAAAAAATTGACTTACTTTGATTCAATTTATCTGAAAAGCAAAATATTTCTTAGCAATACATGAAAACAAAAACTTGACCATCTCATTAAATTATTTCACGATAATATTAAATCCTTGATCATTATTGTAGATACCATCAAAACATTCATATTGGCAGACTAATTCCAGCAGCAAGTGTGGTCTGTCAGCTCAAAAAGTCAACAACCTTTTCATTTATAAGGCTAACTGCTCATGTATGACATGCATTTGTGCACCTGCTTATGTGCTGACTAGTATGTGGTCATCCTTTAGCCTCAGTTAAACACTGAAGGTGTGAACTAGAGGAACCTCTTGACCTCCGGTAATGACCAGTGGTAGGCTATTAATTAAGACAAGAAACCTGCCAACTGGGACTTTGAGCCTTGGTCAATCAAATTGTGTGGACACAAGGGTTTTGGAGGCTTGGTCTTATTCTTTATGATGTATGAAATGAAAAATTATTATAAGGGTAATTGCTTAGAACAACTGAATAATCAATATTTGTATTAATTATTTTGATCTTCAAAATCACCTGAGAAACACAAACCTGGTTGGTATATGTTGTAGTAGTGCTAGTTGAACAAACTGTATGCACAGTAACCGCTGATTTTTCTACAATTTTGTCAGTTATAATTGAATTAGAAATTCTATATAGTGGGCTCTAAACTTATTTGAATTTGTACATGTTTCTTGGCATTTATGAATGTTGAGTTGCATATTATGTTTTGAGAGGCAGAAAAGCTCCGAAAAATTTGTTGTCACTGTCAAAACTTCACTTCTTCAAGTTTCTGTAGTGAAGTATGACAGATCTTACAGGCTAAACTCATCAAAAATGTCTAGTCGAGGCCTGTATATGCAGTCATTGTGTCAAGGCTTCACTTCTTCAAGTTTCTGTAGTGAAGTATGACAGATCTTACTGGCTAAACACGTCAAAATTGTCTAGTCGAGGACTGTATATGCAGTCATTGTGTCAAGGCTTCACTTCTTCAAGTTTCTGTAGTGAAGTATGACAGATCTTACAGGCTAAACACGTCAAAATTGTCTAGTTGAGGACTGTATATGCAATCATTGTGTCAAGGCTTCACTTCTTCAAGTTTCTGTAGTGAAGTATGACAGATCTTACAGGCTAAACACGTCAAAATTGTCTAGTCGAGGACTGTATATGCAGTCATTGTGTCAAAGCTTCACTTCTTCAAGTTTCTGTAGTGAAGTATGACAGATCTTACAGGCTAAACTCGTCAAAATTGTCTAGTCGAGGCCTGTATATGCAGTCATTGTATCAAGGCTTCACTTCTTCAACACCTGTAGCCAGAAGTAGAAAAGTTGAGTCGTATCTTACTCAAACCAGGGAGCTGTCCAAACATATCAAAATTGTCTAGTGGCTGCTACAGAAGCAAGTCACTGGGTCAAGGTGCTCAAGTAAAGTGATCTGGCTAATGTGGTTAGCATTATCTACAGCTATCCTCCAAAGCAGTTATTTACAACCTACAATAGGACCCCCGTTTTAATTTGATGGGAGCTGATAAAGCTTGTAACAGTGATTACTCAATGGCCCTGTAGATGGGATGTTTACATCTGCCCTGGGTATTAAATGATAGTCATTAAGGATATTAATGACTATTTGATGGTAGCCAGAAGTGTCTGTTAATACTGGTGTATGCTGTAGGGTTAGATGTATGGTTGTCTCTGTATCAATCAGACAACAGATTACATAAATTATTCTGAGATAGGTTGTACAAAATACACACTGAAGTGTGAATTTGCCCAAGTTTTCCAAGAGTCCAAGTTAAGATTTCTCACCTCTTTATTTGATGTAGGTACATACAACACAGGCTCTTCAGTCTTGGTTGTGATCATGAAAATGTAGAGAAAATAAGATGGTTCAATGTTCTTTCTTTGTAGCCAAAATATATCAGCTCAGTCTGTGACATACACATAATGAAGAATCCATTACCTCTGGGCAATAATCCATCCACAGGGGCAATAATCCATCCACTGGGGCAATAATCCATCCACAGGGGCAATAATCCATCCACAGGGGCAATAATCCATCCACTGGGGCAATAATCCATCCACAGGGGCAATAATCCATCCACAGGGGCAATAATCCATCCACAGGGGCAATGATCCATCCATAATTTATCCATCACAATAATCCATCCACAGGGGCAATAATCCATCCACAGGGCAATAATCCATCCATGATCCATCCATCCACAAAAGGGGGGGCAATGATCCATCCACAGGGGCAATGATCCACCCATCCACAGGGGCAATAATCCATCCACAGGGGCAATAATCCATCCACAGGGGCAATGATCCATCCACAGGGGCAATGATCCATCCACAGGGGCAATAATCCATCCACAGGGCAATAATCCATCCACAGGGGCAATGATCCATCCACAGGGGCAATGATCCATCCACAGGGGCAATGATCCATCCACAGGGGCAATGATCCATCCACAGGGGCAATGATCCATCCACAGGGGCAATGATCCATCCACAGGGCAATTCATCCACAGGGCAATGATCCATCCACAGGGGCAATGATCCATCCACAGGGGCAATAATCTATCCACAGGGGCAATGATCCATCCACAGGGGGCAATAATCCATCCACAGGGGTAATAATCCATCCACAGGGGCAATAATCCATCCACAGGGGCAATAATCCATCCACAGGGGCAATAATCCATCCACAGGGGCAATGATCCATCCACAGGGGCAATGATCCATCCACAGGGGCAATGATTCATCCACAGGGGCAATGATCCATCCACAGGGGCAATAATCCATCCCAGGGGCAATAATCCATCCACAGGAGCAATAATTTCATGTCACGAACAAAACATGGAACGGTCCTGCCATTTTTCCCTCTTAAGGCAAATAAATCATTAAAGGAGCACTAGACCAAATAGTGAGGGCGTATTTTTAAGGGTCCTCAAAAATTAAATGCTTATCTAGCACTCAGTGGTATAGTAATTTTCAGGTAAATATGAATATTCAAGTGACCTTTGCCCTCTCGTTGTCTGTGGGCTGTGGATGCATGAAGTTTATCGATCTGTTGTGGATGATATATACATGAAATTTGCATAAAAGAGCCCGTGATTTTTCGGTCTAGTGCTCTTTAAGTTGTCTTTTTCATAACGGGTGCCACAACACACACTTTTACTCATCTAGTAAATAGACTCATGTAGTAAATAAATTTATGTTATCAATAGTTGATTTCTTTCCCAAGTGCTCATTGTTAAACACCTGTCAGATGAAGACCTTTTAGCCTCCTGCTGTAAAGTACCTGCTCCTACACATGAAAGTAAGGGCTGGAAAAATGGAATTGGCTATGGAAAACAAGGTCTGCATTCTTCTTCACAAATTGGGGACCACAGGGCTGTAAATTTCCACAAAGTGTGGAGACAACAGGGATGTACTTTTCCTCCACAATGAGGGGGGAGGGGGTGGGTGACATCAAATATAAAGAGTTTTAGATTAAAATATTACCCCATTTTAGATTTGAAATATTGTCCCAAGAAAATTGCTAGACCTCATTACCATCTTAGGACTGTCACTTCTGTCATATTTATTGAATGGCTGGTCAGTATATGTTCGTCTTGCCATTATAAGTGGTGCCCGTAGCCCCAGGGTCTCGGAGTACTACAGGCACGTCAATCTATTGTTATTTCTTTGTCGTTGTATTTAATTAGATAAATATCTTGACCACTCAGAAATAATGTTTAATTGTACTGTATGTATGCTAAATGTACAATAACATCCAAAAAAAAATATATATATATATTTTTTTTTCTTCAATTTTTTTTCTTAAAAACTTCTCTCTAGCCATCAAGCATATTTTTTTAACCTGTCTCCTATACCAGAACTGAAGATCTATTCTCTCCTTACTCTCCTCAATCTTGAACCTATTTGAAAACAATTCTTCCTCAAACATCATCAACTTCCTTTGCAACAAAACCTCTTCCACCACATATAATCTCCCCCTCCCCATCCTTTCTACACCTAACCTTACACACTCCTTTCTTTTCACCTAATTTTTCTTATACTCTGACTGTCGCGGTGCTGTTAAACATCAACAAACCAAATCTAGAAGTGTGGGTGACAGGTTCCCCTTCCCCCTGGGGAATATGCCCTCCCCTCTGTTGGAAACAAAACTGATACTTGTTGTGTTTATAACCTTTTTCTATGGACACGACTTCCACTTACTGAGCATTTCATTATTGATCTTTAACTTTCTTGGAAAATTTGGAAGTCAAACTTTATTTTGTGAAAACACATGGAAGTTGTGATGCCTTTCAGTTTGTTTATGCCCTTTGAACCATCTGAGTCATCAGCATCGCCACATTATAATCCCTAAGTGCTCTGAATTAAAGACTTCCTTACCACCTCCTGTTACAAGCATGCAGGAAGTTGTTGGTTGATCCCATCCCTCCAATCCTCTAGGATTACAACTTGCTAATAACATACCAAGAACATCAACTAACAAAACCACAACAAATTGCAGGGATTTACCCTTTCTTCTGCCTTAACCTTTCTTGACTCTACCAGCACTTTTTTGAAAACGCGCTTGGGAGGCATGGTGAAAGATGGGGCACCCAAAATGGTGATAATATCGGCGTGTGGTAGAGCAAGGGTTAAGCACAGGCTGACTATTGAAGGGTCCTCTGTCTTCCGAGCAGCATATTTGGGCTCGTTCTGCTTCAGTGGGCCGCCCACCGGGACCATGCTGCATTATATCTTTGAGTAGGTACACTAGTCGCAGGTTGATTACTCTACCAGCACTTTTTTGAAAATTTGCTTGGGAAGCGGGAAGCGGTCAAAGATAATATCCATGGTAGAGTAAGGAATAAACAAATAGAATAAATTGCTGAAGCTTCAAAACATGCTCTTTTTTGACAAGTAAATGATTGATACTGTAGGAGCCTTATTATTATGAGTTTGGCACCAGACCCTGATCCTAACCAGATTGGTCTTTATCTTTGTTGAATGTTTATGTAGAAGTGAAATGTTTTGTAGTGTTTTAGTTTCTATTGGGTTCTTATTTATTTTGGTTGCGATGATTCATCAGCAGGGAATCCCTTTCACTGTAAAAGGAAAGGAGTATCTTGATGATTCTGATCCGGGTTTTGTGATGTTAGTCATTCCTTCGGAGAAATATGACAGAGAATATTCTTGGATTAAATAAGGTTTAGTGAGGTTAGTGGTTTGCTAATGAGGGGGTTGAACTGAGAGAAAAGTGATTTGGGGCTGTCATGGTGTCATAAAGGGACCTAGAGTCGTGCAATTCCTTTTCAAATTGTTGCAAGCGATAAACTGATTAAAAGAACCGTCTCTGTGTATGATTAATTACATGCACCATTTTTGCACATTGATCATTAGCAGTCAGCTTATGGAGTGTGGGACTGCCTCAGCTTTATTAATGAGTTTAATCCCTGCTTGAGATATAAATCCGCTTAACTACCTTTTGTGACTTCTCTGGCTACCAAACTAATGCAATTCCTAGTCAGTAAATCAAATCAAATCATTTTATATTTTTAAAGGAACGGTGTTGTCCCATAAATAGATTTAAAAGGGAACCCTGTCGAGCTGTCAACATCACTTCCGGTTTTCTATATTCCTTACTGATTGCGAGAAATTAGTGATGTTATGGATAACATACACAGGCTTCTATGTTTTGTTCGACGAATGTGTGATCAATAACATCGCAGATATCTCGCGATTACTAAGGAAAATTGAAAACCGGAAGTGATGTTGACAGCTCGGCGGCATTCACTTCTGAATTTATTTATTTATGGGACGATACCTGTCTGTCCTTTAACAAAAAAATAGTAAATGACTTCAATTGTTAACAGTTAAGCTCATTGTGTTACTAGGTGCTACTAGCTCTTTAATTAACCCGGTCATGTTCATATCCAAGTTTAACTTATTTCCTGATAGACACAAGTTCTTCCTGTATTTCTTATTGGGTTTGAGTGTTTTTGTCGCTTAATGGTTTCTACCTAGTATGCTTGGCCTACTTTAACCCTTACTCTACCAGGGCTTTGTAAAAATGCGAACCCAATTTTCGTTACTTTTTTATATGCATTTTTGACAATTTTCCTTTCATTTTCTTTCATTACAAGTTTGGTTGGAATGGAAGCTTAGATATTTATCTTTTGAAAGCCAAATTAGGAATTATTGGACAAAAATATGCAAATTAAGAAAATTTTGACTAAATTTGGTCAACAAATGGTTAATTTTTGCACAAATATAACTTCTTGTCAATATTGAAAACAGAGATTTGTGTTACATATTTAGATTCTTTATAAAATTTCCCTTTCTAATGATGCTAATCTAAAAATTTGAAAAGATTGAAAAACACCAAAAATGATTTTAGTCAAATGACCCCTGAAAACTGCAGTAGAAAAACTATAACGCAGTAGTCTCGTCTCGGTGAGACTAGAATCTGGAGGCTGCGTTCATATCCACTACACTACATCATTGAAAATGGTGTGGTAAAATTTAATTATTTTAGGAAAGGTTCCAAATAGAGGGGTATGCCTCTATATATATATATCAAATGAAAGGAAATTGCAGCACTTTTGAATGGCGGTTCAACGAAGCATGTGCGATATACAATTTTTTTGGGGGGGAAAAAACAAAAATGGCAGAATTTCATGAAATTTTGAAGAAATTTTTTCAGACCAAAAGATTGCAGGTAGGGATTATAAAAATTAGACCAAAAGTTAATAATATTATATAATGTCTTAGGATTTGCATATTGGATTTTGAAGCAAAGATGTGATCTTGAAGTTATTGTAAGATTTAAAAGAAGAAAGAAAAAACATTTTTTTTGTCAATTTTTTAACAATTTTTGAGTTTTACCCATTTTCAAGCTACTTTTTCTCAAAATTCAGTAATATGACCCCATAAAAAGTTACATTTTGTGAAATATTTGCATACTTTAAAATGATACCAAGCCTATATGACTGGTAAAGTCCCAATTTTATTTTTGGAAAAAGGTGGTTTCAAAGCAATAATATCGCCTGTGGTACAGTAAGGGATGCAAAATCACTTTGGTAGTCATCAGGCTCTGATATGATTGATATCATGTTTTCATTGTTGAAATTAGAACAAATAAGAGGTAAATTAATCCATCAATTTTGTTTAATTAACAAGTAAAAAAGGTGTGAACAGGTGAGCAAACTGAGCTTTGTTATGCGGCTAATTTTACACCTGTACACTGTTTTTGTTTGTTTGTGAATTAAAGGAGTAAGGGAAGTGGAATTGTGCTTTAGGGTGAAGAAACTAATATTCTTAAATAAATAAAGAAAAAAAGTGAAGAAAGAAAAAAAATCTTATATTGATGAAATTGACGATACTTTGTTTCAAATTAATACCAACTGGAAAGAAACTTTCTGGAATAAAAGGTGTTGTGAAGCATTATTGACTTTCCTTTATGAGGTTGCGAGTCAGTTGTTCATTGACTGAAAAGGGCCAAATCTGCTTTAATTGACACTTATCTGATTTTCATTGACATGTTTTTTTAATAAATGATTCTCACTCGTGCCTTGCCCCTGATAATTTTTTTCCCCGATGGGTTAAGGAGTCCTCAAGAGTATTTGTACCAAATATATCAATAGAATGTGGAGTAGGGTTGTTTCAATGGGTTCTTTTACAAGACAGTAAATCTCAAAACTTCCACATTAAGATATATTTGTATTGAAATTAAGATGGTATTTATAAACAATAAAAATAATGAATGAAGCATGGAATAAATTTCCTAAATTTGTTATTGTATTTTCGGCGTGTGATCATGTGCACGATAAACGATTGAAAAAATGGATCGTTTATTGTTTACTGAGTTAAACGAAAATGCACATCCCTACAATTAATCGATAATAGCATCACACAAATACACTTCAGAGTGGCAATCACACAAAATATAACTAAAATGATTTTATAAATTTCTTTTTAAGTTTTTTTGCCTATAAGATGGACTTACTTGACCCCTGAAGAAACTCATCACAGATAAGTGATTTTACGCATCAGTTATTAGACACTCTTTTCTGTATGCAAACAAAAGATGTTCTTGTGAGAAGCCAGATAATGTTACTGCAGGCAGCTGTTACTTAAGTTTCCTGGTTATTAACACTGGTGATTTAAAAATTTGTAGCCCAAGTGGGCTGAGTTATTCAATTGCGCTATATGGATATATAGCCAATTCAAGGCTATTTTACTTTTAAAGCTTTAGTTTTTAAATGCAAGTTATAACCTAAACGAGCCGTCAATAACGAAAGCTATACCCCAATTTAGCTGTAGTGTGGGACTAATCCCGAATGGATATCAAGCTTAATTAGCATATGTGCTAGATGGTATTTTAATGCTCCAACCAATGAAAACATAGTGTTTTTATATGGAGATAATTTGGTGGTTTTTTTAAAGCCATTGTTATTATATATGCTAAATTCATTCGCATTGTGCCAAGCGAAATCTGATCTAAAATTGGGATGTGGGTTTAGCCTCGCATAAGCTAAAAATCCCTTAAAGGGATGTTGAGCTGAAAACTGTGTTATGGTTTCATTAAGCCACACTAAATATAGCTCTCCTATGAGACAGTTCTTTATCTTCCCTCCTATAGCTGCTTTCTCACTTGAGTATGAGTTTCAAATCAGATCCACTGCCGGCAATCAGATCTACAGTTACTGTGAGAAAGCTCGCTGAATCAGCTAGCTGTCACTTGATCTTGATCTTAACAGAGGGTAGGATCATGATCCAGACCTGGTGATCAGATCCACCAGTGAGATTCTTCAAAACATGTGTGAACACAGATCAGTGACTTTTGATCATGTTAGTGACACAATATTCCGTTCTAACTTGCTAATCAATGACTTCCCTTGCAACTTCCTTTTCACTCATATCCCACAATCAGATCACCTGCAGTGGATCTAATCACCTGCAGTGGATCTGATCACCTGCAGTGGATCTGATCACCTGCAGTGGATCTAATCACTTGCAGTGGATCTAGTCACCTGCCATGGATCCGGTCACCTCCATGGATCCGGTCACCGCCATGGATCCGGTCACCTGCCATGGATCCGGTCACCTGCCAAGAATCCGGTCACTTGCCAAGGATCTGGTCACTTGCCATGGATCCAGTCACCTTCTGTGGATCCTGTCACCTGCCGTGGATCCGGTCACCTGCATCACCTGCCATTGATCTGATTACCTGCCATGGATCTGATCACATGCCATGGATCTGATTACCTGCAGTGGATCTGATCACCTGCAGTAGGCTTGGGCGATATTGAACATAATGCAATATCGATATATCGCCTGAAAAATATCGATAATATCGAAATATCGATATGCAAATTATAGGACGTCATACGTAAGCTGTATGTACTGTTCTGGGCAAGGTAATCTCGTCTCGCTCAAAAAAATGTCAAGTAAAACTTTTGTACAAATTAACAGAAATCACTGCAAAATATATACATATGATCTTCAAATAAACACCCATTATGTTTAAAAATGTTCTTTACATGGTTTCTATCTCAAAAGATCAATCACAGAAACTTTGAAAAAGTTCAGGCCTCCGCATATTCTTAAAAAAAAAAAAAAATGTTGTGGAACTGGTATTAGGCCTACACTGTATGCCTTACAAAAATCGGCTCCAATTCTTCTTAAAATTTTATAACTCACTTACTTCTTATAAAAGCTGTACTAAAGAGGCATTATTTTGGTAGCATTATATGGACTTCTAGAAATTCAGAAGTCCATATATGATGCATATTATTGAATTTCTAGTCTGCTTCTATCATCGCACGAGTGTTGTCACTAAGAAGAAACAGTGGTAGATGGTATGTGTACATAGTAAAGTACTGTACAGTAGTGATACTGTGTGTGTATGTAGTTACTGCACTGTACATTATCTGATCGATCTGGCAAGACCAGTTTGTCACTTTTACTTTGAACTTTCTGAACGAACAAAATAGTGAGAAAAACCTCATAATTTTGTTAGTAATTTGTCAATTAATGACTGTTTGATTTAAAAATTCAGATTCAGTATTCCTTTTGAGGCAACTTAACACGATGTTTGAGGATTCAACATCTTATGATTTTTGTTGTCTGAACATCGTAAGCCATCAAGTATAAAGTTGAAGTATTGCGCAATGCCTCTGTACTCCATGCGAGTCAAGTGGTTTTTGTTTATGGAAGGATTTTTGGGTAATTGTTATCACAATATTAATGTTTTAATAAAGTTTTATCATAACTGACTGCCTGAAACTTTGATATAATTGAAATTTATTACCTTTTTGTGGCTGCTTAATAAAAATAATTGGATGTTTGATAGTCATGTTTAGTTTTGTAATAGTTCATGTATTGTGTATTATTGAAAAAACATAATATCGATATGTCGATACGACCCTTGAACTCAATATCGGCCATATCGATATAGGTCAATATCGAAATATATCGAAATATCGATATATCGCCCAAGCCTAACCTGCAGTGGATCTGATCACCCGCAGTAGATCTAATCACCTGTAGTGGATCTGATCACCTGTAGTGGATCTGATCACCTGCAGTAGATCTGATCACCTGCAGTAGATCTGATCACCTGCGGCGGATCTGATCACCTGCAGCGGATCTGATCACCTGCAGCGGATCTGATCACCTGCAGCGGATCTGATCACCTGCAGCGGATCTGATCACCTGCAGCGGATCTGGTCACCTGCAGCGGATCTGGTCACCTGCAGTGGATCTGGTCACCTGCAGTGGATCTGGTTGTGAGCTTGCACTCAAAGTGGGAACACTGACATTATTCAAGTGATAACACATTAATTACATTAGTTGTTTCTACTCTTATTAAGCTGGTCTATCATCATGATCCAGAGATAAGTGAAAACACTGCCTAAAATCTTCAAAGGCCTAAATCCCAGTCCAGTTTATAGATTATACACATTCCAGGTTATCTAAACCTGACTAAAATAACCGGTAATGAGGTCTTTTGCCTCCTGCCAATTTTATGGTATTTTAGACCCAGGGATTACGAGGCAAATTTCAATTAGTGAGCTTGTAGTGTAAACACCAGCGCACCTTGATGAAGCCTTTTAGACAGGTTCTGTCAAGATCAGGCTCGGGTCTGTCACATCACGCCTCCATTTACGTCATTGATTTTGCCCTTCCTTTACAATGACCAGAGAGAAATTACACATCACTGGATCAGAGAGAAATTACTCATCACTAGATCACAAAGAAAGACAGTGCATTAAGATGAGTGAGGAGGAAAAGTGGAGGTTTGGTATCTTGAGAAGGTTTGTGGAGTGAATTACATGAAGGGTTGAGAATTAAGCCACTTTTTGTTTCTGATGCGATAGCATCAGGAACCTTTGCGGTCATGATGGCACGTGTGTGTATGTGTTTGTGTATGTTTGTGATGGCCAGCTCTTAAACGTGGTATCTCAAGAAAGATAAACTGGATTCATGTCATATGTGATAGACAGATAGCCCATGATGGGTTGATGTGCCCTGCTGTTTTTAATGGTGATGTCATGCATATTAATGAGGAGGCGGGACTTGATTTAAAAATCTTGAAATATTCATATTTTAAACACAGTGTGTCTGTTTTGTTTCATATTTGGTATAATTATGATGTTAGCTAGTGTGTACATGTTGATGATGTAAAAACGTTGAATTTTAGTAATATGCATAGTGGGCAGGCTTAATATTATGTTGTTGAAAATAGCTTGTAAACATACTCAAGAATGGTAAACTGGATTTATATCATATTTGGTATACAGATAGCCCATGGTCTGCAGATGTGCCCTATTGTTTTTTAGTTGTGATGTCATGCATATTAATGTGTAGGCGGGGCTAAATGTTAAAATGCTCATATTCTAACAACCGCACATCTGTTTTGTTTTATATTTGGTGTAATTATGATGTTAGCTAGTGTCTACATGTTCATGGCACAAAAATTGAATTTTAATAATATGCATAGTGGGCGGGGCATTACATGATTTTGTTGAAAAGGGCTTGTAAACACAGTATCTCAAGTAGTAGTTCACATGTGGTACACAAATAGCCATTGGTCCACAGTTGTTCATATGTATTAATTTTTTTTGTGGCAATGTCATGCATATAAATGAGTAGGCGGGACTTACTGTTAAAAAATGTTTAAATGCTCATAATCTAACAAGTGCGTATCTATGTGTTTTGTTTCATATTTGGTACAATTATCTTGTTAGCTAGGGTGTACATGTTCATGGCACAAAAAGTTGAATTTTATTAATATGCATAGTGATGGCTTAATATGAATTTGCTCTAAAGAGCTTGTAAACATGGTGTCTCAAGAACGGTTACTGGATTCATGTCATATTTGGCACACAGATAGCCAGATACACTCTATTGTTTTTGGTAGTGATATCATGCACATCAATAAATGGAGGGGCTTAAAGTGAATTTTTTTTAAAAAAGTGATAAATGAGCAACTGTACATCTGTTTTGCATCATATTGGGCATGATAATTTTGTTGGTTATTGTGTACATGCTTATGTTGTCAGCAGATGTCATTAATATGCATGGTGGGTGTGGTTTAATGTAAAGTGCTAAACGATGTAAACACCAACTGTACCCCAAGAATGATACATCAAATTTATGCTATATCAGTACACAGATGGGTTATGGTCTGTACATATGTTCTAGTGTTGTGGTAGTGATTTCATAAATATAAATGAGTAGCCGGGGCTTACTGACAAATTCTTGAAATAGGATAAATGAGCAACCATTTTTGCATCATTCTTGCTATGATAATGTTGTTAATTATTGTGCAAATGCTAATGTTGTCAACATTTTTATTGATCTGCATGGTGGGTATAATTTATGAATAAATATCCTGGAACAAATTTTCATGATATGCAATGACATGACAGTAGTTACAAATTTTGCAAATCAATTGAGCTAATGGAAAAGAAGCATCGGAACCACAAAACCTTTTGGTTCTGGTTGAAATATTTAAGAGTGCCCGGAAAGTTTTTTATTCGATCGTTAAATGGAGCTTTAAATTCCATTGCAATGTTGTAAAATTTACACAAATAAAGTCATTTTCTGAGTTGAAGCTATCTTTAGTATGAAAATGTCCCAAAATTTGTAGTAAAGGTCAATTTCTTTCTTCTCTGTATTATGTGGCATGGGATTCGAAAATAATGGATTGCATTATGGAGTGGTTTCTCAGCATGTCACAAATTGGCTTTCTTCCTAACCTATAAAGTTTTAATTTCTTAGACTTGATAAGATTGTTGCTTAAAATTATCAGCCCCCCGAGATGGGGTGCCCGAGATGGGATGCCCGAGATAGGATGCCCGAGATGGGATGCCCGAGATGGGGTGCCCGAGATGGGGTGCCCGAGATGGGGTGCCCGAGATGGGGTGCCCGAGATGGGATGCCCGAGATGGGGTGCCCGAGATGGGGTGCCAGAGATGGGGTGCCAGAGATATGGTGCCCGAGATGGGGTGCCAGAGATGGGGTGCCCGAGATGGGGTGCCCGAGATAGGGTGCCCGAGATGGGGTGCCCGAGATGGGGTGCCCGAGATGGGGTGCCTGAGATGAATCCTCCTCTAAGTTGAATCTCCTCTAAGTTGATTCCTCGCTATATAAAGAACTGAAGGGTCTAGTCTCCAAATATTAATTTACCCCAAAGTTTTTGGGGATGTGCATCCCAAGACTCTTTTCAATGCTTCTCAATACATCCCTATCATTTCTCTGTATCCAACAAAAGTGTAATGACAGATGGCTGTAAAGTTCAAAATTTAATGTACGTCAGTCAGTCTTGTTGTTATTCAGTCATGATGAAAGTGCACGAGAAAATGAGTGTAGCTTGTTAAATAAAATTGACTCACTTTTTGCAATTAATGTATCTTGGTAAATCAACCCTTATCAAATTCTATGGAGTCAGGTCTCAAACTTGTGCTGGTTTTCTTTTTGGCAGTAGAAGATTTGCAAGTATGATTGGTGCAAACTGACGATCATGTAAGCAGAATGTTATGGAATGGGAAGTTGTGTGTTGTTTGGTACTATATGGACCTCTCGAATCAATTTCAGACACTGCAAGAAAATTTACCATTTGATGAAGGATGTTGTCAACTTTGGTTAAGAGTGTAGTTTTGACGATACAGTCAATTAAAGGAAAATTTGGCAAGTAAACAACATGCAGTTTTTTTTCTTCTATTGCTTTATCTTCCTTCTTCCAGGGGTTGATTGAAAATATAGCGGACCAAAGCACCAATGGTCCCAAAAATTGTTTTCAGGTCTCCAGAAAGGAACAGACGAGTTGTGGTATACTCACAGAAATTTCTTTAACCTCTGCCTCAATTCTTCTGTGAGACATTCAATAGAATGGATGTAGATGTCTGAAAAACTCAACGTTAACGATATTATTCTCTGATTCTAATTTTTATATTATTTATTAAATGTATTCTTATCTACCCAGTAATATCTGTCTGTAAATATTCATGCCAACCAGTGGTGTGGCGACAGGGGAATGTGGGTCCGGACCCTACCCCACTTCAGATATAACATCAATTAATGATATTGACATCAAAGTTACCTCCCCAACCCCACTCTCTTCCTTCTTGGATAGCTGATGCCAACTGCTATTTCGCATTGTTGTAATAAACTACTAAAGTTGGAATACCAAGTAGAAGCAACAAGAAAATTAATTGGAACAATGGAATGGTATACGTTAGCCCTAGGCCATAAACAATTTTTTTGGGTGTAGTCAGTAGGGGATTAAGCTGGTCATTTGACCTCCCAATCAAAAAGGCTGCCTACACCCCCTGAACATTAAGTCATTTTAAGTGCATGGACAAATTAAAGGAGCAAAAACTAAAAAGAGTGTTAAAAAAAAAAATCTGCCTAAATAACAATTGATTGTATCTTTCCAAAATTTCTCCAGGTGTTGTCATAATTACTTCACCAGATTTTATTCAAAGTACTCTCCTCTACAATCTCTAAAAGAAATTCAATAAAGACAGTGAGGCTATGATGTTACATTACTTTTGATTTTAGTCATCGTTCTGATTAACAATCTCTTTAACGGAATAACATTTCTCATTATTGTTCCATTTATCATCCTTTTACATACACTGCCTTTAAACTTATCCTTTCAGCAAAAATAAGCAATCATCAAACTTTCCTGCATATTTTTCTGTCGTGGCCCTCAGGACGCGACATGACTAGTATTGTAAACTCCACGCTCAAAATCGGCCATCTTTTAATTGAGAACTATATTTTCAACATCAAACGAAGAGAATATGGACTTTAAATTAAGTGCTATTTATTGAAGGTTATATTTTAATGGTTGTTATGTATGCTACAATCAATTTTAGCAATGATAATTATATATATTTATGACATTGTTTTTATTTGCAAAAGTCATGTAAATTGGCAACGTTGAGGAATGTAGACCAAAACTTCCGGTGCCAATCCAATATTTTAATAGCCAGGTCTAAAAAGTGATATGAAGAATGGTATTATTTATACATTTTTACTGTTTAAGAAACATATTAGAAACTATTTATTACACCAAAATATGTTTTAAAGAGTCACAGACATAGTGAAGGAGAATAATATTATTTGAAATGAACGAGGTTAGTCTCACCGGATGTAGTGAGATAAACACCTGACTTGGTAGGCACTACATGCTAAGCAGTAATTGTATAGCAGCCATGTATTGCAGCCACTGGAGTCTGGTAGCTTAGAGCACAGGACTGAGATGCTTGAGGTACCGGGTTCAAGCCTCTGTCAGATCTAACCAGTTTTTCCACAGCTATGCAGACAGATACGCCGATTATCAAAGCGGAAGTATGTTGTTTGCAGCTCCTGCTCCTCATTCAGCTGTTGAGAGAAGTGGCAATGGTTGATTGGCACTCGCCATCCTTTGGGGAGTATGTTAAGCCATCGGTCCCGATGGGAGATAAGACAGCCTTGCCCTACCTGATTCTCTAAACACTATTCGAGATGAGAAGTGTGAAACACAGTGTGCATTCACTTCCTTGAGCTAATGGATGGATGATGTGCCGTATGGGCAGCTCTCCCCTCTGCTAAAGCTCTGATGTTTGTAAAGTGCTCTTGAATACACTTGTATAGAAAGGCCGCTATAATAAAATAATTACTATTACTTTGTAGTGGCTATAGTGTATAATATGGTCAGAATGTTGAATCACCGGATGTGATTCATTCTGAAACTTAAAGAGTTAAGTTAGCAGGTTCAGAAATTGTTAGTGTCCATCACATCACGTACACACTGTAATCTTGCAACCTGTCAAATTCGGCGTGGGTAGAATTTATTTTTATGAGAACCAAGTTACAGATTGTCTTTATTTATTGCATCTATTCTATTTTCTAATGAATAAATTAAAACCTACATAACTTTGTTCTCTTTCTTTAAGGGTCGTGTCTAGCTTTCATGTTTGAGGTAGGGCCCCAGGGGTTTTATTTCCCTGTTGCATACATGCTTTATTTTGATGAAAGCGTGTATTATTAACATAAAATTGAACGAAAATCCATAAAAGTGTTGGAAATTTTGTTTGATTTTCGCAACACTTCCTGAGAATTTCTCGAATTGACAGCTTGCTTTACTGGAAAGTGAAAATGAAAAAATTTCCCCAAAAGGAAAAGATTTCCCGAAAATTTAAGAAGACTTAAAAATTCATGAAAAATTTGCAGAACTTGAAGAATGTGTTTTTTTTTTAGGGGCGAGGGGGCTATGATTTTTAGGGGAAAAGCCAAAGCCCCCACCCACACACGCCACTGCTCTCTTTATTCCTATCCATACAAAAAATGAAATGCTACGACAACCCTTTTTTAAAGGGTGTTCTCGTTATTAAGGAATCCATTTAGGTAAGGTCAGTGGTCAAATTCTTTACAAGACAAAAGACAATTTTGGAGCAAAAAGTCAGAGGCTCTTGTGATACAAAATACGAAACTAAAGCTGTGTCTCCCTTAAGCACTTTATTCAATATTTTAGTTCTTATAAACTGCAAACATCATCCTGAGTCTTTCTAGGAATAACTGGTGCAAGTATTTACCTGTTTGATTTAAAGAAAAGTCAAATAGTTGAGAAATGTAATTTTAGCTCAGTAGGATGATAAAACCAATGATGAATGAAGAAAAAACAATGTCATGTACTTTCACTTGACTACGAACTCGCGATAAGACCTGTAGGCGATCTGAATGTGGGGCATGAGTGAACTGGAATTAGAAAGGTATCTCATTGAAAAATTGGGCAAACTGTTTGCACAAACATTGTGACTGGATATTCCGTAACTAATCATGATCGCAGGTCACTGAACTGCGTTTACACAGAAAATGATCGGATTGCCTGGTCTGGATTATGATCCTACCGTCACCTCAATAAAGATCAGGTGACTGAGAGAAGATCCAGTGAGTGTTCTCACAGTAAAAAAATGGACAAATTTGATCATCTGCAGTGGATCTGATCGTGAGCTAAATGGATTTAAGTGAGAACACTTTAACTGACTGTAATCCATTCTGTATCATTCTCACACTAAGTTGTAATTCCAGTTTCTGAGATAATGCATTGTATAACCACAATGTTAATTATTTCTATTGGCTATAATAGTACTTCCAGAATAATCTAGACCTCAAAAGTACTAAAGACCTTTTAGCCGATTTTAGCATAATTTTCCGGGTATAATACATGAGCTTTTGCTACCTTTATCAATATGCTACTGATAGTTCCCTACCTACAATATTGAACCTCTTTCATTTTATTCTGTAAATATATTTGAATATTTCATACTTTTATCAGAAAAACAATTTGACAAGTCTATGCTCACGACCACTTGAACTTATAACCTCCTATCAGCAAAGTTAAAAGACTTTTTTGTAGGGTAAAGGTAACAAGAAGGTAAAATAAATGGGAGAAATCATTTCAGAGAAATAATCAGACCATGCCAGTTTGTGTTGAAACAGTACTGGTTTTAGGGGAATTAAGAAGGATTGTGTATATTAATTCTGTTTTCTCTTAGCAGCTGAGTAGATATACCAACACATTTGAAGCGTTCATCGAGTTTTGACAAACCTGGGTTTTGACTGACTTACCTGGTGTGTTTGCGGGATCTCTTGAATTAATTCTGGGTGAGTGACCTGAGGATGGCTGATCAAATAAAGTTTTTCCATTTCTTTTCTTTTCGTCTGATGTAGAATCCAAGTTTCCGATTGACGTGAATGTGGTCCAGAAGGATCATGATTTTTTGGAAGAGGATCTCCTTGACCCAGTTTTACGGTGAGATTTGAAACCTTCTTTTGCATTAAAAAGGGAAGACAAATATTTGCTTGAACATTACAGAGAATTTTAGCTTATGCATTGGAAACTGACCATCATTGTCATTAAATGATTATGTATTGAACATTTCTTTGGATGTTTTGAAACGTTGGGTGTTTGTAAAAAAGTATGTTGTGTCTTGGTTTCACAGTGAGTTTTGAACCTTTTTTGGTTCCAATGCGATAGCATAAGGAACCTATGTAGTCATGCTGGCGTGTGTATGTGTGTATGTGTGTCTGTGACAGAAGCTTGTATATACGATATCTCAAGAACCTTGTAGTGGATTTATGTCATACTCGGCAGTACATGGATGTGTTGTGGTCTGTAAATGATCCCTTTGTTTTAAGTGCTGATGTCATAAATATTAATTAGTAGATGGGGCTAAATGTTAAATTCTGTTAGCAACAATATTTCAAGAACAGGTGGATTTATGTTATACTTGCTATATTAATGTGTTGCAGTCTGTAAATGATCCCTATTGGTTTTGGTGCTGATGTCATGATTATTAATTAGTAGGTGGGGCTAAATGTAAAATTCTGTTAGCAACAATATTTCAAGAACAGGTGGATTTATGTTATACTTGCTATATTAATGTGTTGCAGTCTGTAAATGATCCCTATTGGTTTTGGTGCTGATGTCATGAATATTGATTTTTATGTTATACTTGCTATATGAATGTGTTGCAGTCTGTAAATGATCCCTATTGGTTTTTGTGCTGATGCCATGATTATTAATTAGTAGGTGGGGCTAAATGTAAAATTCTGTTAGCAACATTATTTCAAGAACAGGTGGATTTATGTCATATTTGCTATATTAATTTGTTGCAGTCTGTAGATGATCCCTATTGGTTTTGGTGCTGATGTCATGATTATTAATTAGTAGGCTGGGCAAAATGTAAAATTTTCTTAACAAGCTTGTTATCTCAAGATCATTAAGGTGGATTTTATGCCATACTTGGTATATGGGTGTGGTATGCAAATAATCCCTATTGTTTTTGATGCTGATGTTATCAACATTGATGAGAAGGCGGGACTAACTGAAATTCTGTTTATGCTCATATTTCCACAAACCCATGTCAGATTTAAAAACTTTGTATGATGCTGTTGATAAAAGCAAGCATGATACAGGATCCCATAAAATGTTGAGCTGTTGACCTCATCATTATTCATGTCAGGCAGAGCCAAATACAATATTTGATTGGTTGTTGTAATTGTGGCTTAGAGCTCAAGGCAACAACATTAACACTTGTCAGTTGTCATTTGACTCACCCCTACTATCCCGGCAATGTCAGTCAAAGGTGAGTCATTGACATATGAAATAGTGACTTACATGTGCGTCATTGTACCAAATTGTCAGTCACCAGAGTGACCCTGGGGTGGATCAATTTACTTCAGACCATTAACTTTTTACAGAGGTGATTGATATGGGGTAAGTCATTTCACAAAAAAATGTCAGTCACCTAAGTGACGGAGGGATGCGTCAATGTACATGTTTTGTCCACCCACCTTTGTGCAATGACTCATCTTGTCTGGAAGGGGGGAGGGGGAGTAGGGGTGAGTCACACAATTGACAAGTGCATTAAACAAGTAACAAAATATAGACAAATTACATATTAAATAAAATCAATAAAGAAAAATTGCTTGTAATCCAAAGTTAGCATCAGAACCACCTTGGGATTTCTTCTTCTGGTCCACATGGGATTGTTCTCTCTGGTCCATGTGGGATTTCTCCTTCTGGTCCATGTGGGATTTCTCCCTCTGGTCCACGTGGGATCTCTCCCTGTGGTCCAAGTTAGATCTTTTCCTCTGGTCCAGGTGGGATCTCTTCCTCTGGTCCATGTGGGATCTCTCCCTGTGGTCCACGTTGGATCTTTCCCTCTGGTCCACGTGGGATATCTCCCTCTGGTCCACGTGTGATTTTTTCCTCTGGTCCACGTGGGATTTCTTCCTCTGGTCCACGTGGGATATTTCCCTGTGGTCCATGTTGGATCTCTCTCTCTCTCTGGTCCACGTGGGATCTCTCCCTCTGATCCACGTTGAATCTCTTCCTCTGATCCACGTTGAATCTCTCTGGTTCTCATTAAAAGTGAAGAGAACATTGATGTATACATTGCAGAGAAAATTGGAAACTTAAGAAGTAGATTGTATTCATGAAATGTTTTTGCATACAACGTACCTTTAGATGATATGGTGTATAAGTGGTGAGGTGTTGAAGGTGCTTTGTAACATTTCTGGGTTCAATGGAAGAATTAATAGCTTTTTCTTTTTAATAGCTAGGGGAAACCATTTACTTACATTATGGTGAAAATTATAGCAATACTTTGATTGACAAACTGATGATCTTTTAAAAATTAAATTGATTATTAAATTATTAATTTATTAATTAATTATTATCAGGTAAATCTTTAGATTTCTTTTAAAAATTGTACAGGTGGAGCTGAACTTTTGCAGGAAGAGTTTGATTTGGTGTGTGATAAAGATCCAAAAATTCTTTCACTAGAATTAAGTACTCTCTGTTTTGTCAAAACAATGGGCTAAAATTAAAAAAAACTAAAGGGGTCTGTCCATTCTTACACCACAAATTTACATAACATTTGAATAGAAAGAGCAGTAAAATGCCATTTTTGTGGGGAGGGTGGGGTATTCTGTGTTATCTAAATTACTTTTAATAAGTTTTATAGCTTACAAATTGAATTTGTTCATCTGACATCTGCCTTTTCATAGATCTTTAAATATTTTAACTTGGACAAATATGAATTTAGAGTAACTTAGATGATAAGCATTTTGTAGCTATGGTTGTTGTTGGTCATTGTGCTTTTAGATTTCACCATTAACCAAAAAATTAGGTAATTTTGCTTGGAAAAATATATACATTCCTGGTTATCTAACCTTTTGCGCCTTTGGTTTCAGATTTTCCACTTTATTCACGTGCATAAAGTTTTGATTCATGAAATGATCAATAAATCAATTGTATTTTAATCACTACCGAAAATTTCCTTGAAGGTTGCGACTTATTTGGCAAAGATTTAAATGGTTTGTTAAAAATTTAACTTGTAAGAGACTTTTGAGAAAAGGCCTACGTGACGCCTTAACACGCTCTCCCATCATTTGAAGTCATTATACAATTGATTGACGACATACGTATCAGGAAATGAATATGCTTACTGCACATACTATAGAACTGATAGTGGTAATTCCGTTAGGTGTTTCTAGCAGAAATATACTGTTACATATTGAGGAACTTGTGGAGGTGTAAAATATGTGCTTAGACACTTCCTATGAATACTTGACAGAGGCTTAGGAGGCGGGAGTGTAGAGCAGGGATCAATTTTTTTATTTTTCACCACTGTTCCACGGAACAGTGCTTTCTTAAAAAACACTGTACCGGATAAAATTTCACTGTTCCAGCATTTTCGTCAATAAAAAAGCAAATTCCTTGCTTTAAATTGACCTAATATTCACCTTTTTTGTCATAATATACCGGTAAATGAAACAAGAAATAGATATTAGTCATGGCTGCTGCACACGTGTCAAAATTCTAAACCACCAAGTAAGGCTGTAACACGTATCGTATCATATGTACGGGGTGAGTACATAACGGAACTAATGATAGTTGCGTTAGTTAACACATGCAAATACAGTATCAGGGATATGAGTGAGACATAAAAAATTCTTTTGAAGATTATGAATATGTAGCACAATTTATTTTGTCTTTGGCAAATGGTGTGAGGGTGGTGGGGGAAGGGGGCAAGTTGACTATACCACATGCTGAAAAATAATGAATTCATGGAGATGTTTGAACATAAAAATATGCTTCTAACAAAAGTGATGAGCTGTTTTGTATCAATTATGTGTGGGTCAATTGGTAATTT
Organism: Chiridota heheva; assembly: GCA_020152595.1. Lineage (NCBI taxonomy): Eukaryota > Metazoa > Echinodermata > Holothuroidea > Apodida > Chiridotidae > Chiridota > Chiridota heheva. The sequence goes on along the minus strand of JAIGNY010001388.1, from coordinate 1,437,161 downwards.
AACCTTTTCCGGCCGATTATGGAAGTTATATGAGTGACACACTAGTTGACCACACCCACGTTGGTGGGAACTTATATTTTTCAAAAAAACAAAAAAATGGGACTTTCCGCAGTGATAAAACTTGCTTTTAATTTTTTTTTAACAACATGATTGGCTAACAGTACAATTAATGAATATGCATTAGTTCTTGACAGTGTTCTATTATAATTTATATAAGGTCACTGATACAGGAATACACAAAACTATAAGAAGAACCAACAAAAATTATTTCAGCATTGCGTCCTTGCTACGTGCATTCTACCTCTTTCATAATGGCTGCCATTGCATCGTTTAGTGTGTGGTGCAGTTTGGGAAAGAAATTAGGGCAACTGTACTACAAGTTTATACTTTTTTATGCCAGTGCACCAAGAAAAGCTTGTGCTGCGCCACTACGCTGAAAAGAAGTCAAATCCACAAGATCTTCAGACCTTTGTGCACGAAATGCACCTTGGAATGTGTAGGGATTTAAGTAAACGTGTACAAAAAATTGAGCGTGTATCGTACTGTACACACGTTTAATACTGTGATTTTAGGAAGTACACCAAAATTGCGCAAATGTACGATGCTAAGTAAAACAATTGTGCAACCAAGTATGGCAAACGTATTTGACACCATTGCCCAAACAGTCGCTGGAATATTTCTGTCCAAATTGTAAAAAGTGCATTTCTACAGTATAAATCATCATTTTTATGGAAAATATGAATGGACATTTGGTTAAGAAAGAACAGAAAAGTTCCCTTCAATGTAATTTAATCTTAACATCCTATAAATTTGTTGCCGTACTCGCTAAAGCTTTCAAGTTTTATCAAAATCTTGGATACTGTGATACCTCAGTGCCACACCGTAATCAATTTCAAAACTACGCCACCATCCCGGAATCCAGTTTATCAGTCCTCTTATAAAATGGCTGCGAACTTTGCAAAGCATGCAGAATTTCAGCTCTGCTGAAATCTTATATTTTTGTTCGTTTATTTTGCAATATTTTTTTCTTTCTTTATGTAAATGTACTGATTGCAACAATTAAAGAATTGTTACTGTATTTTGTGGTCAATTTTACAGCTTGTAAAACAGGTCTTGACAGAGTGAGATCAAAACCCAACGTTATGTTATTGTTAGTTTCAGCGGTCCATTTATGATCGATTGCGCCGGTAATTGCGGGAAAAGAAAGGTCTTTCATACTTTAAAAAATATATGTTACTAGAGATTTTTCCCTTAAAACACGTTTTATGAGCAGAAAACAATACATTGCAGGATGTTGGTGTTATACCTTTGAGAAGAAACAAAACACTATTCCACGGAACAGTGATATTTAAAAATTCACTGTTGCTTACAAGCACTGTTCTCAGAACAGCGATAGTTCAACTTTTGTAGAGGGGGAAACTTGCACCCATTGAGAGGATTTCACCTTCCCCAGCATTGCACGCTTTCCTACAAATTGGAAAATTATTAACAGAACATTGTAAAAATATTAAAGGTGAAGAAAATTTGGTAAAATCATTGGAAACTCTGTTAAAATTTTGACTACACTTTTTTTTGAAAATATCCTTAAAAGTAGAAAAAAAATTGACCAAAAATATTAGGAATTTTTAAAAAAAATGAATTTTTAAGAAAAATGAATTTTTAAGAAAATTGAAATTTTAAGAAAATTTCTCTATTAGCAACAACGCCTGGTCATGGAGGTGATGAATAAATATTTAATTTACTGTGTGTGAATTTTCCAAATTTAGGTGGTTGTTTTTAAGAGGTGATGCTTCTTCACCCTTGATATCTTAAGTTAATCAGAATGGATTCGAGTACTGCCAAGCACTCTTCACAAATTGCTTAGTTGAGTATCATGAAGCTTTCTGTATTCTTGAAGTTGATCCCATTTCCTTCTTGTATTTATCACATGTCAAATATGTATATATATCAGCATTATAAAAATGTATTGCCTTATGAGTCATGTTTCGGAGGATTAATAGTGATCCTTGTCGGATCACGTCCGGAAAGGGAACCTGTGTTTCACTCAATTTCAGTTCAACAAAAGTTGAAAAACATTACAGGAGCAACTTAAAGGATTATTAGTTCAGGGGTCAAGCGAGTTCATCTTATGCGAGTTTATCTTATATGAAAGAGTGACTTTAAGAGAAACAAAATGGTAAAGAAAAACATTCTAAAAGTCTTATTCCTTGAGATATTCAAGTTTAAAAGTTTGGTAATATTTCTGTAGAAACGAGTTGTGACATCACTGCTTCAGATTCCTGAAAGTCTTGATGTATTTAAAAAAAAGTGTATTGAATTTTTTCACAATTTAAATTATTTTCCCTCAAACTTTCTTTAGGTGGTATATTATAAGTACCTTCCTAGATTCAGTTTGACTAACTCTTTTGACAAATCCCATGGTTTTGAGCCACAAAATCGCAGGAAAAAATATGATAAAATACACAAAGACTTTGAGGAATCTGAGGCTATGACATCACAACTGGTCTGAATTCAGTCGTTTCTACACAAATGATACCAAACCCAAAAGTTAAATATCTTCTGAATAAGATTTTTGAATGCTTTCTTCTCTATTTTGTTCTTTGAAGTCCTCTTTCATATAAAATAGACATGCATGACCCCTGAACTAATTTTTTTATTGACTTAAATTATGAATTAAATTATTACACTACAAACTGTTCATATATGTGCACATTTTAATGGATATTTCTGATATTTTCATTAGTTTGAGTAACAGTGTTGGCAAGTCACAAGGTTGTTCAAACCAATTAAAGACGTCACAAATTTGATTGTTTCAAAGAAAAATGAGTTAGGCTTTATAGCCCAATAGGACAGGAGGGTCCGGTGGATATCCATTAAAATGTGCACATATTTAAACAGTTTATAGTGTAATGATTTAATTTATAATTTAAGTCATTAAAAAAAAATTAGTTCAGGGGTCATGCATGTCTATTTTATATGAAAGAGGACTTTAAAGAACAAAATAGTGAAGAAAGCATGGGGGGCTCTATTTGTTGGTAATGCTTGATGCAGTAGATCAGGGTGATGATTAGCCTTGACAGTTAAAGCAAAAGAATCAACTGAAATAAAAAAAATTAAAAAGGGTTTTTGATAAAGCGGAAAATTATTACATTTCAACAGATAAGAAGAAAATTTGAAATTGAACATTTTACAGAGATATTTGGTGGTTTGGGAAATAATTTTTGGATCATTTACACAGATGTGAGGGTGGGTTTCCCTGTACAGTTGGAAATATCTAACATAAACGTATATTTTTTTTTTTCACATTGGTACTCAAGTGTCATAAGACATGTCAAATCAACACCAAATTTGTCACAAAGTTTTCAAAAATCCTAAAAGTGATAAAATATCAGACATATTGCACGTAACAGAAAACTTGATATGAAATTTATTCTGTGAACTTGATGACAAAGTGAACCGAAATTGATCAGCGCCTCTTGGGGCCTCTTTGCATCTTGTGTCAACTTTCTGGTAGGTGAGTACGTGACATCTTACTGCGCTGCTCCATGGTATTCTCGGGTAAACTCCTGCAGGCAACCAGTGTTGTTTATGGGTAACACTAATGGAATTCAGCAATGGGACTCAATTAAGCTCTGGGAATGGCCCAGATTTTTGTGCGAGATGTATCAGTGCACTAACTTGTTTCTTACATGAGATTTGGTATAAGTGCCAGAAGCTACTAAGTCATGTTTAATTGCTTTTTTTTTTTTGGGGGGGATGGGATGGGGAAGGGGATGTCAGTTATTCATTATATAAAAAAAAATGGGTCATTTTCGTATGGATCATTCTCATATAGATATGTAATTAAGTCACAATCATATAACTTAGATAAGATGAATAAAATATTAATATTCATAATTATTTTTCTGCCATTTTATTCCCCAGAGGAGTATTTTGCTCCTGGTTTAACAACCCTTTACTGGAACCCTGCTGTTTGACAAATTTAGTGTAAAAACATGAAAGAGATTCCTTGGGGCAAATAACAACTCCCTGCTCTGATACACTCAGGTGTATTAGAAGACCGTGCACTCTCATTTGTGTATTTCTGAAGGTTTTACTGGTGATGGTTATTTCTTTTCACTTGACAATGAATGCAAGAACTTAAAAGGTTGATATTTTGTGTATGCCAGGGCAGGCTTGGAAGTGAACTGTTTTATACAGTTGCTCCAATGTTGTCTCAATTTATCACAGTGTTGAATTTGAGTGATTTTTTTTTATTTCTTTAAAACTTTCTTGAGGTTGTCATAATCATTCCTTTACTAGATTCTGTTTTACTCATTTTCTGACATATCTGTTTGAGATTCTTGTTTGATTCATTTTCTGAAATTTAATTGTTTTAGCCACAAAATCTCAGGTAAAGTATAACATGATAAAGGAAGATTTTAGGGAATGTATGGATGTGACATCAAATTTCAAGTAGTCTTGATTTCAGTCCATTCTACACCACTAAACTACCATTGATTATAGCTGCACCAAATATTAGGTAAGCTTTCATTGGATTATTTAACAACACATACATATAATTTGATGTACACTTTAACAAAACCAGACTTCAACAATGCAGTGGTAATTTCAATGTAAATTAATTAGTCAGGTGTGAGATACATGATGTATTGTTTATTTCAATAAGTCTGGCCAAAACTGTTCCATTTTGGTAAACTGTCTTGGTTATTTGCAGAAAGGTGTAGTAGACTTTAATGTTATATCTTGCTTTATTGTGGTTACCACTACCATAGTAAGCAATTCCTTCTTTGCCGACTAAAAAACCTCTTGTTTGAAAGGTAAATCTTTTGAGTTGTCCATCTTCTCGGTCGAGGCCAAGGCCATCCTCGCCATCAACTACTCTCCGCTCAGCCACTATGCCATCTTCTCCGACTCCAAGGCTGTCCTTACTTCTTAGCTCAATCTTAAATGGGATAACCCCACATCTCACCTCCTCCATAAACTCCTTTCGCCCACCCTCTGCCGGAAAAGTATTCTTTTCTTCTGGATACCCAGGTATGTTGGCATCCCTGGCATGACAGGGCTGATGCAGCCGCTAAGCTTGCCCTCAACCTTCTCCCTATGCCATTTCCCAAAACCCTTTCTGACACCAAACTGCATAATCGTGACCACTGTCAAACCTCATGGGACTCCCAAATTGATAACAAACTCCACGTCATCCAGCCCACCATTCCGATCAAACCTACCATCCACAACTCTCTCGTGTTGACAACGTTCACATTACCCCCGTATTAAAATAGGTCACACGCACCTCACGTACTCCCACCTCCTTATTGACTTCCCCAACCCCTCTGCAACAATTGTTATTGCACCCTCACAGTCCATCACGTTCTCCTTGCTTGCCCCTTGTACAACCTTCCCAGAGCTTCCCTCGCTCCCCACAACTCAATAGCCGAGCTCTTCCAGAAAAACCTGCCGGATAAAATTATCTCCTTCCTTCATCATGCTTTCCTCTACAACCATATTTAGTCCTCCTCTCCCACCCCCTCTCTCTCTACTTTGTTTTTTTCACTTATGCACCTCTCTCTCCCAGCTTTCTGGCATTTAGTTCTTGTGTTTTTTTCATTCTCCCCCTGTTTTTTTCCCTTCCTACCTCTGGAATGATCCAGCCTCTCAGGTACAACTTGACCCTTGCTGTTATTGTGCTGTTAAGTCCTATCAAACAAACAAAAGTATAAGTGGAATTTTCTGAATCATCTTAATATCAATTACAAACCATGGAATAGCAATTATTGTTTTTTGAATCTGTCACTTTTGACCAGGGCAGATGGATCTTTTCTCTTATGTAATCTGCTGCATTTTACTGACTCATCCTGGCCCAGTCAAGCCCAAGTTCCTGTGACTTGTGTGGGAGCCGGAGAACTTTACCAGTGCCAATTGGGTTGAGGCCTTGGCCAAAGGCGATATAGAAATCAAATGTATATACTGTATATATTTTAACCAGGGCTATGTCATATTTTTTTCTTCAGAGGTCAGTTTTTTGAAGCTTTATACTTTGTGGAATTATTCACTGTACAATTCTATTGCTCTCCAGTTTTATTTTTACGTCATTGTTATACTGGCATTTCCTCATGTATTGAAATAAATTTGTACAATATGTATTTATCTTACAAGCTTTATGATTGTACGTACATGTAGAACAAATATTGGGAGTGGCTGTGGAAGAGATGACGTACACATAAAGTGGGATATTAATTCGATTTTCTAACATCTGTTGGGGGAGGTTTGTTGAATGATAAGCTAAGAATAGCTTGAAATATGCTAAAATTACAACATTGAAAAGGTACAGATAAAACAAAGGTTTTAAAAGAAAATGTTGTTGTGTAAGGTACAGTATGTAGATTAAGATCATTTTGCACGACTGTATTTCTCATGCAATAGGAGGGTAGTAAAGTAACATTGTGCACTGAATCAAGTTGTCAACATTTTGCAAGTTGTAAGCGTATTATCAATTTTCACCTAATAAGGAATTTTGACTTCGATGCTAATTGCATAAGGAACCTATGCAGTCATGCTGGCATGTATGTGGGTGTGTGTATTTGACAGCAAGCTTGTTAACACGATATCTCAAAAACGACACCGGATTCATGTCATATGTGCTACACATATAGCCCATGATGTGTAGATTCACCCTAGTGTTTTTGGGTGGTGATGTCATGCATAATAATTAGTAGGTGGGGCTTAATCTTAAAATCTTGAAATGAATGTATTTTAAAACACAAATGTCTGTTTTGCTTCATATTCGGTATAATTATGATGCTAGCTGGTGTGTGCGTGTTAATGGTATACAAAAAATGTAGAAATTCATCAATATGCGTAGTGGGCGGGGCTTAATATGATTTTGCTCATATGATTTGTACCTCACCTTTAAAAATGATTCTGGGTGTGTCTTTCCCAAATTATTTGTGGTTGAAATTATTATTGGTAAACTTCCTAACAAATTGCATTGTCCTCCTGGCAATGCCCAGACTTTGTCACCTTGATGATAATGCTTTAGTCCTCTGTGTTTGCCCAATTTTTGATTTGTTAATAACAGCCCTTGATGATATAATTGATCAAGATCCTTACTGCATGTGAAAAAAGCCTTAAAAGCTTGCCTTAATGAAGGTTTTGATGTAGTTTGACCATAGATCAACAGATTTATCAATTCTTTTTTGGCTTTTTGTTTGTGTTATTTCTTTTCATAGGTTGTATTTAGTATGCGATCAAGTGGAACAGCAGAAAATTGCATGATTCATAGATCTTTCTCATTGTGCTTCTATCTACAATATTTTCAGAAGTGAAAAGTGGCTGTTTTTTTTTTGTCTTTATTTGAATGAAAAACAGTTTTTGGCGCAAATAAATCTTTAATCTTCAAGGGATTTTGAGCTAATGTAAGGCTAGCCCCAATTCCCTATCGCTCGGCATAATCCGAATAAATTTAGTGTATATAAAAATATTGGCTAAGTGAAATACCCCCAATTATCTCCGATTGAAATAAAGCGATGTTTTCATTGGCTGGAGCTTTAAAATACCGTCTGGCACATATGCTAATCTACCGTATTTTCTCTAATAAACGCCCCCCGGGGCATTGCATTTGGAAAACAGGGGGCGTTTATTCGAGGGTAAAGTATGAAGAACAAAATGTAACTTACAAAAAAACAGCAATTTCTTTTAGGCCTATGATATTAGTTTCTTCAAGCGATTTTTGTGTTTTTAGCATTATTGTGCATGGATTATTAATGGAATATACTCTTTGCATATTTTCCACTTGGTTACGTTCGACTTACAGCCTTTTCAAGTCACAATCGGTAAGTTAAACGTACGTTGTTACATCCTGAAAGTATGAAAAATGACGGGGAGGCGTTTATTAGAGGGAAAATACGGTAGCTTAATTTCCCGTTTAGGATTTCTCCTAATATGTAAATCAAATTAAAGTATAGCTCTTGTATTTGATAGCTCGTTTGGGCTATAACTTGTGTTTAAAAAGTAATAAAAGGTCAAGCAATGGCTAAAATACCCTGAATATGTTCTTTAAAACATATAATGCAATTGAGTATGTGTGACTATAAAATTACTGAAGTGTAAATAACTCACTGATGAAAAACACCTTTGAAATCACATGCATCCCTTGGCGGAACTTCCTGTTGACAGAGAGTCATTTTTTTGTGTCCAAATAACAACTGCCTGCATGGAGATAAAAGCCTGTAAATAATTGATGTATAAAATCACCATTATCTATGCTGGGTATCTCAGAGAGATCGTGCACATTTCACTTATTGGAATGAAATATTTTGACAATTTGATAGACAAATATATACATTTTTTATCACAAAATATTTTTTTTCTTCGAAGAAAATATCAAACAAAATCATGAACTATGCCACATTCAGAACCCGGATGTGTAAAAAATGAATCACTGCGGTGATAAGCTGCGTGATGTCATTGCATGTACGAAGCGACTCCCATAACTACACAAATAGCACATACACACTGATCATACGCTTGTATACACTGTTCATTACAAGTGTCATATCATCAATTTGTTATCATCTGGAAAATAAAATACAAAATGTATCAGAAATGTCTGAAAGGCCCGAAGATATCTCAGAGAAAATAGACTTAAACAAAAAATAGCCCCGAAGAAGAGGAAGTATTCGGTCTGCAATCACACCTGTTTGAGCCATTGGCAGCTGTGAGAGGTGGTGCCGAAGAGGGTGTGGAAGATGAAGTTCCTGGGGTTGATAGGCTCCAAATTGCCATTAATGAATGGTCAGTACAGTGTACCTGAAATTACGCATTTCTATACAAATTTGCGCATTCTTTTGTCTCTTATTACAAAGAAAAATCTTATCAGATCTTATCGTTGATTTTGCGGAACTACTACTAGTAGTATGTTACTGCTACTCCTCACTGACTTGACTTAGAGAATTGTTGATGCCGGACTGATCCCCAAGATCTTCTGGTGGTTTCCTTTTGATTGTGGGGTTCTTTCCAGGCAGAGGTACCCTTCCCCTGCTGCCGCTTGGACTGCCAAGACCAAATTTTTCTTTCAATTCATGCGAACTGTCAAAGCAATCCGGCTCGAAATGATCACTGTAGTCTGTACATACAAAATCTGATTGATTGAGTATTGTTGACAAAATTAATTCATATTTTACGGATTCTTGAGTCCTTCGGGAATCTATGAAAACTCGGACCTTCTCTTTTGGTATTACTACACCCGCCAACATTGAACCGGCATTTTGACAAATTAAATCAAAATTCACAATTTTCCATGATGACAAACAGTAAAAGTATAATGTATGTAACCTGTGACAATTGCATACAATATCTGTACAGTGTACACGCATCATGTGTACATCACGGATGGAATGTCAGTTCAGGCAATGACGTCATTGCTGGGAAGGTGAAACTGCTTATTTCTTCGAGCACCAGCGACATTATTTTTTTCATTTGCTATTTTCTTCGCGAGAAAATGATTTTGTGATAAAAAAATTAATATTTTTGTCTAATAAATTGTCCAAATATTTCATTCCAATATTGTAAAATGTGCCTGTGTCATGACCTCTTTAAAGGATTAATTCAGGGATCAAGTAAGTCTTATGAGAGATGACTTTAAAATTGCATTAGTGCATAGAGCAGTTTTGGTGTTTTACCCCCCCCCTCCTCTGAATATTGAACCCTCCTACGCCCTGATTGCATCTTCATTGTGATAAAAGCTGAAAGATGAACTAATTTTATACTGACTACCATGTCAATTTCTCCAGTCCTAAAAGATCAGCGAATTGCATAGTTTAAATAAATCGTTATTAAGAGTTGCAATTTCCGTTTATGTGGACATCATTTGGGGACAGTGAAGCCTTTTACTTATTCGCTCGATAGGTCAACATTGGTTCTGGCTCCCAATCTCAAACCCATTGGCGGTATTTGCCAACGGAAAGTAGAAAAAAGTCAAAAGTGTGTGTGTGTGTGGAGAAGGGGGATCACAAAATCATTCTAAGATAATATAACATAAATTCAGAATATCAAGGAGGGGTGAGCATTGCTCCTTTGTTGTCCCTATAATCTTGCCTATTCATGTATTGTTTTCTGTAGCATATCTTCGGAATAAGTGGTACAAACTCCTTGTTGAAACAGATGGTATTTCTGTAATGATTTCTAGTGGCGTAACTCACACTCTTGTTTTATATTTAGCATTTCAACAGGTGCAGACTATATCAGGACTTATTTTTGAATACTCTATTGATTTACTGTGTACATTAATGAAGGTAGACTGGAATGGAACCTTTCAAATAGCAAATGCACATATTGCCAATTCAATTACTTTATTTTTAGTATGTATGTATGTATGTATGTATGTATGTATGTATGTATGTATGTATGCATGCATGCATGCATGCATGTATGTATGTATGTGTGTATGGGTGTATGTATGCATGTATGGATGTATGTATGTATGTATATATGTACGCATGTGTGTGTGTGTATATATGTATGTATGGGTGTGTGTATGTATCTATGTATGCATGGATGTGTGTATGTATCTATGTATGCATGGATGTGTGTTTGTGATGGCCAGCTTGTAAACGCGATATTTTAAAAACTGGGTCATTGTCATGTGGTACACAGATAGACATGGTCCATAGATGTGCACTATTGTTTATGATGGTGATGTCATGCATATTAATGAGTAGGCGGGGCTTAATGTAATAATCTTGAAATGTTCATATTTTAACAACTGCATTTTTCTTTTGTTTCATATTTGGTTTAATTATGTTAGCTGGTGTATACATGTTCATGATTGAACATTGGTTTTGGTTGTGATGCCATGCATATTAGTGAGTAGACGGGGCTTAATGTAAAAATCTGGAAATGCTTAAATGTGTACGTGTTCATTATATGAAAACTTTGACTTTGATTAATGTGCATAGTGGGCGGGGCTTAATATGATTTTTAAATAAAAATCTTGTAAACATGATATCTTAAGTACTCTGAAGTGGATTTATCTTGTGTGGTACACAGATAGCCCATGGACTAGATGTATCCTATTCTTTTTGGTGGTGATGCCATGCATATTAATAAGAGGTGAGGCTTCAAGTGAAAATTATGAACAAGTGATAAGTTAGCAACAGTATGTCCGTTTTGCATTATGCTGGGCATGATAACATCGTTGGCTATTGTGTACATGCTTATGTTATTAACAGATGTCATTAATATGCCTGGTGGGCGTGGCTTAATGATATGTGAAAGTGCTAAATGATATAAACACACCATATCTCATGAACGGTATATCAGATTTATGCCATATGTGGTACACAGATGGGCTATGGTCTGTACATATGTTTTAATGTTGTGGTAGTGATGTCATGAATAGTAATGAGTGGGCGGGACTTACTAAAATGTCTTTAAATGAGCAACCGATTTTGCATCATACTTGCTATGATAATGTTATTAGTTACTGTGCAAATGCTAATGTTGTCAGCCTTTTTATTGATCTGCATGGTGGGTGTGGCTTATGAATGAATATCATGAAACAAATATTTCATGATATGCAATGACATGACAATTCATTCAAAATTAAACAAATAAATCAGCCTATGAAAAAAAAGCATCAGAATCACAAAACCTTTTGGTTCTGGTTTGTCTTTTACATGTGTGAATTTTTTTAAATGTTTTTTTCTGCTTCCTACTTATAAATCATGTTTGGTTTTTTCCAAGATCAGAAGGAGTATTCATAAGCAAGATTTACAGTATGACACACGTGTGTATTCAATTTTGTAATGTTCCTAAAAAGACAACGTAATTTGAATCCTTTTGACTTGAACAGAAACAACACTTCACAGCATTGTTAAGCTTTTTAATCTTTTCTTTTTAATCTTTTCATCTTTTTTCCAAGAATACTGTACAAGAAACCTTAATTTTGTAAATTAAGGACATGTCAGAACTGATAACAGATTAACAGATTGTAATTAATGTAAATGAAAGTAAATTAAATTAACATTTTATTTTGTACAGGCCATTGGCCCCTTTCTACATTACAATCTATACACTGACAAAAATATAGAACAACATAATGGCTTGAGGAAGCAAGAACTCAAATACAAAGAGTAAATTAAATGAAGGGCGTAGTCAGGTTGCCAGCAGTATATGCTTTGCACATTCTGCATGGGAACTAGGGGCCCAAGAGCCCCTAGTGGGGGGACCAGGGGGAAACTATGCATTTTGGTGGACTAGATGGTGTGCCTAAAAATGTCTAATATTGTATGTGAATCAATGTCAACGACTACTGTTTGAAAAAAAAAAAAAAAAAAAAACTTTATTGGATTTGTTTTTATTCCTGGCTACGCGCCTGATTTAAATACACGTGTGAAATGGATTTTTGTATAGATTATTTTTGTTGCCATTAATATCATCGGTGAAAACTGAACTTAATCAGCTCTTGTGTACCTGTAGCAGAAGAAAGTATTTCACACAACCTCTACAGAATATGGATGATTTTCCAGTGAAGTTAGCTGGTCGTTGAAGGAGGGAGGGGTCCCAGGGGTTGTCTGAAACCTTGTACCATCAGAAATAAAATTATGAAGGTCACTTTCCCCCTCCCCCCTCCCCCCTCCTCCCCTCCCCTCACACACACACTTTGCATTTGGCATTAAAAGGATTAGTTTTCCATCTCCTCACTATCCTAACTTTTACACCATTATTTGTTAACCATTATTTATTAACACCATTATTTATTAACACCCTCTTGGCACATTTGATTCTGACTGTTGCGGTGCCGTTAAACATTAAAAACCAACCAACCATGGAATATGGGTTTATCAGCACTTTCGTCATCATTTTGGTCCTTTCTTTCATATAAGATGAACCTAAATTCTCAGCTGCTCATTAATAATTAAGAAATATTTTTGAAAACTTGTGAGTTAGGGTATAGTTTCTTTCAGGCCTATAGCCATGACTTTGCTCAAAGGGTGCGCAATCACTTCAAAAGGGGAGCTTGGAAAAAATCTCCATATAATTTTGTTACATATTTTGGGGTTTGTTTTTACGCAAAGGGGGTGGGGGGCACAGGGGGAATGGCCCTGTGCCTCACGCTGGCTACGGCGTCAGGTTTCTTCTAAGCGTAGTTTAGAACTGGGATCTTTACTAGCTAATTATTTCATGTCATTTGCGTCATCTGTGGATTTCTTTCATGCTATATATAGTCCAATGATGTCATAGGCTTCAACCCATAAAAAGTTAAATCGGTTAGGTGATTAATACCTTTCATTGACGTGTATAAATGGTTGTATGAGAAACAGATACTTAGCCATGTGTAGTGTTATGACATCATTTACTTGTTTTGTTTGCAGCCAGGAGATGTTATCATGGGGCAGACAGTTTCATTTCCTATTCGCTGAACTAGTTTGGTATTTGAAAGCCAAAACATGCTTTCCACAGGAACATGTTGCAGGATCGTTATCTTTACGTCAGATATTACTTACCTCTGCCAAGGACAGGGGTTTGTTTTTGCCTCTGTTTGTTTGTCATCAAGAACTCAAGTAATGCTGATTGGATTTGGATTAAATTTGGTGTGTGGTTTTGTTATTGCTTACGGAAGAAGTGATTACAAATTTGAGACATATTGGAACGGGCTAAGGGTGCAAATGGAGAGGTCAACACAATAATTCAAGAACCATGCAGTAGATGTATGTCAAAAGTGGTTATATGGATGTGCTGTTGTTTGTAGATGATCCCTATTGATTCTGACGCTGGTGTCATGAATATTGAATAGTAGGCGGGCTAAATGTAAAATTGTGTCAAGCTTGTAAACACGATATCTCAAGAACAGTGAGGTGGATTTATGCCATATTTCGTATATGGGTGTGTTGTGGTCTGTAGATGATCCCTATTGTTTTTGGTGCTGATGTCACAAATATTAATGAGAACTTACTGAACTTAGTAACGGGACTCAATTCTGTTTATGCTCATATTTCCACAAACCCATGTCAGATTTAAATCAAACTTGGTATGATGTTGTTGATAGAAACAAGGATGGTACAGGATTCCATAGAATGTTGAGTTGTTGACTTTATCATTCATTATTCGCGTCTGGCAGAGCCAAATACAATTTTTCATTGGTTGTTGTGATTGTGGCTTTTAGCTTAAGGCAAAAACCTTGACACTTAAACAAAAAACAAAATATACACAAATTACATGTTCCAGTATGATAGATAAACTAATCATGTAAAAACAACAGTTAAAGATATTACTTCACTTATCCTCTTCATTCCCTGTGGAACATAATGCTGGAACAATACGTCACCATCTGGTCCGGTCCTGGGCAGCAGCTTGCGCTTGTCCCCAAGAAAGGCCCGTCTCCTTCAACAACAGTTCTCCTCCAAGTATTTTTTGCTCTACCTCTTTTTATTTTGCCCACTGGAGTCCACCTGAGGGCTACTTTAGGGATGTGATCTTGTTGCATCCTCAGTACATGCCCGAGCCATTTAAGTCAGCTTTTTTTTTGACCGCCAGTACAATACTGTGGCAGCCTGTTTTCTGGTACAGGTCATTGTTGGATATTTTGTTGGGCCAAAATATGTTAGAGATTCTTCTGAGCCACCCATTATTTATATGGCCCATGTCTTTGTTGGTGACTCTCCAGAACTCTGAACCATACAGAAGGACAGACTTAACATTGCTGTTGTAGAGCTGCACCTTGGGTCTTCAGGCTGTTTTGCTTGGATTTCCAGACTGTTGAAATGCCAGAAAGCACACTGCCCGTTGTTTAGCCGTGATTTGATATCTTTCATGGCACCATTCTCTTTACTAATGAGGCTCCCAAGATATGTAAAATCTGAAATTGATTCCAGTTGCTTCCCCTCAAGTGAAAAGGGGTTGGTGTTAGAGGTGTTTATGTGCATGGGTTGTGTCTTTTTCCTTTTGATTTGGAGACCACAATCTCGTGGCATATGAGTTGAGTTTGTCTGTTTTCTCCTGTAAATGTTGTGAGCTTTGAGGTAAGAAAGGCAAGGTCATCAGCAAAGTCAAGATCTTCTAGGTGAGAAAACACAGACCACTGGATCCCACGTGCTTTGTCTGAAGTTGTCCTTCTCATCACCCAGTCTATCGCAATTGAGAAGAGCGTCCTTTCTGGACTTCTCTTTACTTCCTTGTCATTGGCTGTATAGGCTTCTTGGTGCGATCATACAAACATTGTGATTTTATGCCTAGTAACACGTCTTTGAACTTTCTTCTTTTCTCTACCTTTCTAGGAGTAGTTGTACTTAACCACTCTTTGTGCTTTTTCTTTCTTGGACCAATCACTTTCTTTGCTGTTTCTGTACATTCCACTTTAATGGTGTCCCAATTCATGTAACACTTACTTCATTGTCAGGTATGTCTGCTAAAGCACTTGAACTGGTTTCTCAGCTCGAGAACAAAGGTCCTCTTGACTTCAGGTAGCTTTAGTTTGGTTATGCCGAGGGTTTGCCTATGCTGTGTAGGGGCTTAGCTTGTTTTATTTTCAACCTGGTGGATGTTGCTACAAGGTAGTGATCACTGTTGATATCTGCTCCTTTGTACACCCTAACATCATGCACAGATCTCCATTTGTTGTTAATAATGATGTGGTCTATCTGACTAACAGTGTTGCCATTGGGAGAATTCTAGGTCAGTTTGTCAATGTCTTTGTGTGGGAATAGCATGCCACCAATATAACACAGTTGTTGTTCAGGCAGAAGTCTACAAGGCGTGTTCCATTGTCATTGATGACACCACATCCATGCTTTCCCATAGCCTTCTCTCGACCGGTGTTGTCAGTAGCGACTTTCGCATTCATGTCGCCTTCAACAGAAGCACATCATGTTGTGGTACCTTTGCAATTGCTGCTGGAAGCTGTAAGTACCAGTTGTCTTGTATTCTTCATCTGCCTCATTGGTTGGTGCATAGCATTGGATAATGGTTAGCTTGCTGTACTTGGAGTCCGTACCTTGCTGTGATCAGTCTGTCACTGATTGGCTCCCACTTTAAGAGTGACTTGGCTATCTCTTTCTGGACGACGATTGCCACTCCACTGGTATGGGTGTCATCATGCCCTAAGTATATGATTGTATATCCATCGCTGGTCCTCTGTTGCCCTGAACCAGTCCATCTACATTCGCTTGTCCCAAGTACATCCAAGTTGTACCTGCTTATTTTCCTATCACCTGAGCTGTCTTTGACGGTTCATACATGGTAAATACATTCCATGTGCCTACACTTAGTGTAGAGTTGGGCCTTAGGAAACTAGATATCGCTCTTCTGAATTTGGTGTGTGGTTTTGTTTCTGCCTAAGGAAGAAGTGATTAAAATTTGAGATATATTGGAACAGGGGAAGGGTGCAAATGGAGGGGTGGGGACATTTTGTCTATCAGCAAGATATCTCAAGATTCAACTGATGACTGCATTTGGATCAAATGTGGTATGTGGTTTTGTACCACTTAAGGAAAAAGTGAATAAATTTGGGACATGGGAACTGGGAAAGGTGCAAATGGAGGGGTGGGGACATTTTAAGGTGAGTTTGTCTGTCAGAATATCTCAAGAACTGATGATTGGATTTGGAATAAATTTGATGTATGGTTTTATTATTGCTAACCGGACAAGTGATTTAAATTTGGGAAGTAATGGTACAAGGGGAGGGCAGAAATCGAGGGGTGGGGTTGCTTAGGGTAAAGTCTGTCAAGACAGTTGAAACTTTCTAATGAAATGTGGTAAACAATGAATTCATACTATGAAAAGTAATCCAACAATCAATTTTCTGGACTCAAAGATACTTAAATCAAGTCATCTCTGGAATCAGAAAAATTAAACAATTGGTTTCTGCTATGAATGGAAAATGATGGAACGTGAATCTTGAATTAAAGGAACTCAAACAATGAATGCTTCGCCTGAATAAAACTAAAAACAATGTTATGGGCTTGGAAGAAATTTAGTCAGAATATAATCTTCTAGTGTTCAGAAAGATAATCTTCAATTGTACAGAATACAAATGATCATTACAGATCATTTTCAAGTGTTCAGAATACAAATGATCATTACAGATCAAAACTTGAAAATGAATCTTGATGGTCCTAGTATTTCCGAGGTAGCTTATATTGATTATGTGGATCAAATTAACTCTACATTTATTCTGGGCAAATTGGAATTGCAATGGGGCAGAGGTAACGCTCTACAGAAGGCTTATATTCTAGTTTGTGTTGTATTGCTTTGAGATCACTTTCTGTAATAATATTTTTTTTACAAAATGTTTTCAGACCTGAAAATGAAAAGAAAAAAAAATATGAAATGGACAATTTTTAATTGTGCTGATGGGAATTATTAAGGTTGTTATATTTTGTGGCTTTCAAAACCATTTTTGTGGCTTTCATAACAATTTAGATGATTTTGTTGGTCTGTAAGCATATAAAGGTTATAGTACTTTTTCAGCACTGCAAGATTGCACTGGAAATATATATGTTGTCCCCCTCCCACCAGTGGTGGCTATGTGAGAACCTGAGTGAATGTGGTGTATGGGGACCCATTAAACCTTCATGTATCACAGGTTTATTACTCATGAATCCTTCAAGTTTTTACTTATCTCCAAAAGTCTAAAATGTTACTTCCAGGGTTTAACCCAGCCACCCATCCCATGCTCAGTGTACTCCTGTCTGTCTTCTGGACTCTAATTCCCCTACTCTTCTCCTAGACACAACCTCCTTATACAAATTCCCTACTCTTCTCCTAGACACAACCTCCTTATACAAATTCCCTACTCTTCTCCTAGACACAACCTCCTTATACAAATTCCCTACTCTTCTCCTAGACACAATCTCCTTATACAAATTCCCTACTCTTCTCTGGACACAACCTCCATATACAAATTCCCTACTCTTCTCCTAGACACAACCTCCTTATACAAATTCCCTACTCTTCTCCTAGACACAACCTCCTTATACAAATTCCCTACTCTTCTCCTAGACACAACCTCCTTATACAAATTCCCTACTCTTCTCTAGACACAACCTCCATATACAAATTCCCTATTCTTCTCCTAGACACAACCTCCTTATACAAATTCCCTACTCTTCTCCTAGACACAACCTCCTTATACAAATTCTTCCCGAGTTCTTTAAAAATGGTAAACAAAATTTATAACCTACAATTTGATGTAAGAGCTTTTTGCAGCTATCTTTATTGAACATAATGGCATGTTTATTTATTTCTTTGCTCATTTATTTGTTATATTTTGGTAGTAAAACGACTCAGGCAACAGCGATCACTCTTTCCCTCTATTCGATAAGCTGACAATAATCCACACTTTCCACACCCAGTCAGTGTCACTTTCAAAATTAAGCAGAAAGCCAATTACTGCATCCAAATCATTGAAAAAAAGTTCAATACAATTGTTCCACTCCGTGTTTTTAAGTGGGTGTCAGTCAGTCGTAGTGCTGTAACACCTTCAAATTACACGGAATGGTTTGTTTGTATCAACAGAGAAAACAAAGCTCTACCATTGCCAAGCCTTTTTCCATTCATAACTATTTGGTGATCTTGATGAGTTTGGTAGTTTTGCAGATTGCTAACTAAGGTGGGAAGCACTACACACAAACACAATGAAAATTGTGCTTGTGCATGTTTGATTACTGGAAACACATACTGTATTTATTTCATTTGTGGAATTTTTTGTGGCGGGTGTGATTTATTTTCATGATCGGAGTCTCAGTAGAGGTAAGAAATTTACTACTTCCCAATTGACATTCAAAACAATTTTGTTAAAATCGTGGAATTCAAAGTTAGGTAATTTTCTCTCAATATTGTTATCACTCAAGCTTGTATTGCTATTACTGCATCACTAGGTGCAATTGATAATCTCGAGTTCATTTCTGCTATAGTTAGGTTCCATAACTTATACATAGTTATTACTCTATGATAAATAAGAACTTTTTTTTCCTTTCTTAAAACACCCATGTCTTAGTAAACCTGAAAGATTCCATCAAAGACATTTAAAAAAGGATTGCACACTTTTCAGATCTTAATATAGAAGTATTTATGCAAATTTATGGTATATGAAGAGAAAAAAAAAAACTCTAGTTTTGGTTGTAAATCTTTCATTTTGTAATCCAATCCCATAAGTCTTTGAATGGAAGTAGGTGCTTCTGGGGTAGCTTTGGAATCTCATCCAAGTAGAAATATGCTCTTTCAATATTTTCTGAAAATCAAATTAGAAAAAGGAAATAACTAAAAGGAGCTTAGGATTACTAAGAGATTTTGAGCTGTCTTTCCATAAGCAGACCTCTAACTTTTGCTGTTTTACAGGGCGGCCCGCCCTGACTCTCCGTGGACCCGCCTTGCCCCCCTAGGTGTCTGCCCTGCACAGAATGATAGCATAGTAGGTACTTGTCCTGTTTGGCTCATGAATGGTCCTTATCAATATCAGTCAGAATAGTTTCATTTTGAGATGTATAATTATAGCTAAAATCCCAGAGCTTCTTCACCAGGGAAATATGCTTGAGCCTTAAAAGGAGCTTAGGCTTACTAAGAGAGGCCTCTGGACTCCATGCCAAAGACCTAAAATCCCTGTGCTTCACCAGGATTGAGCCTTAAGGAGGTCCCTGGACTCCATGTCGAAAAGACTCAGTGCTTTGTGCGCACATTAATATGCCCCTCAACAAGTCTAGCACCCTGCCTCTTTTTTAAATCAAGCTAGGGGTCTGCATTCGTGTACCACAAAATTTGCATACATTAAAATTATCCCCAATAAGTTAACTTTAAATTCCATTTGCTATTTTCAGAGTCTAAAGATTGTGCAAATGTTATGCTTTTTGAAATTAAAAGTGAATATATAATTTTGTATTTATTCATAGACCCCTAAGTATTGTTTCATCATATATCACCCTATCATATATAGACAAGAAACATCATCCAGAATATGGTGTGATTTTGCCTACCATATTTTCTCTAATAAACGCCCTCCCCCCTTTAATAAACGCCCCCTTTGATAAACGCCCCCCCCATCATTTTTCATACTTTCAGGATGTAACAATGTACGTTTAACTTACCGAATGTGACTTGAAAAGGCTGTAAGTCGAACATAACCAAGCAGAAAATATGCAAAGAGTATATTCCATTAACAATCATGCACACTAATGCTAAAAACACAAAAAACGCTTGAAGAAACTAATACTAGGCCTAAAAAGAATTGCCATTTTTTTTGTAAGTTACATTTTTTTTCTTCATACTTTACCCTCGAATAAACGCCCCCCTGTTTTCCAAATGCAATGCCCCGGGGGCGTTTATTAGTGAAATACGGTATTTGGTACAAAATCATGATTTGCAACTTTTTGTGTTCCCTTGTTCACAGAAATTTCCTCAAAATACCACACAAGCGAAAACATTTTGACTCCCCATCTCTCAGTATGGAATGTTGTAATATCGTAAATCTTCCCCGTTGATACTGCTTCCAGGGAGTTGTTAAGAGTCTAGGTTTGGTGGAAATATAAAATATAGTAAAATTGCGAGTGCCACATGAGTTATGGAGTTTGTAGCTTTGCAGCTATTCTTAGCATGTCAGTAAGGCATTTCTTGGTTCTGAAGACCATCAAATGGAATAGATGAATGAAATCTGGTTTGGTGGCTTGGAAGTAGTGAATCATATGGAGACTTGAATCCATAATATGTAAGGGAGATTTTATGATTGGTATTCTGTATGTCAATGTTTGGGAGTTGTCTTCTTGCAAATTGTAATTTATATGGAGGCCTGAATCCATAAAGATAATCACGATCATGTTTTGTATGGTTGGTATAGTTTTGAAACATGAATTTACAAAAATTTCTTTTACTTTTGATCTATTAAAAAAAAAAATATCGTCTTTCTTTGTAAACTTGGAAGTTGATGCTTTTGTTGAGACATTAATGTTGACGTAACCTTGTAAAAATGTTTTGAAAGCAGTAATTGCTCGAAAGTGCAACGGCATCATGCAACAATGTATAACAAATTGGGAAAATTTGTCATAATTCTACCTCTTAAGTAAATGTGATATCCTTTCTTAGTGTTGATTATATGATATTTCATGAAACAGTGTTACTATACAGTTAACATGTATTAAAAATGCAAAATATTTAGAGGATCCAAAAATAAATATTTAGAAAATTGACAACTTGAAGAAATAAATTTGTTGAAATTTTCACCACTTTTTAGCTAAAATGATTAGGGAAGCCCCAACTCTGCCACCCTGATATACATTCAAGTACTTCAAAATTGAGATAAAAACATTGAGTTGTTTACTTTCTATTACAATAAACCATGGGCGTAAAAACTGGGGTATATCCCTCCCCCCACACACACACTTTTTGACAAAGGAGTATGATCCATGCTACCATTCCCCCCTCCCCCCGTTCCTTCCCCCCCCCGTTCCTTCCCCTACTTTTGGGCGAAGTTACTTTAAAATTAAGTGATAAATTACATTTTGAAAGGTATTTAGAAGCATAGGAAGCAGGCTTGGAACAGGAACCCTACCACTCCCATTCCCACTTCAAACCCACCACCCCACCCCTGCCACTGCCACTCCAACCCGAAATGTTCATATTTTAACAACCGTTTGGTTTCATATTTGGTCTAAATATGATGTTAGCTGGTGTGTACATGTTCATGACATAAAAACGTTTAATTTCATTAATATGCCTAGTGGGCGGGGCTTAATATGATTTTGCTGAAAAGAGCTTGTAAACAAGGTATCTCAAGAACAGTAAACTGGATTCTTGTCATATTTGGTACACAGATAGCCCATGGTCTGTAGATGTACCCTATTGTTTGCGATGGTGATGTAATGCATATTAATCAGTAGGGAGGGCTTAATGTAATAATCTTGAAATGTTTATATTTTAACAATCTTATGTCTGTTATGTTTAATATTTGTTATATAATGATGTTAGCTAGTGTGTATGTTTTCATGGTATAAAAACGTTGAATATCATTAATATGCATAGTGGGCGGGGCTTAATTGATTTTGTAAACAAAAAGCACAAGTAAACACGATATCTCAAAAACTATGAACTGGATTCACATCATGTGTTATACACAGATACATGTACTGTAGCTAATGGTCTGCAGGTGTGACCTAGTGTTTATGGTGGTGATTTCATGCATATTAATAAGTGAGCAGGGCTTAAAGTGAATGTTTTGAAAAAATGATAAATGAGCAATTGTATGTCCATTTTGCATCATATTGGGCATGATAATTTTGTTGGTTGTGTACATGCTTATGTTATTAACAGGTGTCATTAACATGCGTAGTGGGCATGGCTTAATATAAAAGTGCTAAATGATGTAAACACCATAAATGATATATCAGATTTATGCTATATGTGGTATACACAGATGGGTCATGGTCTGTATGTATGTTCTAATGTTGTGGTAGTGATGTCATGAATGATAATGAGTATGCGGTGCTTACCGACAAATTCTTGAAATAGGATAAATGAGCAATCGTTTTTGCATCATACTTGCTTTGATGATGTTATTAATTATTGTATAAATGCTAATGTTGCCAACATTTTCATTGATCTGCATGGTGGGTGTGGCTTATGAATGAATATCATGGAACAAATATTTCATGATATGCAGTGACATGACAGTTTATACAAATTTTGCAAATCAATCAGCTTGTAAAAAAAAAGCATCGGAACCACAAAACCTTTTAGTTCTTGTTGGAGAATATTATGAGTCCAAATAGACTTTTTTATGCAGGCCCATAGCCAGGACTTTGAGAGGGGGTTCATCTTTTTGTATAAAAGGGCACTTCATTTCCTGCACCTCGGAAAAATGAAAATGGAAACTCAATGTTGTACGTCAGGTTTTTTCCCCGAGAGAAGGCTATTGATTCGTCAAATGTTCAGAACTGTTCCAGTACTTCAAGAAGCTTTGAAATTCCAAGTGCTTATTATGTTTTTAGATTTCAAAAGAGCACTTTCTCTGAAAAAGGGCGTTCTTCAGAGAAAAGTTTGAAAATGTAAAATAATCTATTTGTAATATATTAGCACTTTTGTGCAATATTGTATTTACTATGTGACCTAAGACAACGAGAGATAAACAAAGGGAGGGAGCGGGTATAATGTGGAACAGGTTAGTTTTAAAAGTTTGACAAAATTTACACATGTTCATAGTAAATTATTGGAAGCTTTTCAGACATTTTTCTTTTAGACTACACTTATTTTTCAAAGAGTGACTATAGACCTAAAGGCCATGCACAGAAACGTGAACAATAAAACATATTTCCACATTATGCGTTTTCATGATTTTGTGTTTGTATATGTGTTTCTTTGACATGAATTTTGACTTGTATAATACCTTTTTCCTATGCATTGTGACATACTTTTTTTCCCCTTAAAAATGTCAATTTTGCAAGAGCTTCCAAGGGCTTAGCCTTCTGGACCAATTATGATGAAATAATTTTAGAAATATTTTGCTTGTTTCCTCTTTTCACACCCAAGGTTGATATTGAAATCCAGTTCAATAGTTTGTAATGCCGCAATTGGTGCAAAGGATTGAAAACGCATAAAATGTGATGAATATTCAGTACTTTCAGTAATCGTTCTGACGGCAGTAATTATTTGTTTGTTTATTCATTGATAGGTTGTTACTTGATTGATTTATAGATTCATTTAATGATTATTGATTTATTTATGTTATTATTTTGATGGGGGCAGTGTGTATATCTTTTGGTACCTTTCTAAATTTGTCTTTGACTGCCAAGTGGATCTTTTATTTTTGTGATTATATTCTCTGCCACAGCAGGTTAATTAAATTTGGAAGTAAATTTGAACATATTTTTAGTGTCTAATTATCTCATCACCCACATATACATATATGTGGGGATGAGATTTTGTAGTCACTTTGCTGTATAGGCAAGTAACTTCCTATGCATCCTTTTGTGCGTATGCAACAATTAATTTTGTCTCACTTATAACTCAAAAACTGTAATACACACATGAACCAAAATTGGTGGACAGGCTACAGTACCCCTGGCCCGGAATCTTGTGTTCCCTAGGATTTGGGGTACAAAGATCAAATGAAGAAAGTTTTTGGTGATGGCTGTATCTTTTAAAGGAATTACTTGGTATCTTTTCAAATTACATAGGTGGGTGGAGTTTAACACTCTAACAAAAATTAATAATAATTGGAAGTCAAAGGTCATTTGTCAAAGGTCAAATAAAAAGTGCTTTAAATGCAAAATTCTGTGTCATTTTAAAGTTTTAAAGCTGTTGGGCTTAAGGTGATGAGATTAGCAACTCCATGATCCTTCATTCATCGTCATCATTGGTCAACAGTAACACAGGTGACTAATCTTCCTGGACCAGCCCTTCCTATCATTAGCAAGGTTGTCTATCTAGCTCGGAGATAGCTGGCCAGGGCCCACTATCATCTTCCAGCAAGTGTTGCAATGGATATAGCACAGATAGGATGTGCGTTGACTACATCCTTAGTGAAATACTCAGTTGAGGGATTATAGCTTTATTATTACAATTATGCCGAAAATTCATTTTGAAAAACCTTGACAAACTTTTTTGTCAATTAGACAGTCTATACTATTTAACTTCATAACTACCTTTTGAGTACTTACAGGCTAGTTACTATTTACTCATCTTAGAGTAATACATGGTGTATTTAAACAAAATGGAGTAAACTAAATGGAAAGAACATTTTGACCTGCTGTTTTCCTTCATGAGCCGCCACCGTCACCGTATGGCCCTTCAGATGATAAATTGATTCCAGGGGCTTTTCCATTAAATCAAAATTTTGCAGTGTGACAGAAGGTTGTGCTCCGCAAAAGTTAATTTCTCTACAGTTTGAACAAAAAAAACATTCCTACCAAATTTTCCATTATCATTAGAAAGCCTCAATGGTAATAACAATCTTGTGCAAGAAGTCAAAAATATTTTCTTAATATTTGATTTCTGTCTGTTAAAAAAATTGCTCGCCATGCAGTGTGCAACAGCCTTTAGGGTGACTGTGAGGTGACGCTGTGGATACTCTGTAATTATTCATTTTGAGATTTTTCTGAAGCAATAACGTGATATCAGTCTGCATTATTATGAAAGCTTGGTAAAATACTTAAAAGGTTAATGTTGAATGATTTGACGATTCCTGGAGAAGTTGTCTATTTCTAGAAAGGTTTAGTTTCTTGAATTTATGAATAAATATCTCTCTTGAAGTGAGCAAAAGACTTCGATATCTTTTGCTCTCTGAATTTTTGATTGGGATTGAAAGTTAAGAGTCAATTTTCCGTGATACATGACTACAAGTAGGACTTTACCTAGCTGTAGCTTTGAACAGCTTGTTTGTACGGGGGAAAAAAAATAAAAAATTTGCTTGCAAAATAATGAATTATAAGAAGGAGTATTTGGTGCATCACTAGGGAGTGAGGTATGTATATGGTGTATACAAAGGAATTTGTTGAATAATGAGATAAACATGTATTTGATTACATTCAGTGGCTATTGGTATGGTACTATATCACCATTTGTGCATTACTATTATGTTTGTCAAGTGGTTTGTGTGCTGGATCATTGTAACTGTGTCTTACACTG
This sequence comes from Chiridota heheva, assembly GCA_020152595.1. NCBI lineage: Eukaryota > Metazoa > Echinodermata > Holothuroidea > Apodida > Chiridotidae > Chiridota > Chiridota heheva. The sequence goes on along the minus strand of JAIGNY010001388.1, from coordinate 1,411,556 downwards.
GTTGAGGCACTGCATCATTGACACTCTAGTTTCATTTGAATTGAAAACTTTCACTTTTCCTCTTAAAGATTAAAATTGACCCTTTCCTTAAAAGAAGAAAAAATTATTTGAAACGTAAACAAAATCATCTCTTAGTGCTTGGTGATATTCTAAAAAAAAAAAAAAATATGACTGAAATCTCTTAGCGTAAATATCCGTTGTCATACAGATAATAAAAAGAAAAATAATAAATCAAATCACATAATGTTTAGAAGAGTTATGGGCTTCTAAAAGTGCTTGGAAGCAAAACAAACACACAAAAAAAGAGGAAATTCACAAAAAAAATATAAGAAGATATTAAGAGCAGAAAGGGAAAGTTTTCTATTTTTATATTTTGAAGTTTTTATGTCTACAAAGCTTATTGCTCATGCCTTGAGAGGATGTGACTTTTAATGCTAAATTTAGGGCAGGAAGTGAAACGTCTTCACTTGTGGAGGTTCTCAAGCCATTTCTGGAGTGCGCTAATGATTGAATTAATTCTTGTATGTTGCATGCTTGCGGTTGCATTTTTGAAATTTGACTTACAAATATTTTGGTAAGAAAAATATTGCTTTTATGAAAAAAAGTGAGGGTTGTAGGAAAGTATTTTTGGAAGTGTTTTCAAGTTTAGTTTGTTTGAGTTAACAAGGAAAAATAGCATGTGTACGCATTGCAATTACCAACCAACTTCACAACTTAGTGTCATATTTTTATGTTGTCCTATTTCATTTGGTCCTTTTTGCCTGCTTTGCGTGCTGTTTCTACCCCCATTACGTACAAGTAAGTTGAAATAAAAAAGCTGTTTTCAAGGGTCGATTTTATCACCCAATGTTTTTGAACGTATAATGAAAATCTGCATACATACATACATTGTAAAATAGTGATAGCTCGTTTACTTTTAAAGCCGCATATAATTCCTCTAAGCCATTTATCGTATTGTACAAATTCTCCTATAGTCATGCAGATTTTAGCATAATTTTAAACAAATTGTGCACTTTTCCCAAAAAGCGTGAAAATTTGTACACTTATAGAGTTGAACCTGCTGAATAATTCTGGATATAGGGCCAATTCAATTTTTTCCAAAATGGCCATAAAATTCAAAATGACCACCAACTAAGTGAAATGATGTTTTTACAATGTGAGCTATAGTAAACAAAAATGAACAACTGCATGCAATCAATATTGCAATCTGATTAATATTTTTCCTATATTCTATACCTCAAAAGCTTTAAGTTTTAACATTTCAAAATGGCTGCCAAATCAAAAAACACGGATGCAATTTACAAATTATCATGCAATGAAGTCATGTTACAAGTTCATTTCTGTACTAAATATTAGTTCAATCCTTGTAGCAGATTATTAGTGGACAGATAGTTACAAATCTAGTATCCAATATGGCTGCAAATTCAAAATGGCTGTTACTTTATGCCAAAAATGTTTGGGTCATATTTCGTCATTGTTAACTGTACTTAACACAAATAAACAACTGTTTACTATTAATATGGTCCTCTGGCTCATTTTTACCTGTATTCTACCTCAATTCTTAAAATTTACCATGGTTGCCAAATTAAAAATGGCTACCAACCATTTAGTCCAATATAGCCACCATTTTAGCAAAATGACCACCATTTCATCAAATATGGCTGTCATTGAAGCAAAAACTTTTTAAGTTGATCATCCAATGTAGTCCTATTACAATTAATCCTAAATTTTGGTACTGATTGAAGTTCAGTCTATATTTAGCCTACTTAGTGAACAGATGCTGAGTTCAAGTATCCAAAGTAGTTGGCACAATTGCTTTATGTAAAATTGGTTGTTTCCGGCCTATTTTTCCGATAAATTTTAATTTGCAAAATCAACTTAAAAAGTTAAGTGGTCAGCATGTTAATCTTATATGATAGAAGACTTCAAAAGAAACAAAATGGTGAAGAAAGCCTTCAAAATCTTATTCCGTTAAGGAGATTTTCCAGTTTAAAGTTTGGAATCATTTCTGTAGAAACGACTGAAATCAGACTAGTTGTGATGTCACAGCCTCAGATTCCTCAAAGTCTTTATGTATTTTAAAGAAAGTTGTTTAATTTTTTGTTCACTATTTAAATTATTTTTCCCTATTTAAATTATTTTTCCCTATTCAAATTATTTTTCCCTATTTAAATTATTTTTTCCAAACTTTTTTTAGGTGGTATATTATAAATACCCTTCCTAGATTCAGTTTTACTACTTTTTTGACATATCCTATGGTTTTTAAGCCACCAAATCCCAGAACAAAATATGATAAATACTGACACTTCAGTGTGATCACCTACTGACTGACTGACTGAACGTAAAGGAATAAGCAGTGCAACTTTAACTAAACTAACTGCTTAAGTTTTATTCAAGAGAGGTAAAATCTAGGCCTAATTTTGTAATATTTCTTCTCAGTACTTTATATTGTTACGATAGTGCCTGTTTAATTAGCTAAGCCCTAACATCTGAACATTATTCACCAGTACAGAGACAATGGGTTAAACAGAATCACAATATGTATTGCACACAAACGTACCAGTGCAAACGGTCCAAAGAATCAGTCCACGGTCCAGTCCACGTACACTCAACACGCATGTCATGGCTGTAACTTAGGATTAGTTACAGTCAGTAGGTCTACGGTAGAATACATTTATTGTTCAGACAGAACATCCCATAGGAAAGTCACAAAGAAACTAATATTTCATTGCATCAATGTGATTTAAATGAACGCGTTCTCGAAGAGGGTACGAAAATAACAAAATAAAATTTATGTGAGGAACAAATTTTAACATAAGAAAGCACATGAAAATAACCCTTTTAATTCATAATTTATCAAACACTGACAATCGCAGTCAAAGAAGAAAAGTCAACACTACTTAATCAATACAACGCAGATGTTAGCACAGTACAGATTAATTTGCAACAAACCCAAGCGGGTCAAACATAGGTCATGCCATATATTTGCCCTTTTTTTCATAAACGAACTGATGAACATATAAAAAGGTACTGCAGACCCCTAGCTTGATTTAAAAAGGGGCAGGGTGCTGGCTTGTTGAGGGACACATTAATGTGCATGCGAAGTACTGCGTCTTTTCGGCGTGAGCCCTTAAGGCTCAATCCCATGGTGAAGAAGCTCTGGGATTTTAGCTATAATCTACCTCGGGATAAAACTATTCTGACTGATATTGATAAGAACCATTCATGAGCCAAACAGGACAGTTACTTACTATGCTATCATTCTGTGTTCTGTAATCCATGTAAGGTATTTCATTTATGAGGTTGATTAAGATTATTAAGTTAAAACCAAATTAAATCTATAAAATATTTTTTTCTTCTCATGAGTGGCAGGGAGGACCCCAGGGGAAGGATGGACCCCCAGGGGCAGGGTGGACCCCAGGGGGCAGGACAGGCCCACTGAGGGGCGAGTTGCCCCTGTGAAACAGCAAAGCTAGGGGTTTGTACTGGATAAAAGTTAGCTAACATATTTCTCCATAATTCCATGTACCTCTCAGACTTCAGTCACTCTGTACAAAGTATATGAATGAAGGAACTTGCATGATGAATAATGGCTGCTCCCATGAGCTACAAAACCATCCTTTGAGTCTTTCTAATAAAGACTAAAAGGATGGCTTCTCCCGAACTGATAGACTTTGGTCTTGGTCAACTAAACAAGAGAAATTTATTCCTTTTCAAGGGGCTGAACAATGACTGTTCTTTGACTAAACATTCATGTAGAAAAGGAGAGTAATATTCTTTTCCAATCTGCAAATCTATTGTTCTTGTTGTGCAGATTATTTCAGATCCTGCAACATCAAGAACCAAAAGATCACAAGATATCTTGTGAACCAGTAATAGAATTGTGGGATTTCTTTTATTCTTGTGGGCTTTCTTCTATTCTCATATAGATATCTTGTGAACCAGTTATAGAATTGTGGAATTTCTTCTATTCTTGTGGGTTTTCTTCTATTCTCATATTGCTATCTTGTGAACCAGTAATAGAATTGTGGGCTTTATTCCATTTATTCTCATGTTGCACTAAAATTAGTTTATTTGAATGTCTTATTACCTTCAGACAAATTAACGTGCACTGCAATCATTCTGGATATTAAATGGCAGCTATCTTGAATTTGATTGCCATTTTGGATAAGTGAGACAAATTACATGCTTTTCAGGAAAAGCTAATTCCATCGAGCCATTAGTTAGGCTCATAAAACCGGTGCTTATCCTCAGTTCCTATGGCACAAGCGGATGAGAATACACGACTTCCCCTGGAAGGGACGCCAGTCCATCGCAGATTAACTCCCCAGCAGTGCTGGAACTCATTTTCACAGCTGAGTGGACTGAAGCAAGTAGGGCAATGTGTCTTGCTCAAGGACACAATGCAGCGCTCACAACGGGAATCAAACCCGGTACCTTTCGAAAACAAGCTTGACTCCTTAACCACTGAGCAACTGCCCTCACTGCTTTTCAGGAAAAGTGCAAAATTTTGCTGATATCTGCTGGATTTGTATCTCGGCATGCCGCTGGCAATGTGCTCTTCCAGTTGCAGAGAGATTATGCACATGTTTTACCATGAATTGGCATCACTGGAGTACTTACGAACAACAATGGGTTGGTAAACAGACCAAGTACATTGACAAGCAAATCTTGTTTACCTCTAACAAACGGAAAACTAAGTGAATTTGTGAGAAGAGGGTTTTGGGAAGCTTGAAGGGTCAAGTTGAGATGACGTGAGAATTGACCTTCAGCAAATTTACATTGGGAAATATTAGGTTTATTGCACAGTTTCACACTGGTTATTTTGTTTGATTTAGTTTGCAATATTGTTGAAGGCAGCCTAACCTTGTTGTATCATGCCACTCACTGCTAATGATGATGGGGGCTTAAAAAGAGAGAAGGCTTTATAAAAAATAAAATTAAAAAAAAAACAGAGATTATTTCAAAATGTTGATATTTTATTTGTTAGTAAAATAATATAATTATGCAATTGAAGATATATGGACAGCCAGGACAGGTAGCAATAACTTTTGATGTAATTCAAAGACTATTGTTTAGAATTCAATTATAATATATCTACTCATCTGTGTACCTTTAAGTACTCCTGCATTCTTTCCATTTTTCTGGGATCCAACACATAAATTTACAAATGCAATTGCTGGACTAAATATTTGTGGCAGTCTACAATAAATCATACTTGCTAAATGTCTGTTTTGTGTCAAACAATTTTGTAAATTCTTGTTTTGCTGTTAATGCTCTTGAAGGGAACTTTGGCAATCTATATCAGATATTCTGCACAACAAATCGATACGGTAATGGGCATGATTAATTATTCCATACCAGCCGAAATTGACCACAACTTTTCATAATAAATTGAGTTTCTAGAAATGCTTTTCATACTTATGTCAAATTATAAGCCACAGTTACTCTCAAGTTTTTGGCGCCTTTAAAGTGCATGATCACTGTTTTCCATTGTCAGCGGGGACAACTTAACCAGCTCACCAAAGTTAACGTTTTGGATTGCTACTGTATTTGTGATCACTCTAGTGTTATTTTATCCGGTATGTGCTAATCATAGCTTTAGGACTTTTTCTAGTGAAAGTGATACCACCCCTTGTATTTTGTTTGTGGAGTCAAAGGTTCACTTGTTAAATCTTACTCCTGGAAATGAAATCACAAAGGATTCTTTATGTTACTGCATTCCTACGCTTTCTTATTTTTGCCCATTCTGGTGCTATTTATGTTTACAATTTGTTAGGTACGTGGAAAAATATGTTGATATTTATGTGATGTTGTTTGGTGCAGTTTGAAGTGCTTGGCATGTTTTTGGTTCTGATGGCTTAAGGAACCTATGCAGTCATGGCCGTGTGTATGTATGTATGTATGTATGTATGTGTATGTATGTATGTATGTGTGTGTATATGTATGTATGTGTGTGTGTGTGTGTGTGTGTATGACAGGAAGCTCGTAAGCATGATATCTCAAGAACAATATGCTGGATTCATGTCATATGTGGTACACAGATAGCCAACCCATGGTCCGTTGATGTACCCTATTGTTTTTGGTGGTGATGTTATGCATATTAGTAAGTAGACATGACTTAATGTAGAAAATTTTCAAATGCTCATATTTTAACAATTACATGTCTGTTTTGTTTAATATTTTGTAGAATTATGATGTTAGCTAGTTTGTATGTGTTTATTTGATAAAAACATTGAATTTTATTGATATGTATAGTGGGCGGGGAAATTTCACTGAAAAGAGCTTGTAAACACGATATCTCAAGAACGATTCATGTCATGTCAAATAATTTATGATATGCAATGACATAACAGTTAATACAAAATCAAGCAGCATGAAAAATAACAGCATCGGAACCACAAAATCTTTTGGTTCTCGTTGTATAAATGTATTAGTTTAAAAAGAAAGCCAAAAATAAGATCTTTCATAATGTGATTTGAAATTTGCCAGTTATAGCATATTGAGTTGAGTAACACATAAATGTTGCAGATTAATTTTTTTTAATTGGTATATGTGATTGGTATATGTATTGGTATAATGTGATTGGTATATGTGATTGGTATATATTTTATTATCCTTTTATAAAATGTAGTATATACAAAAGTAAACAAATTTCAAAATAAAAGAAAAATCAAAATTGAATATAGATTAAGAAATGGTTAGTAAAATATACAATTTAAAAGAGAAATATCTGAAGACGAATAAGAATGAATGGAATGAAAGTCTCAAAGAGCTTAATTGAACCAGTCATTGAATAAGATATAATATAGTACTATTGAAGATGATTAAATTTCAAAGATTTAAAAAAACAGAAAAAACATGGGAAAATATAAAACAAGTGGTAAGAAAAGATAAAACACACTTACAAAATTTGGTACTTAAAAGAATGTAGAAATTGGTGGGAGTAGGCCTGGGTGGGAGAGAGATATACAGAGTATGGAAATTTAAATCACTGATAGTGACAATGACTTGTTTTTGTTTATTTCCTGTACACAAGAATATGCTTATTTATGATATTGATGAAGGTTCACTTTCTTACTTTGTGTGTGTTCCTACTGATTTGAGAAATAGAAATGATCAATATTTTCATACTCCACAGTTAGAAGAGGCATAATCTTTGATGTGATGTGAAACAATTTTTTTTTTTTTAATTAAAACTAATCTAGAAAGAAAGAACAAATAATAATGATAATAATTGACTCTTATAAAGGTGATAATAACCGTTGATTTTTTCTTCTTGAGCATTTAGTCTCAAAAATTAAATGCAAAACATTCTTCATAGCATCAAATGCAACACAAGAAGTAAAGGACTTTGCAATTCCACACACTATACTTCTATGGTCGCCGATCGGTCATAGGGTCTCCTAATATTATGCCTAAGAAAAATCATTTCTTAAGTTGTAACAATTCCAGTTCATACGTTTAAAACCGGTTGCTAATTGGCTGTTTACTTAAGGCGTATGAATAGATATAATTTTATGCGTGAAAACTAATTTTCTTATCTCACGTCTAAAGGAAACAGCCAATCAGCGACCCGTTCTATCCGTATGCAATGAAATTGTTACAACGTAAGAAATTATTGTTACGACGTAAGAACAAATTTATCTTAAATGTAAAATCCGTTTAAATATTAGTTTTGACTCGTAAAATTATGTCTATTTTACGTCTAAAGGAAACTGCCAAATAGCAACCCTCATTAAACGTATGAAATGGAATTGTTACGACGTAAAAAGTGATTGTTACAACGACGATGCGTAAAATTGATTTTTCTTCAGCGTAACATGAGACGTTATGACCTGCATGGCCAACCATATACTTTCTAGTGCTTGATTACACCTGGAAGTCTACTCCAACTCCCTCCCTGATTATCAGGTCATTGGCATTGGTCAATTGTGACACAAATGTAATATTAAGGTATCTCACATGACTCACATTACAGAGAAAAACTTACAAGAAAAACTTTAATTGTGACTTAATTACAAGAGAATAATATACCACCCAGAACTCCTTGAACACAGCAAATATATAACCTCAGATCATTCATTGGTGGTTTTACAAAAGCTGAATTTGACCATCACGTAATGAAGCATGTAAGGCAAATATTCAGTGTGAAGTCGAGTTGGGTGTTTGTCACAATTGCTGTAGATTGCCTTCTTTTAGTAAGCTTGTTTGTTTGCGTATTTGAACCACAGTCAAAACATGTTGTGATTCATCATGGATATACCTCAAGATTGGGAGGTAGTGGGAGAGTATGTGAGGCCGGCCATAGGCTTCAGGTCCACCCCAAGGGTCAGCAGCCTTGGATTAAAAGCTTTTGCGGTTGCGGTAATTATGGTTCTCTTATAAACCAAATTTTAAAGAGTGGAAAACATTTACATTCTCTTTATTTTCAGAGACAAATAATGGAGAGAGAAAATTTAAATAAAATCATAACTGCTTTGAGTTACTTTTCTATTCAAATATTTTAAGTTGCATTAATAAAATATAGATATACAAATATCTTTGATCATGGATACAAGATCTATGGACTTTTAGTAGTTGGTTGAAAGAGTTCTGAAATTTGAGCACATACTTTTGTTTTTAGTTCATGTCTGATTAGAGTTTGTTCAGTTTTAAATTCATGTGAAGTTTTTTTATGGGTTAATTCAAGAATATATGCTTTAAAAGAAACAAAATGGTGAAGAAAGCATTGCAAAATCTTAGTTTATTCAAGAATATATGCCTTAAAAGAAACAAAATGGTGAAGAAAGCATTGCAAAATCTTATTCTGTTAAAGGATTAGTTTAGGGTTTAAGCATGCCCATCTTATATGAAAGAGGACTTCAAAAGAAACAAAATGGTGAAGAAAGCATTGCAAAATCTTATTCCGTTAAAGAATTAGTTCAGGGTTTAAGCATGCGCATCGTATATGAAAGAGGACTTCAAAAGAAACAAAATTGAAAAAGCATTTCTTATTTCGGTATTCATTTAAAGTTTGGTATGATTTGTGTAGAAATGACTGAAATCAGACTAGTCGTGATGTCATAGCCTCAGATTCCTCAAAGTCTTGAAATATTTTAAAGAAAGTTTGTTTAATTTTTTTCACTTTTTAAATTATTTTTCCTCTAACTTTCTTCAGGTGGTATATTATAAATACCCTTCCTAGATTTAGTTTCACTAGTTTTTTGACATATCCCATGGATTTTAAGCCACAAAATGGCAGGACAAAATATGATAGAATACATAAAGAATTTAAGGAATCTGAGGCTATGACATCACAAGTAGTCTGATTTCAGTCGTTTTTACACAAATGATACAAACTTTAAACTTAGATATCTCCTTAACGGAATAAGATTTTGGAATGTTTCCTTCACGATTTTGTTTCTTCTGAAATCTCTTTCATATAAGATGGACACGCTTGACCACTGAACTAATCCTTTAACAGAATAAGATTGTTAAATGCTTTCTTCACTATTTTGTTTCTTTTGAAGTCCTCTTACATATAAGATGGACATGCTTGACCACTGAACTAATCCTTTATGGAAATAAGATTTTTGAATGCTCTCTTTGCCATTTTGTTTCCCTTTCATATAAGATGGACACGTTTGACCACTGAACTAATCCTTTAAATGGGAATTTGAATTGGATTTTTTAGCTGTCCATAAACTTCACCCAATAGCCTAATCTTAACAGACAAGACGTAATCATACCAACTCCTGAAAGCAACATTGGGTAATAATTATGTAGTTGATCAAATCCGGCCTAAATAAATCAGGTGAACACTTGTTCTTTCCCGAACAAAATCCCTAAATATATCTACATAGTTTTTCAGAGATTAAACAGCATTCATATCTTTTTATGAACTATAATGTCAGAAATATAAATTTACATCCTGCAAACTTGGCTATTGTGTGATAGCTCCAATTATTAGCTTATAATATTAGGTCTTTGCTAAAAGAAACATACACTTCTGTATGCAGTGGGACTTATTTCACTTGGCCCCGCCAACTTTGTTTGCTTCAGTAGTTCACGGCTACTCTATAATGGCACCGTATTGAACTTTGTTTTGTTGTATTCTATTCTTTTTTAGCATTCATTGAATCAGGATTATGTGTTATTCTTGTAATTCATATTTCATGATTGCATAAGGTGGCATGTGAATTGAATGTAGCAATCCTATCGTGTTGCTGCCCTTTTGTTATTTGAAGGAGTGTTTGACTGAAAAGTGATGGTATATCGTGAACCTTCCTTTCTTGCACGTGATGGTACTGATAGTCTGATATTGGAATATACAAGATACAGTGGTAGTTTATTATAAGGAATACTAACTTCCTCTTATAAATGATGTGAGGTATAGATATAAATTGACAGGGGAAAACAACTGGACTTTCGTTATGTAAAATTAATCTCATACAAATCAGCAGAAATATGCCCTAAACTTCTCTCATATAGATTTAACCTGTCTTTTTCTGACACCCCAACTTTCCTTTGTTAACAAAGTGCAAATTACTCTGGCTGTTAGGGCCATCAATCTAAATAACATACCAACCAAAGTGATCACTTAGGGAGGGGCATGCAGGGGGAATGTGACCCCCCTACTCCCCACCCCTAGCAGTACCACTGATGTGCACAGAGTAGTCTCTGGTCTTATTATTTCATACCTATTGTTCCTTTGATAAAATAGCATTAGAAATTACAGTGTGACTTTCGCACTTCACACCCTGATTTTAAGAAACTTCATGTGCAGTAACAAGGGAGTATCGTTTTCAAAGTTTCCATTGAGATTACCACACTAGGAGACAGGAAGTGTTGCAAGAGCTTTGAAATTGCTTGTAAGTCTTCCTTCTACTGTACAGAGCTTCACCATTATCTAAACTTCTACAGCCAAATTATGGTGGTTTTTGTTGGGGATGTCCAGGAATTAGTCATGAGTGTAAATGCTTTTGGTCACCCATTCATAAAGGATACTACAAAATAATCTTGGTGATTCCCACTTTGTTCCCAGAATGAATTCACTTCAAAAAGTTTTGGCTTTTTCGTTCCGATGCAATAGCATCAGGAACCTTTGTGTTCATGATGGCGTGTGTGTGTGTATGTATTAAGCTTAGGCGATATTCACCTTCAGACAATATCAATACATCGCTAATAATATATATCGTTAATATCGAAATATCAATACATCGCTAAATATATATCGTTAATATCGAAATATCGATATGCAAATTGCAAGATGTTACATTGAAATAATATAACTGTTTTGTACCAGGTAAATTGCTCCAGCACAAAAAAATGTAAAGTACAAATTTTAAAGTAAATAACAGAATAAAATGGGAAATATGTACATCAATCTTCAAATAAACACTAATTATTATGAAAGGAATCGGTTTTTTTTTTTTAGCTCTTTCTCAAAAAATTAATCACAGAAACTTTGAAATTCCATATCATTTTTTCACCATTTTGGTGGAACTGGTATATAGCTTTTTATTTAATAAAAACGGGCCAACTTTATCTTTGAATGCTACTGTAGGTCCACTTACTTCTTTTGAATTTCCTACTGAAAGGGCATCAATTTTGCATTCTTTTTTAAAGACCTGAAAAAAAGACCTGGACATTCAAAAGTCAATATATATTGATAGAAAATGTCCTCTGCTAATAAAAATCGGACGAGTGGGCTCAGAAATTTACACACATTGTTTGTACTTGTGCTGCTAACTGTACAGAAAGTGTGACGTGTGTGTGAATGAACAAATTAAGTGGGAAATATCTTTTAGTTTTGAGGATAAACTCTTTCAGTTTCGAGGATAAAATCTACATTCAGGCATCAATTAAGAGCTTTTTCACATACATTTGGGGGTGGGTATTCCTTTTGTGGAATTTAGATGCGATGTTTAAGGATTTAAAATCTCATTGATTGCAATTGCTCAACCATCACAAATCATGAAAATTACCTTCTATTATTGTGCAATGTATATAGCGGCCTGTGCATACAGAGAGTACAGTACTGTATGTCTGGAATTAAGAAGTTCCTGCCTGTGGAACAGAATGTGAGGTAATATTTATCGAAGTATTGATGACTTAATCAACTTAACATTATTGACTGCCTGCAACTTTGATATTACTACAAATTACAAACTTTTTGTGGCTGTATAGTGAGGAAAGGTGCATGTTTGGCTGTCATGTTAACTGCATCACTAGTTCATGCATAGTACAATATCAGTGGAAAACATATCGTATATAGATATGACCCTTAAATTCAATATCAACCATATCGATATGGGTCAATATCGAAATATCGATATATCGCCCAAGCTTAGTATGTATGTGTGTGACGCTAGCTTGTAAACATGATATCTCAAGAATGATACACCATGAATTTTATTTCATATGCATAGAGGGCTGGACTTAATATGATTTTGTTGAAGAGATCTTGTAGACACATTTTTTCAAGAACTATGTGGAATTTAGGTCTATGTGGTACACAGATTGCCCGTGACCGCAGATTTGCCCTATTGTTTTTGGTGGCGATGTCATGCATATTAATGAGCAGACATGGCTTTAAGTTCAAATCCTAAAATGCTCGTATTTTAACAACCACATGTCTGTTTTGTTTCATATTTGAAATAATTATGTTGTTAGCAAGTTGTATACAGGTTAATGGAATAAACATTGTTGAATTTAATTCATTGTGAAAATCCATTCTTGTGAGAAGTGCAAGTTATTTTTTTGTCATTGTAATGCACCTGTCAATTGTGTGACTCACTCCTACACCCCCACACAAGGTGAGTCATTGCACCAAAATGGGTGGACAAAGTATGTACATTGACGTACCCCCCAGTCACTTAGGTGACTGACATTTTTTGTAAAATGACTTACCCCAAATCAATAACCTCTACAAAGTGAATGGGTCTGAAGTAAATTGACCCACCCCAGAGTCACTCTGGTGACTGACAATTTGGTACAACGACGCACATGTGCATCACTATTTCATATGTCAATGACTCACCTTTGACTGACATTGCCGGGGGTAGTAGGGTGAGTTGATGATTGTATTTGTAAGAGTTGCAACATGCAAAATTCATTTGAATTTAGTCTTAGTCCCAAATGTGTTAAAACTGCAGAGCTTTACCCTCTGTTCCCCTACTGGGGGTCCTAAAGCAGACCCCTGGTCCCCATGCTGATATGTCCCTCCCCCCCCACACACACACACTTCAAAAATGTTCTGGCATGGTTGTCTTATTAACATTGCTTTAAATTGTGGAGAAATTGCACATATACGTACATACATGCGTACATACATATGTACATACATGCGTACATACATATGTACATACATGCATGCATTATGCATACATACATTCATACATATATATATTATATATATATATATATATTTATATATATATATATATATATATATATATACACAAACACACAAGTTATTTGCAAAGTTTCAAGTGGGTCTCACATGAAGTAAAATACTATATAAATATATATATTTATATTTATATATTCATATATATATATAAATATATATATATATATAAATATATATATATATATATATATAGAGAGAGATATATTCATATTTATATATATATATGTATGTATGTATATATATATATATATATATATATATATATATATATATAATATATTATATATTTTTATATATATATAAATATATTTATATTTATATTAATATATATATAAATATATTTATATTTATATATATATATACACCCACACACACACACACACACGAGTTATTTGCAAAGTTTCAAGTGGGTCTTACATGAAAAGTAAAGTACTCTTGCGTTCTTATCTCAATTACAATATTTTACTGCTTTTTTGACACTATCCCACCAGGTCTTCCGATTCTACCACAGTAAAAAGATATTTCTCCATTTCTGCCCTGATTGTTCACCTCGCAATATAAACATTACCCTGCAGGAAAATCTGCTCTAGCACACAGTACTCACTGTGTCAACCTCCACAAAGTTAATTGACCAATAGGAGAAGAGAAATACTTTGGTCAGATTAGTGCTGGCAAACTGATCATTTATAGTGTAGGTGGGCTGTAGAACAGACTTCAAAGTGACTCTGTGTAGTAACAGCGCTGTTATTATTGAAGTTGTATGAATCAGAGTGAGGAAAAGTTATTTCTCTCAAAAAAAATATCAGTCGAGATTATTTTCTGAGGTGATGTAAGGAGTGATAACTGATCGGAGTTTATTGCCTGTTTTATCAATATTTAGTATTGTGATTTTCTGTTCATTTTTGAGCCAGTTCAGATTTGAGCTGGTGGATTCCTCAGCCCTTACATAGCATAAAAGGAGCATTTTATTTTGATTGGATTTGTACTTCAGGTCGCCATTGGCAGCTTTGTGTAAGTTTTGTTATATCTGTCTGTATTCAGTATTTTAACTAAGTTGTTCCTTTGTTAATGCTACCTGTAGTTTTGTCTTTGTTTTACGAATGTTTCTTGTGTCTTTTACAAAACTGTTAACTGATTTTGAACTAAGCATTTTCACGTTGTAACCTTTGCTTTAGATATTTGGTATTTAAAAACAAAACAATTATTTTTATTCAAATTCTGAAGATGTCTTTAATTTAATCAAGTGCTGGTAGTTTTACAGCCTTCGGATTACAGGTTTAACCCTTACTCTACCAGCACTTTTTCAAAAACACGCTCTTTCGGCGGAGTCAAAGATGGTGCACCCAAAACTGAGATAATATCGCCGCATGGTAGAGTAAGGGTTAAGCAGGGGCTGATTATTGAAGGGTCCTTCAAGGAGAGTTGGACTCGTTCCGCTTCAGTGACCCGCTAGGCCGCCCACTGGGATCATGCTGCATATATTTTCGAGTTGGCACATTTGTCACGGGTTAATTAACCTTTACTCTACAAGCACCTTTTAGAAAACGCTCTCGGGAGGCTAAGTCAAAGATGGTGCGCCCAAAACGGCGATAATATCGCAGTGTAGTAGAGTAAGGGTTAAGATCAACCATTTTACATCTTTTTGAATCATTAGTTGCAAATTTATTATGTACAATCTTACATTATTTTCTTATATAAGTCCTTTTATCAATGATGTACCACAATTACTCAAACTAAAATGAAACTGGATCAGACAAATTTCTTGGCCCCAAAACACCCCTAAATTAATATCTGGATTAGTAATGACATTCTCATCATTTTCAAGGATTGAAAGTAAAAGAAAGAAATGTAATTTATAAAGAATGTCAACATAAAACAATCTTGCTTTCCATTTTGAATGTCAACAAACATTTAGATCAGCCATTATAATTTGAAATTGAATATGATGTCAAATTTAAAGGCCCATGATTAGTATAAAATATTTATGTGTATATATATATATATATATATATATATATATATATATATATATATATATTCATATATATATATATATATATATTCAATATATATATATTCATATATTCAATATATTATATTCAATATATATATATATATATATATATATATATATATTATATATATATATTTATATATATATATGTATATATATATATATGTATATATATATATATATATATATATATTTATGTGTGTATATATATATATATATAATATATATCTTGTATATGTATCTGACCTTTGTATCATTAAGAAAAAACCCTGCCTGTCCAAGCACCTTAACTTCTGTAAAAACACTGCAGGACATACCCCAGAATTTTAAGACGTATCTTCATCCATTTTCTAGGAAAACTCAAGTAGTCATTGGTAGTTTAAATAGTTTCCTAAAAATTTAAGCTTTCTTGGAAAACAAATCTTTGTTTGCAGGTCTGAAATTTTGGGGTGATTTATTTATTTATTTTGAGGTAAGAAGCAAAACATCATTGGTTTTTAAGTTGTTTAACCACTGTTTGACTGATGTACCAAGTTCAAGTGGGTTCAAATTTGGTAAATTTGCAAAGCAATGATTAGGATAAATTAGATGGGTCTTTTTTAGTATTTTTGTCTGGGGCAAAATAGTATTAGTGCCTGTTTGAGATAGTGACAGTAACTTACTCTCAATTCAAGTGGTGTAAGCCTGTCTGGCGCAATATAAGACCAGTGAGTTTATTTATCATGTTATTGTGGACAGAAATATACAATACATTTATATGTTTGATTGGTGTAAAATATTGCACATATACTGATAATTAAATCAATAAACGTTGCAGAAGTGACGAAATAATCAACAGTAAAAGACGATGGATTGAGCTAATAAAAAGGACAGCCAATTATTAATGTTATCACAAATACTATTATATTTCTGTATTTAATAATTAGAAAGTGCTTTTTAAATCCCTAATGATGTCTAGACCTATTCAAATGATGGCTTTCATTTTGAGCCCAATTTTGCTCCAATGACAAAATAAATGTCTTAAAACAAAAGTTAATAAGTATAAAACAAACATTGTCAAAAGTCAAGCAATCTGGAGGCAAAAGCGTCAGTGATCTTTAATATTAATATTGATTTGAACCAAGGGGTGAGGGGAGGGGGGGTGGGGAGCAGATCCCAAGCTTGATTTAAAAAGAGGCAGGGTTCTAGACTTGCTGAGGGGCACATTAATGCGCATGCGAAGTGCTGCATCTTTTCAGCATGGAATTCAGGGGCCCCTTAAGGCTTAATCCCATGGTGAAGAAGCTCTGGGATTTTAGCTATAATCATACCTTAGAATGAAACTATTCTGACTGATATTGATAAGGACCATTCATGATGAGCCAAACAGGACAATTGCTTACTATCCTACTCATTATTCTTTATAAGGTTAATTAAGTTAGGTTACAACCAAAAAAAAATGTTCTGTATTCATTTGAATGGTATTTTTATGAACATTTAATGAAAAACATTCATGTTAATTAATTGGATTAATTCAATGTTTAAAAAAAAAAAAAACAAATATGTGAAAAAAATTATCATGAGGGGCAGGGCGGACCCCAGGGGCAAGGCGAGCCATCCCTGTAAAACAGCAAAGCTAGAGGTCTGGGCAGTAAAATGGTTGCTGCATGAACTTTGATGTTGACAACATACTTCTGTTTCTGAGAAAATGGTCAGTTCATTCATAATTTAATCAGCATTGAGAGATTTACCTATCAGGTTGAAGTTGTTTATGGTTAAGCATCATATTCTGGTGAGTTCATTGTATCTAATTAAATTTCTTTTCTTTCTTTGCAGACGATTGCAAATCCTGAATAAATGTTCAAGCATGAAGATTGAGATGCCAGCACACAGAACGGTGAGTAATGTGCTATAAATAGCCATACATCTTAAGTAACGTTTACGCATGGTTCTTAAGTAAGGTTTACACATGGTTCTTAAGTAAGGTTTACGCATGGTTAAGTAACGTTTATGCATGGTGGTTTAAAGGAGACATATAGTTTGGCTTTTCCTTCATTGAATATGATAGACATAATATTTATAAGTCATCTGAAGAAATCTTACATCATGCAAAAGAGTTTTGCATATATTTTCCAATTTTTAAAATATTAATTCTGCCCATATAAACTTACATGGGGAACAGCCATTTTTGTCATGCAATGATGTCATACACCTAGTACAGATGTATTTCTTTATAATCTATTTCAAATTTTTAAACTTTCAAGAAATAATTTTTCCTTTCTATTTGTCAATTAATTTTTATTTGTATATGATATTAATTATTCAAGCTTTTAGAGCTTCAGGTCAAAAGCTTTTTGGATAGAAAATTTCAAAGCGAATTGTGAAGAAATACATTATGTGTGCTAGCACACAGGGCAAAGTATGTAATCTTTCACATGATTTCATCATAAAATAAGACAAAATGGCAGCATCCATATTACACCTTCAAAATTTAGATAACTTGAGATGGAATAAGCTTTTATGATGGGGTTTTATTGTAGTTAATTTGGTCAAGCTAGAATATTCGACTGCGTGTCTCCTTTAATATTTAGTGCATGATTCATCATGGCAGGAAAGACTGGAATAATCATCATCTTTATTGAATGAACGTTTTTCCAGTTTGAGACAGATGAGATAATCATTATGAAGTTTTTCACAAGTCTGTAGAAACGTCTTAATGCACTTGTAAGAAGTGCAGATTTGATGAAGGGAGTCACTTATTGTTTGTTTATTATTATTATGCGCTAAGAAATAAAAAGACATCATAAAACAAAGACTAGCTGAAAATTTACTTTGTATCAATTTTTAACAGGGAACTGATGTGCCCTCTTCCTTCTCAATAATTAATTGAGAAGGATAGAATTTCAGATTTGAACCTTTTGTCGAGTGCACTCAAGAATCTATCTGAGTGCACTGTGTTTCAAGAGTCCAATAAGATACAGCCCCATCTATCAATACAAAAAAAAAAATGGATTCTAAGCTATTAAACTTATTTGAATGGTTTGTATAATTTTATGAACGGTGTACAGGCTAATGAAAAACATTCATGCTACAGTAGTTGTGCTTACTACATGATGATTGGCGCTCTGCAGTATGTTTCTTTCTTTTTAATTCAATGCCAACATCTTTTAATTGCATTATTGCAATATATATGCAATCTTTCAATGCTGTAATCCGAACAAATCTGATGTGAAAATGCTTTCCTTTAACCTTTCATTTTCGTTACTGTTTTATGTTCTTGACAAGAGCGTAGATAGTATCCAACCTGTTATGTGATTATCTTTTTGGTACGAGGGTATACCTTGAGCAACCATGATGCACATGACATGTGTAGGCGTATGCAAATGAGGAAACATTTTCAACGTTTTCCTGTTGGAATGATTTAAAAATCGAGGGCTGAAGAAATAAAGAGGTATTATGTCACAACTGCTATGTTTTGCTTCCGTGTAAATGTTCCATTACTTGTCTTAAAGGACTATAGATGGCTGTAAAACATTTCTCATTTACTTTCTAATAAAAAAGATCATAGAATCACCTTTCAAATCTTGAATGAAATAACTGTATTAGATTTTGAGTTATGACATAAAAAAGTTTTTCAGATTTTGTATCTATGCAAATTTTTTGATATTTATAATGAACAGGACTGCAGAAAATTATTTATTCATAGTAATAGTCTTAAATAATATTGTTTTTGAAAATGGTTCAAATGTCTTTTCAAACTTTAGTGTTGTTGGGAGAGTGACTGAGACTCAAAAGTAGTTATGTCGGAAGACGCTACTCCTTTAAACAAAATGGTGGTATACGATTTACATACATTTCAAAATTCACAAATGTGCATATTAAGTTCTGAATATTTAAAATTGTTTTTGTAATTTGTTTGTGATTTTTAATGCATTTTCAAGCATTGTAGCTAATATTTGCTACACCTGCTCATATATCTGTAACAAATTATTATGTCTCTCTTATTTGTAAACATTTTTGGTGAGTATGTGAAGCATAATGCCAACCTCTGTTATGGCGATTTCGTCTGTCTGGCTGGCTGTCCACAGTTTTTCCTGAGATTTTCTCAGAAATGTTAAAAAAATTTTTTGAAAATTCTTCAGAAAATTTTAAGTTTCTTCTGAGTTCCTCAGAGAAAGTTAATTTCTCTGATATCCTCATGGAAGGCTGGAAATTCCTTACAAAATGTTAAAGTTTTTCAAAGACACTTAAGACAGATTGAAGACAAGTTTTCAAAAAATCTACAAAACATTTGATATTTCCATAGAAGAAAGATAACTGTAAGATGTTATAAATTTTCCTTCTTCAGAGATCCTCAAGTGTCTCTCATATTACTGGAGGATTAAAATTCTTTAAAATATTTGGGCACCAATGGCTGTATCATCCTCAGGCATGATTATTAATCTCCTCCCTCATTTTGTGTTCATTTGCATAAAGTTGCTGAAAGTATGTGAACTGACAAGACTTAGTTTGTTCATGCAGTCAGGGAGTGTGACAGTATTTGACTGCATATGGACATAGGGAGGGATGTGATGCCTTATGGACATGGGCCATGCTGGACATACAATAGAGTATATACCATGTGGTATGCACTAAGGGCTATATCAGGCATTTTTTGACTCCATCTTATTTAACAGTTTATTTGCATGAGTCAGTCAGTCAGTTCATATGAGCTGACAGACATACTTTGTATGCTCAATCAGGGACTGATAGCTAGGAAGAGACTGCTTATGGAGCCTATGGGATGTCATGTGGGACATGGTTTGGGATGCAATGTGGGACAAATGGTTGAATATAATGTGGGACATAGGATGGGATGACATGTGAGACATAGGGTGGGATGTCATGTGAGACATAGGGTGGGATAGGGTGGGACGTCATGTGGGACAGGGTGGGATGCCATGTGGGACAGGGTGGGATGCCATGTGGGACAGGGTGGAATGCCATGTAGAATATATGGTGGAATGCCATGTGGGACAGGATGGTGGTATGTCATGTGGGACAGGATGGTATGGGATGTCATGTGGGACATGGTGGGATGCCATGTGGGATATATCTTGTAATGCCATGTGGGACATATGGTTTAATGCCATGTGGGACATATGGTGTAATGCCATGTGGGACATATGGTGTAATGCCATGTGGGACATATGGTGTAATGCCATGTGGGACATATGGTGTAATGCCATGTGGGACATATGGTGTAATGCCATGTGGGACATAGGATGGTATGGGATATCATGTCGGACATGGGGTGGGATGCCACGAGTAACACAGAGTGTGACATAGGTTGGGATGCCATATGTGACATAGGGTAGGAAGGCATGTGGGACATAGGGTAGGAGGACATGGGATGTGATGCCATGTGGGACATAAAGTGGGATGTCATTAAGACATGGGGAGGAATATCATGTTAAACATATGGTGGGATCCAATGTAGGACATAAGCAGGATGCCATGTAGGACATCTGGTGGGAAGCTAATGATGCAGGACATAAGGCAGGATGCCATAGGGGACATAGGAAGGGATGCCATGTGGGGCACAAGGAGGGATGCCATGGGGGATGTATGGTTAGATAATATAGGGTAGGATGCCATGTGGGACATAGGGTGAGATGCCATGTGGGTGTTAAGATGGGATGCTATGTGAAGCATATGGTGGAATGCTATGTGGGAGATATGGTGGAATGCCATGTGGGACAAGGAATGTGATGGGATGTCATGTGGGAAATGGGATGTCATGTATGACATGGGATGTCATGTGGGACATGGGATGCCATGTGGAACATATGATGCCATGTGGGACTTAGTGTGGGATGCCATTTTTATAATTGGGTGGGTCATATGATATGGGTGTCAATTTGCATGGGCATACAACCATGTAGTATTTACTATTCTATTATATTTGTAAATCAGATTAATTGTAAATGCACAATTTACAATTTATCAAGATTTTACAAGACATCTAAATATGACAGCTCCATTATAATTTCTATATTTCCTGTTTCTGAAATAATCATTTTTGTGGCAAGATTTTCCAGTTATAGCATCAAAAATAGATACAAGTAGAATTGACTCCTTCAGCACTAAAACAGGAAGCAGCAAAGATTTGATGTTTTGCTCGGTCGGTATCCTGTTTGGCTTAGTAATTGATATGTTCGTTCCGTACAAAAGTGACTGAAATGGATGCAATTACGTTTTGTTGTTTTTTCCTTCCATCTTTTGATTCAATTTGTGGGCGTGCTCTTGTGTCTGTCTGTTTTGGAAACCTGGTTGATTGGAATGTGCTCATTAATTAATATTCAGGAAAACTTTTAAGGTTGGTTAATGCTTGGAGAAGTGTATGAATTGGTTGTCAATTTAATCTTGTCCTTGAGTAATATCTCATTTTGTTATAAATATTATTGCTTTATTAATTCTACACTGGACATTTGGCATTAAAAATATGCAGCTCTTGAAGGTATATGGGCAGGTAGCAACCACTTTGAATAAATTGATACAAATGCCCTTGATAAACACTCACCACAAACACTTTTCTTATAAAATCAATCCCAAAATGTGAAAAATCTGGCTTATTTTTAGGTCTCCAAAAGTATGCTCATTACGTATTGTTTTTTTTTTGTTACATAAGGATAGGTAGGACAGCACAACACTAGCATTGTGTGAAAGTTACACAGTAATACGTAATAACGTAACAAGTGGAGTTCACCAATCATGAAGAAATAATGGATCTGAACTTAGTCGATATTTCCTTTTTATCCATGAGAAAATGTCTGAAAATAGTTAGCATATCACTAATTAAGCAATATTCTGATGTCTGATTCAATGATGTTTTAATGTAGCCTAGATCAATTTGACATTGTAACCTGGAAATTATGCATTGTAGGCCTCGCTGTGTCCTACTGTTTCTTGGGGCTAAATTTTTACTTTTTCACAAATATTTTAGAAACGAGTGGAAATTCATGATGGACAAAATGAAATTAAATGTTCAGAATATTCAAAGGAAACATATTTATGGCAAAATCGCTACCTGTCCATATACCTTTAATTGTATTAATAGTTTTTCATTATTTTAAGATTTTCAATCAAAGTGCTCTGGAAAAACTGCAAAAATGAATTCATTTGTTTTCATGGAGATTCAGGTTGCCGACCACAAGTTTGATAACTAATTAATTATAAACTCACAACAAGACTATCTATTTATGGATTTGGTTGTCTTAACATCTTCTAAATCTTTAAATGAATTGAATATATTACATTTATCACTTTGACATTTTTCTGAGGTTAGATGAAATTAATTTTCTTGTTTTGTAACTTTGTATTCATTTCAATATTGCAGTTATATTTAGCAATATCTTGTTATTCTTGGTGCCACGTCTAAAGATTGACTTAAAAGGATGCTCCTGATTTCAAGATAAACTAAGAATCTGAAATGGGATGAAATTCCAGAGGATTAAATTAAGGAACAAGTCTGCAAACTGAACTAGATTTCAAACAGTGATTTAAGGAGAATGCAGCTGCTACAAAGTGAGGTGAGGTCTCTCTTCTGTTGTGTTTGTTTGCACACTGTGATTGGTTCCCTTATTTGAATATTCAGATATAACGAATTGATTTTAAAAAATCAGATTCCATGGCAACTTTTCTTCTGAAATGATTTTCAAGAAAATTGCTTCAATTTTCATGAAATTTCCTTTGATTTTTGGGAAATTTAATTCAATTTTTGGGAAATTTATGAAAAGTTTTCTTCAATTTTTGGAAAATTTCCTTCATTTTCAGGAAATTTAGTCTTCATTTTCATGAAATTTGCTTTAATAATTATGAAATTTGCCTTAATTTCATAAAATTTGCTTGATTTTTAGTGAATTTTCTCATTTATGTGAAATTTTCTTCATTTTTTGTAAATTTCCTTCAATTTTTGTGAGATTTACTTCAATTTTTGTGAAATTTTCTTAAATTTTTGTGAAATGTCCTTTCTTTTCTGAAAATTTTCTTCATTTTTGGGAAATGTCAAAGTTTTCCAAATTTTTAATAACTTTAGACCCCACCCCTTTACAAATAGTTTCACCATGATAAGAGACTCATACATTTTTGCTGGGACAAAAATAAAATCTGCCCCTCCCTTCTCCCAGCAATGTCAAATATCTTCCTATTTGCTCTTGTAGCCCTAATGCTGTCTGTACCAAGGATTTGTTATCAAGTACCAGGGATTTGTTATTGGGTATCAAATTTCTGTCTGTACTGCGGACAGACATGTGTTCAGTGGGCATGTGCTTTGAGGCCTACATTCTTTGGTGAACCAAAGGGAGTTGTTTAGCCTAGTCAAAACCCTTCAATATTGAAGAAGTCATATTTTATATCTCCAGGAACTCAAGGTTCTTTTTATCTTTTATCTCTGCCAACAAAGTTGTGTGGAGCTTATGTTTTTGCCTCTATCTCAAGAACTGATGATTTGATTCTGATTAAAATTGGTGTGTGGTTTTGTTTCTGCCTAATGACAAAGTGTGAACAATTGCGGACATACCGGAACAGGGGAAGGCTTAAAATGGAGGGGTGGGGACATTTGAAAGTGAATGTCTTTTGTCTGTCATGTTTTGGCCTCTGTTTGTTTGTCTGTCATCACAATATCTCTAGAACTGATAAATGGATTTAGATTAAATTTGGTGTGTGGTTTTGTTATTGCTTAAGGTAGAAGTGGTCAAAATTTGGGACATTATGGAACAGGGAATGGGTGCACATGGAGGGGGAAATTTTTAAGGCAAGATTTATCAAGACTTAGTTAAAACTTTCCATTGGAATGTGCTGAACAATGAACTCAATGCCATGAAAGAACAGCCATACAATGAATTTTCTGGATCAGTTTTCTCAAAATCAAGTAAAGTGGTCTCTGGTATCATAGAATTGGTTTCTGCCATGAATGAAAATGATGGAATGTGAATCTACCTTGTATAGAGCTCAAACAATGAATGCTTAGCCTGAATTAAACTGAAAACAATGATCACAAGTGATGATCCTCAAGTGTTTTGAATGTAAATGACAGTACAGATCAACAGTGATCAATAAATTGTTTGGGGTTATAAGTTAGTTGGTTGGTGGAGAGTTTCTGAGGTAGATTGTATTCCAGTGGGGAATGAAGAGGGGCGGAGGTATGCACTCTGCAGAGTGCAAAAATTCTAGTTGTAACCGAGTTTGACCTCTGAGGTTGAAGGGTGTTTGTCCGAAAGGTCACTTCATGACCTTAGTTATATATCATAAACACAAATAAACCAGGGATAGTGTTATGGTCATTGACATACAGCTGTGTAAATTTTCATATGGCTTTTTTGCTATGTCATATTCTTGACAATGTATTTTATGTTGACCTAACTTGACTTTATGGCTTAAAATGCTGGACAGGAAATTGAAGGTTTGTGGAGTTTGATAGCTCTTTTGTGGTTCCTTGAGGTATGGAAATATGGTTGAAGTTTGTTTACCAAGGTGTGCATATATCAATCATGTGATAGAAATGTTTGGAATTTCCTCAAGAAAATAGATGGACAGGTTCTCTTAATCCTATGAAATAAATATGATGAGATGTTTACCAAAATACTTGTGGGCATAAGCAAGATTTGTCCACTAAAATATGAGGATGGGAGGGGGATTATAAAACACCTTAAAATGCAACAATATAACCATACAAATGATCCAAATGGAGAAGGGGGGGCGATTCCCTCCTTGTATTCCCAAATTTTGTAAAAGACAGCAAGGGTCATTTGAGTTATTTCATTAGATCTTTGACCTTATAGAGGGAGGGGGAATACAGTTTTAAAAAAAAGTGTCATTTACATTTTAACATGCTGCTATATTTTTAAAAGACAGTTCTTTAGATATCAAAATTATTAACTGAGTAATTTTATTTATGGGTGAACCAATGAGGCATGCAATAAAGTGGTTAGTGTGAATTAGGTCATAATGAAAATTTCTACATAATTCACTTGATAAGCACCTTCAAATTTATATAGATTAACTTATGCTCGAAGTTAAGTCTGAGTTTGCATAGAAGTGCCCAGGTGTCATAGTGACTCTGATGAGTCTGTTTATGCAGTGACGTCAATTGTTATATTACACTGTGTTGGTTACGTACATTAAGGGTATATATGTATTTTCAATAAAGCTTGTCATTTTTACCTGTCAGACCATTATTTTCATTTAATTGTTAAATTCCTTAAACAATTTTAATTTTTGAAAAGCATAAAAAAGATGCGATGTTGTGGTTTCACTGAAAAATCTGTGTTTTTGTTTAAATTTTTGTGGAGGGAAGGAATTTCATGCCTATCCTTAGGAACATTCAGCCACTCCCACCTCTTCTCCCTACTCAGTCCCATCCTCAAATCCAGACCCATTGCTTTGCTGTTTCACAGGGGCAGCCTGCCCTTCTGGGCCTGCCCTGCCCCCTGTGGGTCTGCCCTACCCCTCAGAGAAAAAAAATGTATTTAAAAAAAAAAAAACTTAATCATCTTAATGAACCACATAAATGAATACCTTACATGGATACAGAACACATAATGATAGCATAGTAAGCAATTGTCCTGTTTGGCTCATAAATGGTCCTTATTAATCAGAATAGTTTCATTCTGAGGTATAATTATAGCTAAATCCCAGAGCTTCTTCACCAGGGCTTGAGCCTTAAGGAGGGGCCCCTGCTTTGCACATGCATTAATGTGCCCCTCAACAAATCTTACACCCTTCCCCTTTTTAGATCAAGCTACTAAGGGTCTGAAATCTGTTGAAGCTGGAAGAATTTGTCCAGAAACAGGTGACAATGTATTCTTCACAATCAAAATCTAAATCTTTATGGTCAATTGAACAAACCCTTTCCCTCATTATGTGGCCTTCACATTCCAGATAATATTGTTCAAAACTGAGAATAATGTTTTTTTTTTTCATGGTAAAACAAAAGTCATGCAGCTGTACCATCATCATGTTGATTTACAAGCTCGTTTTCATTATGGCCGTGTTATCACTAATCTTGGGATCATGATCCCCGATATTAAAAAAACAACTTGACCTTGGGATTAGACCCACTGATCGCCCAGCATGCGTGAACAACAAGTCAAAATGTAGGTCATTGAAAAACCCTGCAAAATGTAACTGAGCAGGCCAAGTGTTCGTACAAGATTGTCATGTTATAACATGATATTGCGTAACTAACGTGATCGCAGGTCTCTGAACCCAGGGTTCGATTACATTTTTAAAAGAATCTTGTCAGTGGATCTGATCGCCTGCTGCGATCATGATCCTACTAACAAGTAGGATCAAGATCAAGTGACTGCACTCAGATACAGTAAAAATTGGCGGATCTGATCGTGAGCTCGTACTCGAGCGAGCGTTCTACTTTGCTCTCATCTAAAGTAACATGTTCTATGTTGAACATTGTGTTTTGCATCTCAAGGTTTCAAACTAAAAATATGCACTACATGATATCATTTTTCCAGAGAGAATTCGTTATGGAGGAAAAAACATTTTGAAGAATTTGTTTGAGGTTCTTCAAGGAAGGATAAAGGTCTTTTTCTAGACAGTGTGCTCATCTTTGTCAGACTTGAATGATTTTTTTTTTTTTTTTTTTTCAATAAGTTAGAAGACTTAAATTATTTGAAATGATTTTCTAGACGTTACTTGAGGTTAAATATGTTAGTTTTTGAAATTTCTTGAAAATAGCAACAATTTGTGAGTATTGCAGGATCTTTAAAAGAATTTTGATGGAGTGATGATATCCAAAAATTTGTATTTTGATTTATTTTAATAATGTAATAATTATCAAATTTAATTTTTTTTTTGATGAGTTTTAAAATCATATTGTAATTGTTTGTCAGAAAAATTCTAGGGTGTAATATTTATTTTCTAGGTCATTTATTTATCATTGGTTGTGTAAACTGAAATCTGGCAGATGGAGCCGACGACAACGTTTAGGTGATATTTGTTTGGAAAAAGTTTTTGAATTAGGTTGAAATATTGAGTGATGATTTTGTTGGAGTTTGTCCTTTTGAATTATGCCAGCTGTTCCTTCTTCTTTGAAAGTTACTCAAAATCTGCACACAAAATTAAAAATGGTTTTTTTTATTTTGGAAATAAACACAGATGTTAGTTGACCTTATGTTGAGGTCAGTACAAGTTCATCATGCCTTCAAGTTTCATCTCAAAACAATTTAATTTTGTATGCACATAGCTTGAGGCAATATCTGGAGTTCTTCACACATTATGAGCTAACTAATGAGATCTCTATGCAGTCATTGTTTCCACAACTTTCTACTGAAATAACAAATGTTCAGGTTGTCATTCTTTTTAAAACCAAATAATAAAAAACCAAATAATAAAAAATAAAAAATATCTAGTAGTTTAGGAAATGGACCAATTTTTAATTCCCATGCTACAAGTGAAACCATTGTTGCTCATGCCTGTAGGATATTTGCTCTTCAGATTTAAAACAAAGTTTTTAGAAGAACATGTTTTTCATAAGGAAAAAAAAAACCTCATGTCCATGTTTCATTTCAAAAATGAATAGCAAGGTTGTTCATTTACTTTGTCAGGGAGTTGTGGTTTGGGTGTGAAGACTGCATGCAGAGAGGCTAAGTGTTCTGCAGTAATAAGGCAGTCTAATGGTGAGATAGGAATTTCACTCTGATACTTGGTGAGAAGTCCAGAATGGATTGGGAAGATTTCCAGAGCCTTTAAAAGTAATGAATGTTTCATTTGTGTGACCCTTCCCTCCACCCCTACCTTCTCTCCACTCCCCGGAGTTATTGCACCAAAGTGGGTGGATTAAACATGTACATTGATGCACCCCTCAGACATTTGTTGTAAAATGACTTACCCCTAATAAATCACCTGTACAAAGTCAATGGGTGCGAAGTCAATTGACCCACCCCAGAGTCACTCTGGCACAATGATGCACATGTGAGTCACTATTTCATATATCAATGACTCAACCTATGACTGACATTGCCAGGGGTAGTGGGGTGAGTCATACAACTGACAAGTGCAGAAGTAAAAGGCCAGCTAAACACAAGAGATAAAAAAAAATACACTTTCTGATTGACTGAAATATTTCTATAATCACAGACAAGCTATTCACTTCTTGCTGCGGAAGTTAGTATGTTATAGATTTATTGGTAATTCCGTCAAGCAATTATTTTGAGATGAGGATTCCTTTTTAAAATTAAAGGAGACAAGTCAAATTTTCTAGCTTGATATATGATAGAGAATTAAAAATAAACCAACTGACCAAAAACCCCATCATAAATAAAATCTTATTCCATTCTCAATTTATCCAATTTTAAAGTTGTAACATAGTTGAATCATTTGTTTCAAAGGTTTGCAGTACCATCACATGTACAAAAAGTATGTTAGAATATTCTTGGGACTCAAAGAAAATATGTCCTCTTTTTCCGGTGCCAGCTACTTAAACAGCATTACATTGTCCTTGCCAAGCAAAATACTCATGACATTATACAGACATACCCCTTGTAGTAAGCCTCTTTGCTTTTAACAGATTGTAGATAAACTTGCGTTTGAGTTATACCAGGTACTGCATGCAGGGCCTTAAGAATATATACCCTAGGGAGAGGCTAGCAGAGCGGTCATTAAATGCATAAAAGTAATATAATGAGCCCATACCAGCTATGTGATTGTTATGACCCTAATAAAGGCAAGTCAAAACTGATGCAGTGATATATGTTAAGTCTTATTTACTTTTGATGAAAGTCGTGAAAGACCTTTAAAGGATGAGTTCAGGGTTGAAGCATGTTTATCTTATATGAATGAGGACTTCAAAAGAAACAAAATGGTGAACAAAGCATTGAAGATCTTATTCCATTAAGGAGATAGTTTAGTTTAAATTTTGGTAACATTGTGTAAAATGACTGAAATCAGACTACTTGTGATGTCATATCCTCAGATTCCTCAAAGTCTTGTCCTGCAATTTTGTGGCTGAAAAACCATGGGATATTTTAAAAAGTAGTAAAACTGAATCTAGGAAGGGTATTTATAATATACCACCTGAAGAAAGTTTGAGGGATAATGATTTAAAAAGTGAAAAAATTAAATAAACTTTCTTTAAAATATATAAAGATTTTGAGGATTCTGAGGCTGTGACATCACAATTAGTCTGATTTCAGTCGTTTCTATAGAAATAATACCAAACTTTAAACTTAAATATCTCCTTAACGGAATAAGATTTTTTGCAATAATTTTTTAACCAATTTGTTTCTTTTGAAATCCTCTTTTATATCAGATAAACATGCTTGACCACTGAACTAATACTTTAATTTCAGGTATTGCAAACTTGTGTAAATCAATCATTTGTTCTTTAAATAGGTTTTTTAATTTTGTATTTATATAACTTTTTTGTTGAAGCTGTTTTTGTTTGAAAGGTAAATCGAGACTGACATTTTTGGAAATGTGCAATATAGGAGAAAAAATGTGTATAGGCTTTGATTAAAGACAGATGGATACTATGTCTCATTAAATTTGTGTCTCGTTAAATTTGTGTGTGCATCATAATACTAGTTGCAGGAATTATAACGTGCCACTATTAAATTATAAGAAGAAAAAATGTGTTTGAAGTTAGTGTTTGTAAATTGACAGCGGTTCTCCCATGTGAGCAGGGGATTGGGTAGGGCAATGTTCTCTGTATATGCCCCCTATCAAGCAACAAATGGACTACTGTATGTAAGATAGGTGAGTGTGTAGGACATGTTACTCATGCTGGCATCTCCCTCCATCTGGTATATTCTCATACTACAATACCATTGCAAATTTGATTTGTGGTCAAAAGCATTGGAAACCTTGTTTAATTAGGTTTTTGTTTGGTGTCACACATTAATTCACATTAAAATACACTTCTTATTTAGAACTTACACACTGATAAAAATGTATTGGAATGTTCTAAAATTCATTTGATGAAAAAGGAAAATTAAACCACCTTAAATACCATTAGTTATTTACCCAGTGCCAAGTTACAAGTTTTGTAGGTTTACTGCTGTACGTTTTTATTGCAGACTTCCAAGGATTAATGTTACATGTTGTCATATAAGTCTTGCATTGCCTCAGTGTTTGAACCTTAAAAGAGTCTCTTTTTGTGGAAGACGACCTCTTTGCAATGCGGCCATGCATTGGTACATGGTTGTCCTATGACGTCAATCTGGGGTTTGTAAGCTGAATACCATGCATTTGTGTCTAGGTTCAAGACCATGCAAGGATGCATGTTTGTTATTTTATGTCAAAAGATAGTTTGCATGAGAACAAAACAAAAAATTGATTTAAAGTTTTTCTGTTTGGATAAGTTGTGACGTCATGATGCCCAGACTAAAGAATTTCAAGGGCAGGTGAATAGTATATTGTTTTACGTACATGAGGGTCTCCTGAAAATTAGGAAAATTGTTTCTGAACTCAGAGTAAAGCTAGAGCAGTGGCACTTTGGTGAAGAATTGGTCGTGGAATTCCTGGAAAGTCTTGGACTAGGACTATGATATATATGAGCTGTATGAATCTTTAAAAATGTTGGAAGTCCTGGAAATATGGGTTATTGCCCCAGTAAACTCCTTGAATTTCAAAGAGATTATATCATACCAGGGATTTATAACAGTTTCTGATCATGCTTAGTTAGATTGTGTCATTTATTATATCCTGTATAGGGTAAACGTGACAGCTTTCACTTACCAAATGGAAATTGTTAAAGAGGTCTGGAAAAGTCATGGAATTTCTTATGTTTACAAGTGTTGGAACAAGTGGCATAACTAGGGGGGGGGGGGAGGCTTCAGGAAGTCTCCCCCTAAAAAGAGCCTGGCCTGGGCTCTATAAGGGGTTCATAAAAATATAATACCTATATACCAAAGGGGCCCACAGTGCCCCACTTGTCCCGTCGTAGGGCCTTAGCTACGCACTGGTTGGAACTCTGCTGTTTGTTATTAACAGCATTGCATGTAATTACCCCTTCCCTTACCCTCCCATTTCCACCTTTGGAGAAAATGTTGGTTGTTATATTTCCTGCAGCCACTTGATTTTTGAAATCCAGTTCTTACACTATGTGCACCACAATAACCAAATATTCTAATTTGACCCACAATTTACCTACCTTACTAAATAGCGGGCTCCATTGCCTTCTAAAAACATCCCTGGATGAAGTTGCGGTTTCTTAGTCATCAACATTCCTCATCAGAAACCGAATACTTGCCTTTTGTTATAAAGTATTCCAAGTGACATTATTGTGAAATATGATCGCTTTGAGCATCCACCACCCCTCCACTTATACCATGTCCTTTGTCCTGTGTTGTATTGTGTATATGTTTGAATTCAAGGAAATCATGAAATTGTAATTTGAAGTTCAAAAGTCAGGTTTGGTTGCTTCAGGGAGTGTCCGTACTGAAAAGAGAAAAATAAAAAAATAAAAAAATTAATCTCACTGTCTTGTATAACCAGTTAAAGTATTTTTAAACTGTGTCTGTTGATATTTTTAGAAATTTGATGTCAGTATGAGTTACTTAAAGGCTCCGACATATGCAGATGAACAAAGAGGCTTAAACCCTGGGGCTTAAGTGGCATAGGTGCCTTAACAGACTAAAAGAGAATTATATGAAGGTGCCTTGTAAGTCATTACTAACAGAGAGAATTATATGGGCAACCTACAACCTGCTTTTGTGCCACTGTCTGAAAGAGTTTTTTATCCCTGTAGTGATTTTAAGTTCCTGGTTTCGATCCCTTTGTTATGATATTCTTTGTATGGGGCATACGAAACAGAAAGCAAGAGATATACTTGAACAAAATTAACTTTTTTTAATTGTCTTAACACCCATGAGTTTATTTAGGAAGTATGTTGGGAAAAAATGTTCCAAATCAACTTGGTTTTGAATAGTTACATCTGAAAAGAGGAGATTGTATTGCCACCTGTATGAAGTGCATGAGTCTTGAATTAATAGCTTTCATGCCTAGGATTGTCATTGTGCAAAGGGCATCTGTCATAAGGATTGTATTTACAGTGTCAATAAACACCCTTTTGCTATCTTGGATGTTTCACTACATATTTGCTTCCCATTTTAAAGGATAATTGTTTATTCTGAAAATAAAGTTGCTGTTGATTTACAAATAAAAGCATCCATCATTTTTGAGTTGAACCATATATGGTATTTTCAAGAGATTGTTCCATGTTTGATTGGATCAACCATCTGAAATGATTGTGATATATCTGGAAATACTCAGGGTATCATGAATGGTCATGTGGGTGACCCGTTTAAAACCAAGAAGCTCAGTGGTTGCTAATGAGTCAGAATGTTATCCCTTGTCCAATGTGTTCCTTTGTTTTTCTTCGGTGAGAGAACTTGACATTTTGATTCACCTTATCTATTGTTACCTGTCATAACCTCCAGAATATCTCATTTTTGCAGCTTCAGCTTTCTATTAGAAGATGTCATGAACTATAGAACTGGGATTGATTTCCTATTGCAAGAATTTTCTCCTCAAATTTTGACAAAACTTGTAGTATTTTGTCCTTGCTGCGCATTCCATAGTTATTTTCATAAATGTCAGAATTTGTCAAAAGGTATCAATGTTTAGGCTGATTAAATTCACCAATGCCGTTATTTTGAATTCACAATTTTGCGATAGTTATGGGTATTTCATTGGTTTGTTTTCTTCAGCTGGACGAATCAGACGACGAAGATCCGTGTGCAATCAGTGAGAAGTGGAGGTACCAGCGTGGCTGTTGGACAAGGCGGTCATTAAGCAAAGACGAAATGCCTAGTTCACCAGACGAACATGCTGGTTTTAACTCTGGGCAGGACTCCCCGACACTGTTTCACGGTCATGTTCGTCTTAACAGTAGCAGTCGGGAAAGCCTTACCACCACGGACAGTGAACGTAATGAAGGCTACACAAGTGCAAGCAGCTTTGAGAGTCCAGCTCTTCAACAGAAAAGAACTCGAAAGAAGGTCCCCGGTGTGGAGAAAAAACACAAGGGTTTTGGGTCAAGCCAAAGTTTGCCTGTGCACGAAACGAACAGTAAGCCGTCAGCTGAAGGCACGACTGAGGGTCCAATGACTGTCATGCAAATTCCTATCACTCTCCCGGATAATGAGAAATCAAAGGGGAGCTTTATAAGAAAATGGGGTAGTCTGAGACACAGGGCAGGGGGTAGTTTTCGTCGTAAGAACAAACCAACGGCTAAAGATATAACGTCTATTAGTGGCCCGGTGCTGATGAACAATGAGCCTATGCAACAGAAGTTGCAACAGTTGAATTGTATGGATCTCACGACAGCTCAGAATAGGTTACGAAATGGTAGGTCGGCAACTCCACCGGCAAGACGCAGGAGAGCGCAAAGTGAGAAGCAGCCAAGAAAAAGGTACGGGAAAGTTTTTTCAGAACCGAGTTCTCCCGTCACACGAAGGAGAGAGTTCCTAGATGGACAGCCCTTGAGTTTAGGAGATGCCTTAAAGAAAAGATTGTCTGAGGTTCTGGATAATAACAACGATAGTAAGAGGTACGAGGATTCAGTTTTTCAAGATCAGACAATTATAGAGTCTGTGACGACGACAATAACCGTCACAAAGCCAAGTAGGGTAAACAGCACTTCTTCTCAAGATACTTCTCACACAATTTCCATGGACGACGTGTCAAAGCCAAACACGCGCATGTTGACCAGCAGTAGCAATGATTCATATCACGTCGACCGGCAAAGATGGCATTCGCAGGAAGCTCTTGGGTCCGGCTTAGATTTTCCAGATTCACGGTCTTCTCATAACGAGAGACCATCCAGTATTTATGACAATATGCCTCAAACATTACATTCGAGCTTGAACAATATGGCAGCCACTGAAATAGATGTGGCCGAATCAGAACTGATGCGAGAGATCTACAACTTGAAAAATTTAGGTCACCTTAACTTTACTGGGAACCGCAAGGAGTTTGATAGAAGTACTAGTGACCCAAAAGGAAATACCATTGGAAATTCCAATTTACTGACACTGTCCCCTGTTGACAATGAGAAACTGGACATTTTGCAGAACATAAGCGAGTTGTTATTGTCAGAGAAACATCAAGGAGGTGAACTTCGGCCTCAAGTGGGAAGAACAAGAAGTAACAGCTTGCCTCCGGAAAGTGCCGATGTACTGAAAGTGGAGATTGCATCGGACACTGCTACGGAGGATTCAGATTTAGAAGGAGAAATGTTAGGGTTACACACGGAGCTTGAGAGATTGCTGGAAGGCATCAACGAGAGTATCACAGAGTTAAAACACCACATCACCAGAGGTGAGGGATACAGACTATATTTAAAGAATTCATTTGATCATTTTAAACATCCAAATTACACAAAAATGATGCCCGATCTATATGGTAGTGATGTACAGTATGGTTTAAGAAGGAAATAGAAAACTCTTCCTTGAGGAAAAATGTTCAACTGATAAGCACAGTAATGTTCTCCTTTTATTCAGATTCATTTGCTTGCAATGCTGTATTTACATAGTACTAAGGTAATAACAAGAACAAAATTTCAAAACTGCTGCTCCTTACTATAAAAAGATGCATCGTCCTGTATCAACTCAACAAATGTTGTTTTTCATCCCATCAGTGGACAGCAGTCTTTCATCAGAGTCATCCCACGTATCGTCACCCGTGGCGTCTCACATCTCCACCCCTTTCAACTCCCCAATGCCGTCACCGCTTTCATCCCCAAACCTAGACCAGGCAAGACATGATTCAGACACCGGTGTGGGGAGCTTGTCTCCAACATCAGTGGACAATAACATCGGTAAGGAGGAGGAGGACGCCAAGGATTCCAAGGGGTGCAGTGGGGAGAAATCTCCATGGAGTGAGAGGAGAGATTCAGGGGTAGGGAGCTCCTTGACAAGACCATCTGGGTAAAGAACGATTCACATTTATTTCGAGAAATTTACAAATATCTTTATTTTAATATTATTAAGAATTTAAATTATTTCCTCATTTGCATTGGATTACTTAATCCCAAAGATGAAAGAGCATTTGTAATTCTTGAGTCTTAAAATAAGTCTATTAAGATATGACAAATCTTAGTTTAAAAAAATCTCAGCGTGTGAAAAAGTGATGATGTATGTAAAGAGATAGTGAAAATTCTATAATGTAATTCTTTTATTTCTTTTTCAAATATCAAATGTTCTGAAATTTTATTCTACTGCTAAATCTGGGTCAAGGTTATAATAATATCCAAAAAAACAATAAGTTAACATAAACAATTTTCTATTTGCCCCATTTCTAAGGTTACAAATTATTATAATGTATGCTAATTAGGTATATAAGTTTAAAACTGCTGTAAAATAGTCAATTTCTAAGTGACTTTGATGTGACTTTGTGTGGTTTTTAGTATACTTGAAACAATTTTAGCTTATGTTGTTGCTACCTGTCCTCTATCTATAAAGTCCATCTCCTGTCCTCTATCTATAAAGTCCATCTCCTGTTCTCTATCTATAAAGTCCATCTCCTGTCCTATCTATAAAGTCCATCTCCTGTCCTCTATCTATAAAGTCTATCTCCTGTCCTCTATCTATAAAGTCCATCTCCTGTCCTCTATCTATAAAGTCCATCTCTGTCCTCTATCTATAAAGTCCATCTCCTGTCCTCTATATATAAAGTCCATCTTTTTTCCTATATCTATAAAGTCCATCTCCTGTTCTCTATCTATAAAGTCCATCTCCTGTCCTATCTATAAAGTCCATCTCCTGTCCTCTATCTATAAAGTCTATCTCTCTCCTCTATCTATAAAGTCCATCTCCTGTCCTCTATCTATAAAGTCCATCTCTTGTCCTCTATCTATAAAGTCCATCTCCTGTCCTCTATATATAAAGTCCATCTTTTTCCCTATATCTATAAAGTCCATCTCCTGTCCTCTATCTATAAAGTTCATCTCCTGTCCTTTATCTATGAAGTCCATCTCCTGTTTTCTATCTATAAAGTCTATCTCCTGTCCTCTATCTATAAAGTCCATCTCCTGTCCTTTATCTATAAAGTCCATCTTCTGTCCTATCTATAAAGTCCATCTCCTGTCCTTTATCTTTAAAGTCTATCTCCTGTCCTCTATCTATAAAGTCCATCTCCTGTCCTCTATCTATAAAGTCCATCTCCTGTCCTCTATCTATAAAGTCTATCTCCTGTCCTCTATCTATAAAGTCCATCTCTTGTCCTCTATCTATAAAGTCCATCTCCTGTCCTCTATCTATAAAGTCCATCTTTTTTCCTATATCTATAAAGTCCATCTCCTGTCCTATATCTATAAAGTCCATCTCCTGTTCTTTATCTATAAAGTCCATCTTCTGTCCTATCTATAAAGTCCATCTCCTGTCCTTTATCTATAAAGTCCATCTCCTGTCCTCCATCTATAAAGTCTATCTCCTGTCCTTTATCTATAAAGTCCATCTCTTGTCCTCTATCTATAAAGTCCATCTCCTGTCCTCTATCTATAAAGTCCATCTTTTTTCCTATATCTATAAAGTCCATCTCCTGTCCTCTATCTATAAAGTTCATCTCCTGTCCTTTATCTATAAAGTCCATCTCCTGTTCTCTATCTATAAATTCCATCTCCTGTCCTCTATCTATAAAGTCCATCTTCTGTCCTCTATCTATAAAGTCCATCTCCTGTCCTCTATCTATAAAGTTCATCTCCTGTCCTCTATCTATAAATTCCATCTCCTGTCCTCTATCTATAAAGTCCATCTCCTGTCCTCTATCTATAAAGTCCATCTCCTGTCCTATCTATAAAGTCCATCTCCTGTCCTCTATCTATAAAGTTCATCTCCTGTCCTCTATCTATAAATTCCATCTCCTGTCCTTTATCTATAAAGTCCATCTTCTGTCCTCTATCTATAAAGTTCATCTCCTGTCCTCTATCTATAAATTCCATCTCCTGTCCTTTATCTATAAAGACCATCTCCTGTCCTCTATCTATACAGCATACTGTACTTTTACACCTCTGGGCTGACCTTAATTAACTATTTGTTCTTTTGATGTAATTGAACTTCTCTGGTATTATTTGACCTGCATTGTTGATATGCAAGCAAATCGTTCAATAAATCTCATTAATCCACAATTTGCGGTCATGATGGCACATGTGTGTGTGTATGTATGTGTGTATGTTTGTGATGGCCAGCTCGTAAGCACGATATCTCAAGAACGGTAAACTTGATTTTATGTCATATTTGGTACACAGCCCATGGTCTGTAGATGTGCCCTATTGTTTTGTTTTTGGTGATGATATTCATAATATATACAATTCTTGAAATGCTCTTATTTTGACAATCACATGTCTGTTTTGTTTAATATTTGTTATAATTATGATGTTAGCTAGTGTTGTGTTCATGGTATAAAAACAATGAATTTCATTAATATGCATAGTGGGCAGGGCTTAATATGATTTTGTAAACAAAAAGCACAAGTAAACACTGTCTCAAAAACAACTGGATTCACATCATGTGTAATACACAGATAGCTCATGGTGTGCAGATGTGACCTAATGTTTGTGGTGGTGATTTCATGCATATTGATAAGTGGAAATGTTGAAAAAGTGATAAGTAAGCAATTGTATGTCCATTTTATTTCATAATAATTTTGTTGATTATTGTGTACATGCTTATGTTATCAACATATGTCATTAATATACATGTTGGGCATGGCTTAATGTGAAAGTGCTAAATGATATAAACAGTATATCAAATTTATGTTATAAATGGTACACAGATGGATCATCTTCCTCCCTTTTCTTACCTCTATTCGCTCTTTTTTATTCATACTGTCCTAACTCTTGCACCTTAGATTTCTAAATCTTCTTTGCACATTTGACTCTTGACTGTTGCGGTGCCATTTAATGAACAAACACGATGGGTCATGGTCTGTACGTATGTTCTAATGTTGTGGTAGTGATGTCATGAATGCTATGTACTGGCGGGCTTTGAAATAGGATAAATAAGACATATCTTTGAAATAGGATAAATAAGCAATCGTTTTTGCATCATACTTGCTTTGATGATGTTGTTAATTATTGTGCAAATGCTAAATTGGAGGAGAGAGTATACACTTCAGGGGTCGAAATTCCTGCTGTTCTCAGAACAGTGCTTTATAAGCAGGAACAGTGAATTTTCAAATATCACTGTTCCGTGGAATAGTTTTTTTTCTTCTCAAACATATAACATTAACATCCTGCAATATATTGTTTTCTGCTTATAAAACGTGTTCTAAGAGTAGAATCTCTTGTAACAAATATTTATTAAAGTATAAAAGACCTTTGGAGCTTTTCCCAATTTTGTCATTTCAACAACCTGCTTTGTGCTCAATGCGCATCCCTAAAGTTGAAAAGCACAAAGTTCCTTGGTCTAACTCTTGACCCCAAGCTCACCTACAAGCCACACATCACCAACCTGCTTGTCACAACTCATACAAAAAAAACCCTTCTTGAATGGTTATTACCCCCTTCCTTCTGTCCATTTAGTAAACATTACTATGAAATCAAGACATCACCCTCACCTTTCTTTTCCAATCTTAAATTACCTGCCACCTCCTCCTCCGGAACTCTTTTCTCCCAATGTCATCCCCACATGGATCCCTGCAATGACAGGGCTGAACACTAACAACCTAACACATTAATGTTAATCTCATTCTGTCAAGACCTATTTAAAAGCTGTAACAATAAATTGACAACCTTCCCACAAAATACACTTCCAGTGAAAACAACCATTCTTGTTTTAACCCATGATCACAGCTTTCTGGCTTTTGTTCTTGAATCAGTACATTTACATGTAAACATTACTTGATGAGTCAAATAAATTTTGCAAGAAAGAAAAACGTATTGCAAAATAAACTAACAAAAAAAGTTTAAATTGACCTTTATACTTTGCTGAGATCAATTACATGGGATTTAACCTTCATTACATGTCTGTTTTTCCCTTCTAAGCAATAACACACAAGATCAGTATTTCAACCCTTTTTCATTCACTTGGTACTTGCTTCTCTCCAATAAATTACTCTTTTTTTTCCTTTCTTTCTTCTTCTTCTTCTTCTTTTTTAAGTTTTGACTGCCAGCCTGCGTTTTCCTACTCTTTCAATCATCTTTATACAGGCAATCAGAATATGAGAAGTAAGAGTGAAGTAAGCACAAATGTCAGAGATATATTTTATAGATCAGTTACCGATTAAAACAGGAATTATGATATGTTTTAATTTTGCTTTGTTGTATAGGGGTAGACGTCCGCGGATAAGATGGCACAGTTTCCAAAAGTCTCATCGACCCAGTCTCAATTCTCGGTAAGAACCTTTTTTTCTTACAGTAATCTTCTTTAGGTGAGGGAAACATTTTTTGTTTTATGCCCTTCTGATGTGCACCTTTCAATATTTACAAAAATATGAATTAATTTAGTGTTCTTTATTGAAATCACTATAAAAATAGCATTTTGTGACCCCTTTTCTTTGTACCAGATGTCTTGCTTTCCCATCTTCAGGGTTTGAGAAATTAACATGAAATTATTAAACTTGTACAGCAGGCATCAACTTTTCTGTTGCGTCTAATTATTCTCACATTATTACAATAAGTATTCGAAGTTATGGCATCACACGATTGACATAGACTTACTTCACCAGTCGTTTGTAAGTACAGTTTTGGAATCATTTACATTATATTATTTTCTTAATAGAACGTGATATCAATGTTTCTTCTCCCATTGTGTATCTTTAAGTATCGTCGAGGTGAATATTCCTTTTAACGAAATATTATTTAAAGCCTTTCATTCTTTAAGGATAACAAACTAAGCACAATGTCTATATCTGACTTGGCAGTAGCCTTTGAGAAGCCTGTCAGCGATCGCAACTTCCTGCAATAACTGTACTTTCCGTAATTAACAAACCTCCTCTGAAAAATCATCTTGAATGTTGACTAACTTTTCATGATCATGTTTCCTAAACCAGAATCGTGAGTGGGTGAGGTAATGTACTCTGTTTACTTTCTGTATCCTTATTAGCTTTTATGAAAGGTTAAAGTGACATAGAAAATGAAAATTGACAGATTTACTTGAAAGAATACTTAGTGGGCTGAATATTGTTGCCTTGGGGATGAAGAGGATACTGTGTAGGAGGAGAGGTTTGTGGGAAGATTGCGGGGATTGTTGACATCAAAATCATCCTCCCTTGTAGGATGCTGGATGGACGTAGTGATTTAATTTTGTTTCACCAGTAAATCTGATTTTCTTTTTTTCTAGCTCTTTGGTAAAGACATTTAATCCTCACTCTACCACGCGGCGCAATATTATCGGCGTTTTAGGTGCCCCATCTTTGACCCCGCCTCCCTAGCTTGTTTTTAGGAAAGTGCTGGTAGAGTAAGAGTTAATATGTTGAAAAAGAAATTGTTTAAAAATCAAATTGAACATTTTTCAATGTAATTCCTATGAGACATGATCTCAAATTTTCAAACGTCATTATCACTGTGAAACATCTCAAGTTTTTGGTTCTGATGTGATAGCATAAGGAACCTATGTAGTCATGCTGGCGTGTGTACATTACAGTATGTATGTATGTGTGTCTGTGACAGAAGCTTGTATACACGATATCCCAAGAACCGTGTGCTGGATCTATGTCCTCCTTGGTATACGGATGTGTTGTGGTCTGTAGATGATCCCTATTTTTTCCGTGCTGATGTCGTGAATATTAATTAGTGTAACTAACATTTTTAAGGGGGAATTCTGATCAAAAGTGGGGATATCCCTTTATCAGTGCTAATGTCATGAACATTAATGAGAAGGTTGGACTACTGTAAAATTCTGTTTATGCTCATATTTCCAGAAACTCATTGTCATTTTTAAATCAAACTTGGTGTATGATGCTGTTGATAAAAGCAAGGATGACACAGGATCCCATAGAATGTTGAGTTGCTGCTGCCTTCATCATTATTCATGTCAGACACAGCCAAATACAATTTTTCATTGGTTGTTGTGATTGTGGCTTATAGCTTATGGCAAAAACCTTAACACTTAAAACAAGCAACAAAATATACACATATTACATGTTCTAGTATGATAATTAAAGAAAAATTGCTTGTAATCCAAAGTTAGCATCAGAACCATGTGGGATTTCTCCCTCAGGTTAAACTTCATAATCACTTTGAGACATCTCATTTTGTTAAACGTCGTAATCACTTTTGAGACATCTCATTTTGTTAAACGTCATAAACACTTTGAGACATTTCATTTTGTTAAACGTCATAAACACTTTGAGACGTCTCATTTTGTTAAACGTTGTAATCACTTTTGAGACATTTCATTTTGTTAAACGTCATAAACACTTTGAGACATCTCATTTTATTGAGCGTCATAAAAACTTTGAGACGTCTCATTTTGTTAAACCTCAAACACTTTGAGACGTTTCATTTTGTTAAACGTCATAAACACTTTGAGACATCTCATTGTATTAAATGTCCTAAACACTTTAAGACATCTCATTTTGTTAAACGTCGTAAACACTTTGAGACATCTCATTTTGTTAAACATTGTAATCACTTTGAGACACATCTAGAGTTTTGATTTGCATGAACAATGTTGCAGGTATTACAAATTGTCAAGTGATATTTTAGCACTCATTGTGAGGGAACTATCTAACATAGATAACCTCATGTCAATTCTTTTTTTTCATTTTTGCGCAGGCCATTCCAAATCAGCAGTTTATCGGTCAGCCAACTGATGATTTTGAGAAAACTGTCACTCCTTAAGCTCACTGCCCTGATGGAGAAATACTCAGTCTCTCATAGAAGTGGCTGGAGCTGGTAAGAAAACATTGATAAATTGTGACATTCATTTAACCAGGTGGTTTGAATTATGTAGAGAATGACTGAAACGAGTCTAAACATGACTTGGCTTCCTTGACTTTGTGTATTTCATTTAATAGAGGGAATCTGGTCTCTAGAACATTGCTTGACCTTTACCAATAAATTTGATCTTACTAGTAACGGCACTTCCGCTGCGGTGATTAATTGGCTTGTCGGTGCATGGTCAGTTAGTTGTTGGGTAAACATTTTGACCAATCAGAAACAATGGATTGTATTTTTGATCTCCACGGTAACCATGTTAACATGATATCTGGCCTTAAGACAATTCTTGAAATTTTGTGACTTACAACTAAAGGCTATATCATAATAGTAATAAAAAATTGTGGAAGTGTGTAGTAACCATCCGAAATAATTCTGGAGAAAAAAGAAAGAAAAAATATTTAATGAAGTTAGGTTCCAATAAGACTCATTAAAGTGAGATTGTGATATTTCTCTTCTATGTGTCAATGGGTGGAATTATCCATAACAGGCATTTCTGCACTTGATAGAGGTTTGCCATGTGTGTTACACCCACCTGGAATATTCTCCAGCGCTGAAGCGGAACTGTCGATACCAAAATAACACACAAAGACATGAAAATAGAAGCAGGATTTGTTCTCCGTTAAATGACAAATATCTTTTGAGATGTGGGAGTTAGAAACTTATTTCAGGGCTGTTTTTCTCAACCTGTTTGGTATTTTCCCCCAAAATTGACATAATGGATTCCACCCACATGAAATGAACAACACAATTCCTGTATATTTTTGAGCAATGGTGGTTCTGGAGAAACATTCAATTTATAATGAATTTTTCATGCTCATGCACTTCAAGTTGCATGTTTGAAGAATGAATATGGCACCAAGTGTTGAAAGATTTACCTCATTTAATGTACTCTTTTAAAACTTATACTTCCATTTGTTATTTGTTGTTCTTCAAACAAAAGTTCAAATAACAAAAAATGAGGAAATGATAAAATCTCAATGTGTCACTTAAAGGATTAATTAGTTCAGTGGTCAAGCATGTTTGTCTTATATGAAAGAGGATTTCAAAAGAAACAAAATGGTGAAGAAAGCATTCAAAAATCTAATTCTGTTAAGGAGATATTTAGGTTTAAAGTTTGGTATCATTTCTGTAGAAATGACTGAGATCAGACTAGTTGTGATGTCATAGCCTTAAATTCCCTCAAAGTCTTTATGTATACTACCATATTTTGTACTTCGATTTTGTGGCTTAAAAACCATGGGATATGTCAAATAAGTAGTAAAACTGAATCTATATGAAGAGTATTAATAATAAACCACCTGAGGGAAGTTTGGGGAAAGATAGTTTAAATCGTGA
The DNA here is from genome assembly GCA_020152595.1 of Chiridota heheva. Taxonomy (NCBI): domain Eukaryota; kingdom Metazoa; phylum Echinodermata; class Holothuroidea; order Apodida; family Chiridotidae; genus Chiridota; species Chiridota heheva. Next base: position 1,367,954 of record JAIGNY010001388.1, on the reverse strand, counting down.
GAAAAAAAAGAAGAAAAAACTTTCTTTAAACTAAATGAAGATTTTGAGGAATCTGAGGCTATGACATCACAACTAGTCTGATCTCAGTCGTTTCAACAGAAATGATACCAAACTTTAAACTTGAATATCTCCTTAATGGAATAAGATTTCTGAATGCTTTCTTTACCATTTTGTTTCTTTTAAAGTCCTCTTTCGTATAAGATAAATATGCTTGACCACTGAACTAATCCTTGAATATCTCCTTACTTAATGGAATACGATTTTTGAATGCTTTCATTACCATTTTGCTTCTTTTGAAGTCCTCTTTCATATAAGATAGACTTGCTTGACCACTGAACTAATCCTGTAATGGAATAAGATTTTTAAAAGCTTTCTACACTATTTTGTTTCTTTTGAAGTCCTCTTTCATATAAGATAGACATGCTTGACCACTGAACTAATCCTTGAATATGATTTTCTAGTCATAGAAATGGGCAACAAAAGCAATAAAGGTAGAGTGCATCTTGATGACATTTCTTGAGGTGCTGTTAGACCCCCACAGTACATTATTCATGTACTATGCAACTATACTGATAGCAGAAATACAGTGTAAAACCAAGCCATAAATTTCATTCTGTTTTGTACTGAAAGGCATTTGATATACTGTTAAATAGCTTAAGTGCAAAAATTAGTTTGAAAGGGCAAAAGTGCACGAAGACAATTGTATTCAAATTAAAACGAAAACCTCTGTAGGAAGTGTAGGACAGCACAGTTCACATGAATGAAACTGAAAGAGGATTTTGTTGAGCAAAAATTGTGAAGATGTTTTTGATGAATTCATTTGAACTTTTGCAGCCGATGCTTAAATTTGACCACATTTGTTTGTCCCCTCAGGATTGTTCCCAGATTCAGGAAGCGGGTCAAAAGTCAAGACTTCTTGGGACTCACGTTCGGCATCCCGCTGTTGTGTAATCTGAGGCGGACAGGTCAGCCCCTGCCTCAAACGATCCTTTATGCCATGAGATACTTAAGGAAGGTTTCCCCGGAATCGGTCGGAATATTTCGCAAACCAGGCGTGAGGTCGCGGATACAGTTGCTGAAGAAACAAAACGAAAGTGCTCCAGGTATGTAGGAGCCACATCATTGCTTGAACAATCTAAGTACATCTTAATTTATGCATTAAGAAAATACACATATGCTGCTTTATCTTCCTGACTGCTGCCAATCCCTGCCATAGTCTTTTTTTGCCTCAAATCCTGAAGCAAAATCTGTCGTTATTTTCTCCAGATACTATCAGCTACGATGGGATGATGGCCTATGATGTTGCCGACATGTTGAAACAGTACTTTAGAGAATTGCCAGAGCCCCTGATGACTGCCAAGCTCTCAGACACTTTCATTAACATTTTCACATGTAAGTTGTATATACTTGACACAATACTTCACGGTGTTGATACTCCACAATAATGATACTCCACAATGTTGATACTCCACAATGTTGATACTCCACAATGTTGTTACATCATAATGTTGATACTTCACAATGTTGATACTTTACAATGTTGATACTTTACAATGTTGATACTTTACAATGTTGATACTTCACAATGTTGATATTCAACATTGTGAATGCTCTGTAATGTAAATGTTCCACAGTGTAAATATTCTACAATGTGGATACTTAAGTGTGAAAATTTAACAAAATTCTGTAATACAAGTATAAGTACCATTAACTTATGTATTTCACAATGTGAGTCCATATTGGCTGTAATGGTGAATAGAAAGGAAATAGATCAAACTTGATATAATTATCAAGATCATTTTCATAGTCATTGATATCCTATTTTTATATAAAATTCAGTCAAATACTGAATTGTCATCTGTAGTTGATTACAAACATCCGTACGATGACCATATTTAGTCCTCTTCTCCCACCCCCTCTCTTTACTTTGTTATTTTCCTTCACCCATGCACCTCCTCTCTCGATCCCAGCTATCTGACTTTTAGTTCTTGTATTTCTCTCAATCTCCCCGTTTTCTTTCCTTCCTACCTCTAGAATGATCTAACCTCTCATCAATCAATCTGTTAGGGTTCCTTTACCCCATGAAAGAAAATGGTTTGCCCTTCTTTCTGATGAACAAAGCAGTTATTACATAATGTATACATACCACATCAAATCATGATTTAAAATGGGAAGTGTAGCTTTATTTCAATCCTCTTAGAAGGTACCAGCCATTTAAAAAAGTAGATTTTTTTGATATATTGTGGGAAAATCTTAACCATAATGTATGACAGTTAGGACACTTGATCCAATAGCACAGTGAGATAAGGAGGGTTTTTATTTACTTTGTAATTGTTGTCCTTACAACTTTTGTTGACAGTGAACGTTGACAGGATCTTACCGGGATTTCTCAAGGAATAAATTTGCCTGACATTTAAGATTATCTTATCTTTGGTATTTACAGTGGAAGCTCATCTTGGTATTGCCCAACCTCTGTGGTTACCTTTCAAGTGATAAATGTCTTAAACTCTTAGGATTTTTTAAGGTGGAAATGATGATACCCTCTGTCTCTTAACCAACAGGAATAGATTTGCTTCAAGTTTCTTGGTGACTTTGCTTGTAAATTGGCAATATAAATTGGCAACATAAATTGGCAACATAAATTGTCACAAAAAAAATGTATGAGCTAAAAAAGCAAGAGCAGATTTAATTGTTTCTTTTTTTTTCTATGAAAGCTTAGAAAATTAAGGGTCTTGTAAACTGGCCACATAAAATTAAGTCAGAAATGGAAATAAAATGGATTAGTTTATTGAACTTATTTGTCATGGAAAATAGACAACGATTCTTTTATAGCAATGAAATCACCAAATATTTGAAGTCCTGATATATGGAATCATGCATCATATTGAATTATTTATAATATATCGCTTCAACATTTAAGTGATTGAAAAATAAAATTACCCATGTTTGGCTGTAATTTGCTCTGAAAATCTCAATATGACCCCCATCATAAATGGTTGGAATATGAAATAATTAGAGGAGTTTGTTCAAATGATTCATAAATCATCCGTATGAGTTTGGTATGGTCCCAAAATTATTTTGAGAAAATTGCAGTTCCAAATTGACTTAATTATTGTTTTATCTGGCATTTAAGGGTCAAGGTGATCTTTTTTTATTGTGCCTCTGCCCTACTCTTACTCACTCCCATCTCTTATCCAGCTCCCCTGCCCCTCTCTGCCCCACTTGCAACATCGATCTCTCCATCAAGCATATTTTCTTAACCTGTCCCCTATACCAGAACTCCAGATCTCTTCTCTCCTCACTCTCCCCAACCTCAGACCTATTCGAAAACAATTCTTCCTCAAACATCATCAACTTCCTCCACAACAACAACCTCTTCCAACACATATAATCTCGTCCCCTTCTACACCTAACCTCACACACCCCTTTCTTTTTACCTAAATTTTTCTCCCACATTCAACTTTTCCCCTTTATCTCCCTTACAAACCTTCCATCTCCTCTCTATCCTTACTCTTACACCATTATTTATTAACACCCTCTTGGCAAATTTGACTCTGACTGTTGTGGTGCCGTTAAACATCCACAAACCAAACCATCTGCCCTACTTGCATCCTTTCCCTTTGTTACTTTTATGGGGTATTATATATGTATGTGTAGCACATTAAGATATTTCCTAATAACGTACCACATGAATGTGACTGCTCTCTCCCCCTCTCCAGCTTCAATGCCTAAAGACCTGCGCATACCGTGCATACAAGCGGCCATTATGCTCATGCCTGATGAGAATAGAGAAGTCCTGCAGTCTTTACTTTTATTTCTCAGCGACATCGCCAGCAACTCTCAAGAAAATCAGGTACCAACATTTTTCTTAGAACTTTGTTTGAATTGTTCTGAAAGAAATTTTATAGGATTATTTCCACTGAAACAATTGTCAAGAGTTAATGTCTTAGATAGTAAAACTTGTCATCGAAAGAGTTTTCTGTGAAGTATTCCAGGGTTCTCCCAAACATGAACATATGCCAGAAAATATTTGTAATGGTTTATTTTATTTCATTAAGTTCCCCAGCACACAACCAGTTTCACTGAGGCAAGAAAAAACATGAATGTATGCCAGAAAATATTTGTAATGGTTTTATTTTATTTCATTAAGTTCCCCAGCACACAACCAGTTTCACTAAGGCAAAAAAAAAAAATGAATATATGCCAGAAAATAGTTTGCAACAGTCTAGATGACCAGCATATAACCAGCTTCTCTGTAGCAATATGCCAGAAAGTATTTTAAATGGTCTTGATTATAAATTTCATAAAGTTACCAACCACACAATCAGTTTCTGTGAGACAAGTCACTTCAAGCTAAGCTAGCTTCTTCAGTGCAGACTGGAAGTTTAATACTGTTGCTAATCTTTAAATTCAAATTTGTTCCCAAGTTACATAATCTTCAGATTTGGAGGGATTGTTTTTGAAGCTTACAGGAAGTACAGCTTCTTGTTGTTTGTGTGTTTTTGATGCTCATTGTGACCATATTACTTACTTATTCTTGTGAAGTTGCTTTCCGAGTGGGCGGATTTCTTTCCTTGAGTGTAAATAAGTTTCTTTGAACAAGATTACAAAAGCATTGCAGATCTTAGCAAGTCGGATTTGTGCTGTTGGGCAATGCCTGTTCTGAATGAATAGGCATTGACTTGATTGAAATTTCTGAAGGAATGTTGTTATGTATTCATGTTTTTCAGCAAGTTTAAAATGCAGCTGGTGTTACCCCCTACTGTTGTACTAGTGGTATTGGTGACGGGACAAATTACACTAAAAAGAGATATTTGTTGAACAAATGGTAGAATAAACCTTTTTACTTGAATATTCATGATTTACATTAAAAAATGTGTAAGGTATTTGGACTTGAAGAGGCAATGTAAACTAAACTGCTTCAAAATCAATTAAAATCCATAAAACAAATAATTTCATCATAATCAGTTCAAATGTGTATGTATGTATGTGTGGGGGTGTGTGTATGTATGTATCTGTGGGTGTATGTATGTATGTATTTGTGGGTGTATGTATGTATCTGTGGGTGTATGTATGTATGTATATGTGGGTGTATGTATGTATGTATGCATCGGTGGGTGTATGTATGTGTGTATGTATGTGTTACTGTGACAGCAAGCTTGTAAGTGTGATACCTGAAAAATGATACACCTGATTCATGTCATATGTCGTACACAGCCCATGGTCCATGGATGTGCCCTATTGTTTTTGGTGGTGATGTCATGCATATTAATGAGTAGGCAGGGCGTAATGTAAATATCTTGTAATGCTGATATTTTTACAACTCATGGTCCATGGATGTGCCCTATTGTTTTTGGTGGTGATGTCATGCATATTAATGAGTAGGCAGGGCGTAATGTAAATATCTTGTAATGCTGATATTTTTACAACTGCATGTCTGCTTTGTTTCATATAAGTGTAATTAATTATGCTGTTAGCTAGTGTGTACGTGTTTATGGTACAAAAATGTTGAATTTCATTAATATGCATAGTGGGCAGGGCTTTTTGTTGAAAATAGCTTGTAAGCATGGTATCTCAAGAATGGTAAACTGGATTCATGTTATATTTGGTACACAGATAGCTCGTGGTCTGTAAATGTGCCCTATGTGGTTTTGGTGGTGATATCATGCATATTAATGAGTAGGCAGGGCTTAATATAAACAAATCTTGAAATGCTTATATTTTAACAATCACGTGTCTGTTTTGTTTCATATTTTGTAGAAATATGATTTTAGCTAGTTTGTACCTGTTCATAAACAAAAAGATTTCCCAAAATTAAATGAATGTTCAACCTGCAGTTTGAAACTCATTCTAATTGGCTATTCAACTCTACACATCCACATGTGGGTTAACCGAGAAAAAGACATCAATCAGTAATCAAATATTATACATTACTTCAACAAATTCTATTGTTTCAAATATTTTCTATTCAAATATATTTTCCAATAGTTTCTATCATTGAAATATTTTCCATTTCTTTTAAGTAGTTTCTATTATTTCAAATATTTTCTCTTACTTCAAACATTTTCTATTACTTCAAATGTTTTCTATTTCTTTAAATATTTCCTTTTTCTTGAAATATCTATTTCTTCAAAAAAATTGTATTTCTTCGAATATTTTGTATTATTTCTACTCACAGATGACAGCATACAACCTGGCAGTCTGCTTTGCCCCATCATTATTTCAGTTAAACAACTCAGATGGTGCTCACATAGGACGCAGTCCGCAGACCCCAAGGAGGGGGAGCAAGATGTCCCCGGGAAAACCAGATCAGAGAGAGCTGATTGAAAATGTCGCAGCCAATGAATGCATGGCATTGATGATCCGGGAGGTCAAGAAGATATTCATGGTAAGCGTGTGACATGACTGGTTTCACATCAAGTTGACATGGTATGTGTGTATATGTGGGAGGGGAGGGGGAGGAATTAAGAACCGGCACTTCTATTAAAAATCAAGACTTCTATTCAAAATCAAGCTTCTGCTTTCAAAGTGGATATGTCAGGATAGCAAGCAAGTTCTGGTCTCTCCAGTGCCCTATGAATGATATATAGGCTCTCTTGTAATAACTGTAGCTCCTTGGAGCTGGCTGAAGCTGACTCCTCACTCATCCTGTGGTGACATCAACCTCTTGCGCATGCGCCAACATCGAAACGAGAAGTTGGCCTATTGCATACAGGAACGACTCCTCACTTATCCTGTGCTGACATCAACCTCTTGCGCATGTGCCAACATCGAAACGAGAAGTTGGCCTAATGCATACAGGAACGACTCCTCACTCATCCTGTGCTGACATTAACCTCTTGCGCATGCGCCAACATCGAAATGAGAAGTTGGCCTAATGCATACAAGAACCTGTACTGAAGACATCCTAACATGTTAATACATATGCACTGTTTAACGTTAGGTTATCCTCGTGGTAGGGCAGGGGCCTAGGATGCAAAACACATCAACCCAAGGGAATGGGGTCCTTTAAACAAGCACACCAGGTGCTCTAGGGACTAAAAACAACCGCCACAAGAGTGGGACTCTCTCGTTCTAGCCACCCATTTTGTACGGATGGAAGCAAAAACACTCTAAACTTAAGTGTAAGCTTAATGGGGAGAGTCCAGTGAATTGGACCGAATACTTCCCGGTCCCATGGCCACCTCCTCGTCTTACCTTGGGTGACTGGAAAGGCTAGAAGAAGATGCCAAACAGCATAAAAACTGCATGGTAGGAGCTGCAAGGATGAAAATTGTTACAAAAAGACAACATTTTAAAGAAATTATTCGGCCAGTTTCAGCGATGTTGTGACAGCAACATGCTGAAAAGAAGTGAGGGATATTAGAGGTATAATGGAGGTCAGGGCTGGGTTGATAACTAATTTTTAAGGTCGATTAGAAGTGCGTTAGAATCAGGTCATTTGACCAGATTGCATATTTATAGCATGTGAGGTAAGTATAACTCTCGTAAATATCCCCACTACGCTTAGCGGGGTAAATTTGTGCCATAAATGAATGCATGCTCATGAAGCTTACCAAAAAAAATATAAATGTAGATATCCAAAGAATATAAATATCCAAAGAATATAAATATCTAAAGAATATAAATATCCAAAGAATATAAATATCCAAAGAATATAAATATCCAAAGAATATAAATATCCAAAGAATATAAATATCCAAAGAATATAAATATCCAAAGAATATAAATATCCAAAGAATATAAATATCCAAAGAATATAAATATCCAAAGAATATAAATATCCAAAGAAAACAAATATCTAAAGAAAACAAATATCCAAAAATATCAATATCCAAAGAATATCAATATCCAAAGAATATCAATATCCAAAGAATATCAATATCCAAAGAATATCAATATCCAAAGAATATCAATTTCCAAAGAATATCAATATCCAAAGAATATCAATATCCAAAGAATATCAATATCCAAAGAATTTCAATGTCAAAGAATATCAATATCCAAAGAAAACAAATATCCAAAGAAAACAAATATCCAAAGAATATCAATATCCAAAGAATATCAATATCCAAAGAATATCAATATCCAAAGAATATCAATATCCAAAGAATATCAATATCCAAAGAATTTCAATGTCCAAAGAATATGAATGTCCAAAGAATATAAATATCCAAAGAACGTTTTCTCTATTTGTGCCATAAATGAATATACGCTTATTAAGCGTACCCCAAAATATACATTTTCATGGTTATTTGATACTTTATTTGTGCCATGCAAATCTTCCTCATAAACACTTGTGATCAAAGCTCATGCAAGGATCATTGGAAACGTGATCATCAAGTCACATGGATTGTTTGAATTGCATAAATATGAAATCCATTTTATGTGGGAGTTTATTTGCGAGTTTTGTGACATGCAATATCCTGTATTTGTAGTTTTGTTTTGATGATTAGTTTTTCGTTTTAGATCTCTCTTCTGGGTAATATGTTTAGTTGTTTTTCCATCCGGTTTAGTGCTTTCAATTATCTATTCTAGTTTTGATGCTGTTTGTGATTTCTTTTAAGGTCTGTGGTTAATGGACTCATAGAGTCAACAACATTCTTAGTTCATTGCTTTCAAATTGATCCAAAACATTAAAATGACTTGCAGTTTAAGGATATTGCAAATCAAGCAAAATAGCAAAATTTATAATGCACATAACAGCTTCAAATCAAGTGCTATTTTACAGGTTTTTGAATGTTCATGTCTTCAAAGGCATGTTTTCAATTTGATTTAAGATGTAGTCAGACATTTTCTTATATTAATCCTTTCTTTTCAATTGTCTGCCATAATTTTTTGAAGAAGAGCAGATTTTGAAATGCTTTCTTCATCGTTGTTGTCCTCTTTTATCCAAGATGAACATGCTTGTCCACTGAACTAGTCCTTTAAAAAACAAAAGTATCTAGGACTTGAGGATTAGGACAGTTCTTCTTCCTAAGAATGGTTATCTTGTCAGGCCAACTACCATGTTGTAAAGATGATGGGTTGTTCAACCTGTAGGTTTTTTAGCCTATTACCCAGTCACTGCAAACTGACTGGATTTTAGCATAAACATGTCCCAGAAATATTTCACAGGCTTTAAGCACTTTTGTCTTGAACTTCAATGTAAATTTCATTTCTTTTGATTTTCTTTTTACTTGAATTTCATTTTTATTTAATTCAAATTTTAATTGATGAGAATTTTAATATGAATTTAATTCATTTTAAGGCCTTACCTTTCTGTTCTGTAGTTAGTAAGTTTTCAAAAAATAATTTTGTATTTCAGGTCCCTGAAGAGCTGTTAGCGAAGTGTCATTTCAGCTACATGGACCGTGGGGAACCAGTCCCCTTGAAGAGTTGGGGAGACAGAGAAACAGCAACTGTGGGGACTACCACAGTTACTTGGAGACGTGTATCCAAGGTTTGCTTAAGGTAATTGCGATGAGATGTACAATGCTACTGTACACCCATGTCCGTGTGTTGTTTTTTTTTAACTTCAAAGATATTTTGATAAGTATTTTAAACTCGGACGTCTTTGTGTGTGAGATCAGTGGAATCCATCAAATTCAGTATACAGGCCTTTTGGTAAACCTTTAAAAACCTTTATTTTTAAAGTTAAGTAAGGTAAATGATTTGAGTGCCAATGTTTTAGCTTTATTGGTAAGTATACACATCCATTTAATAGCATATCTGTTCTCAACACACATTTAAAAAGTAGCAGGACCAAAATAAAATTTCCAACTTCACGTAAGTAATGGACTTTTGGCGCCACCAACTGCCTTTTGCCCCAAAATATGCTCATTGTATGAAAGTTTATTCCATGAGTTAACCTTTATAAACCTTTTTATATAAATCCAAAACCTTTAAGAACCTTTATTTCAACTTTTCGAACCTTTAAAAAACCTTTATTTTAAAAAGAGTCACTGGGAGGCCTGATATACCAAGGTTTATGAGAATATTATTTTTAAAAAGTTGCCGTATTGAAGCTAGCAAGATTGGTCATCTTTATTTATAAAAATAAGACAGTAGCTTTATCATAATCTTTCTCAGAGTTGATAGATCTTGCATATTCAGTAGATGTTACATATTCAGTAAGTGTGCATAATTAATAGATTTTGCATGTTTAGTAGAACTTGCATGTTCAGTAATTAAATTTGAATGTTCAAATTTATGAGTTTCGGAGTATCAAGTTTGTTCAAATTTGACTTTTTTTTCTTCCCCCCACAGGAATCAAGAGAAAAGTTTAAGGGTTGGGTATCATGTCCAGCAGTGGATGGCATCGACCTGGCCTATAAGAAGGTGGGAGATGGTCACCCTTTGAGACTATGGAAATGCTCCGTGGAGATTGAGGCTCCTCCCGCAGACATTCTTCAAAGAGTGATGAGAGAAAGGTAACAGACATTTCGATACTGAGAAAGGAAGATGTAGGATTAAGAAATGTTATAGAATTTGGGAGCTGGGATGGGGTCAATGATGTGGTGGTCTATTAATAATAAGGCGGTGGATTAATAGGCGCGGGGGATTATTAATGGGGGCAGGAGCATAATGTATAAAAAGACGAACCAACAGCATAATTTCTTAGCATTTGAAGGATAAGTTTTCAGGCGTATTTTGGAATGGTAAATAGAAAAAATTGTAGCTTATTTTTGTGAAAGAATCATTATTGCTTTAAGTATTGATAACGACTTAAGGAACAAATGGGCTTTGTAAAATAACAGAAGTTATATCTGTAAATATTATATTATCATTGGTACTGTGTCTTGATCTAATTCTTGAGACTTGATTTTCTCAGGCATCTGTGGGACGAAGACCTTTTGAAATGGAGAGTGATTGAGAAGCTTGATGACCAATCAGAAGTTTTCCAGTACGTCCTAAACTCAATGGCTCCCCATCCCAGTAGAGACTACTGTGTTGTCAGGTAAAAGAGCTCAAATTTTGATTGTATTTTATGCGAAAGGTACAAGGTTCTACTCCTGTTGCAAGCACTGTGTCCTTGAGCAAGACACGTACTCTACTTGCTCCAGCTAGTCCACACTGCTGCAAAATGGGTAGATTGCTGGGAATTTAACATGCGATGGACTGGTGTCCTGTCCTGTGCTCTCATCGGATGGAAGTTGATGGCTCTAATATGGATTTAATCCAAAACCACTGTGCCTGACCTTCACTCACGGACATCTGTGACTTTGTTTCGCTCTCATATTAAAATATTTATACCATGCAAAGACAGATGTAAAGTTGTGTTCTTTGGTTTTTACAATGCTCTAAAATGATTGTAGGTGCTGTTTGAGTTTATACCACGACCTAAATGAAATATTTTAGGGAAGTTCAAGACTACATTGTCAAGCCAGTGTTTCCTGCCAATATACTGTAACCTACCATTAAAGAAATTTTATGACTTTTTCAGTATTTAGATTGCTATTCATGCATCAATTATGATCAACTATCTGCATTTTATTTGAAATAGTCTTTGTTTCAGGGTCGTAAACTCGGATATTTCTTTCTTTTTCTTCCTTCTTTAGATCATGGAGGACAAACCTGCCCAAAGGTGCTTGCGTTCTTGTGTCTACATCCGTGGAACACGATGAGGCAACGATGATTGGCGGAGTCAGAGGTACAGTACTAGCATCGAGATTCCTGATCGAACCATGCGGATCCGGAAAATCCAAGCTTACATACATCAGTAGAATTGACAGTAAAGGGAGAACAACAGAGTGGTACAGCAAGGCGTACGGCCACATGGTGGCGGGTATGGTGGGGCGCATACAAGCCATGTACAAACAAGATGCAGACGGACCTGAGACAAAAGTTTAGCCATTTCAAGGTCACATGGTCGTGGGTCGGGGCACAGTGGGTCCCGTGGGTAGCGGGTATGGTGGGTCGCGGACCGACCATGTATAAACAAGACACACCCAAGACCAGAGTTTAGCCATTTCTACTGATGATAGCTAACCATTTTGTGATGGTGCCTATCATTGTTAGAATATTTCAATGAAACCTAAGTTTTGCATTCTGAGATGTGTTATTGTATAAAAATGACTGGGGGAGGATGAGGGGGCAGTGTATACATCTGTGGCACCAGTGCTGCTAATTTTGGTGTTAGCATGTCATTATTCATTTTAGAAATGTCAGATATCGTATCAAGTGAAAACTTGCCAGGAAATAGTTTTGAAAGTTTTTCAAACGTAGAGGACAAATGCAAAATCAACACATTTAGTCTTATTTTTCAAGCTTGAAACGTTTTAGGACTAAATTGTTATAAAGAGCATCACAATGATAAAAAAAGAAGAAGTTATTGTAGCATTGGTGCCATTGGTTAAGAGTTGCAAGAAGCTGTTCACTCAGCTCATGAATATGTGAAGGCATGAATATGCAAATCTAGATTAACATATTCAGGTTTATTTATGTTTACTGGCAAATGGGAGGAAGAATGAAAAATCGGAGGGTGTGGGAGGAACAATGAAAAATCGGAGGGTGGGGTAGAATAGGGGATGTGGGGAAGAGGAAAGTTTATGTGGGAGGAGAAATATGTTAGAAATGTTAGGGGATAAGAATTTAGGTAGAAGGGGTATGAGAGTGAGGTGATGGAAGAGGAGATGTGGAGAAGAACTACTAGAGTGAGTGAAAATATTATATTAACGGGGGTAGGGGGTGAAAGCATAGAAAGAAGATAAGTATGGGGTGGGGAGAAGTAGATTAGACAGTACGGTAAGGGGGAAGGAATACTTAATCCATCTTGTACATCTCATTCAAATACCCATTGTAGCTGAGGTACAGACAGACTGTCAAATACCCATTGTAGCTGAGGTACAGACAGACTGTCAAATACCCATTGTAGCTGAGGTACAGACAGACTGTCAAATACCCATTGTAGCTGAGGTACAGACAGACTGTCAAATACCCATTGTAGCTGAGGTACAGACAGACTGTCAAATACCCATTGTAGCTGAGGTACAGACAGACTGTCAAATACCCATTGTAGCTGAGGTACAGACAGACTGTCAAATACCCATTGTAGCTGAGGTACAGACAGACTGTCAAATACCCATTGTAGCTGAGGTACAGACAGACTGTCAAATACCCATTGTAGCTGAGGTACAGACAGACTGTCAAATACCCATTGTAGCTGAGGTACAGACAGACTGTCAAATACCCATTGTAGCTGAGGTACAGACAGACTGTCAAATACCCATTGTAGCTGAGGTACAGACACTGTCAAATACCCATTGTAGCTGAGGTACAGACAGACTGTCAAATACCCATTGTAGCTGAGAGACAGACTATCAAATACCCATTGTAGCTGACAGACAGACTGTCAAATACCCATTGTAGCTGAGGTACAGACAGACTGTCCAATACCCATTGTAGCTGAGGTACAGACAGACTGTCCAATACCCATTGTAGCTGGGGTACAAACAGACTGTCCAATACCCATTGTAGCTGGGGTACAGACAGACTGTGGAATACCCATTGTAGCTGAGGTACAGACAGACTGTGGAATACCCATTGTAGCTGAGGTACAGACAGACTGTTGAATACCCATTGTAGCTGAGGTACAGAAACTGTTGAATACCCATTGAGCTGAGGTACAGACAGACTGTCGAATACCCATTGTAGCCTAGGTACAGACAAGACTGTCGAATACCCATTGTAGCTAAGGTAGACAGACTGTCGAATACCCATTGTAGCTAAGGTACAGACAGACTGTCGAATACCCATTGTAGCTAAGGTACAGACAGACTGTCGAATACCCATTGTAACTAAGGTACAGACTGTCAAATACCCATTGTAGCCGAGGTGCATACCGACAACGGTGAGATTTGTATTCAAGCACATTTTTGAAGATAACTTGTATCATCCTGTAAATATGTGCACATCTGTTGTAGCAGCTGTTTTGTAATATCAGTCAGTTCTATGGTTGTTTTCAACAGCTACTAGTCATTTTAATTCTGTGAATGAATGTTCGATCTTAAGTATTTGTGGTTATACCGAACCATAAAAGGAACACTAAATGGTACCATTGGTTTTTGTTGTGGACACCAACTGAACTGCATGTTTATTCGTTTTATGATATTTAAATTGTACATAGAGCTATAAGTGCTCCGTTGGTGTAAAAAGTACATAAATTCTGTATATGTCGTTTTTGTTGTTGTCTTTTAAAGGAAGACGGATTCACATAATCTGAACAAGACTCATTTTTACTTTTTATTATGTAATCAGATAATGTGCTTGTTATATTAATTCAGGGATATACTTGTTATATACTATTTTCTTGCCATGTATGTGCTGACATGTAACCTTTAACCTCTTGGTGTAATGCAGGCTCTGTTTTTTAATTTTTTTTATTATTATGTTGAATAAAAGGGAAAATTTATCTATTTTAGCATTTATTGCTGAACCTGTTCATACAACTCAATTCTTTGCATAAAAGGTGGGTTTCTAACCTTTCTGAAAAACAGTAATGTGTTTTGGTGTTTGTTTTACGTCAATTAAAAGTGGTGGTATGCTCGTTAACCAGTGTATAATTATGTACCGCTGATATTTGATTGTGAGATTTTGAAAGATGAAATAATTATTTGGATTGATCATAAGAATATATTTATTTTGTGAACACAGTCAGAATTTGGTGGAAGAAGGTGATTGCTACAATGATTTGTAATCATGCTGCATCAAAGTGGGGGTAGAAATGGGCTCAGAAATGGAGGTGAAATTATGCCAATATGAGATCATGTGAGGAGAAATTATGCCGATATGAGATCATGTGAGGAGAAATTATGCTGATATGAGACAATCAATGTGAGGAGAAAGTATGCCAATATGAGACCATGTGAGGAGTAGATTGGAGTGAGGATATGAATGCCCTCAAACGGCAAATATCAGGGATACAGAAATTTGTGTTTCGAATTGAAAGGCAAATTTTGATTTCTTTTTTTTTCCAATTTACATCAGAATTATAACAAAGCTTTAAAAGGCTTAGTACTTCCAGCCGATTATGTTGGCTAAACATAATTCAATTTATCTCATATGTATTCATAATAAGTTCCACCTTTGCAACTTAAATGGGTTCAACTCTGTTAACTGCCAAATGAATTCAACTCACTATAGGATGTTGAATAGTGTGTCATTTTATGCTGGCTAGTGGCACTCTTATAGGATGTTGAATAGTGTGTCATTTTATGCTGGCCAGTGGGTGAAAAGTATTTTAGAAATAGCCATGGATAGATTTGAAAAAATTGCTATAAAACGGATTTTTTGTAACTCCCTCTTAGCTACATGTACACTTTTGATAAGAAAAATAATCAAATTTTAAGTTGTTGTCTCGTCTTCTTGGGTCACAGCTGTTTCTCACCTCACAGAAAGTACATGATGTTTTAGCACAAACCCTAGGGACCTGGCTTGCCATACATACATACTTGCCACTAGTAGCATGTATGACATTTACCCCATTTTAATCTCACTTCCATTTGAGATTCAATGTCTCTTTATGAATTAGCCCATATCACCTATATTTTAACACAATGTGAATATCTTAAATCTTTTTTGCCATGATTTTTTTTTTTACATTTTAAGATGAAAAGTAGCCCTTTATTTATTTATAATGTTAGTCTTTCTCTTAGGGCTTTCTTTTCATTTTTTTTTTAGACTTATTTTGTGTTCACACCTACCTCTACTGTGTATGATTTTTATATCCACTCAAATAAAGGAAGGCATTGTCATTTGGTATGATAGGTAGTGATCGCAAAATGATCAAAAATGGGAGGCGTAAGGTGGTGTACTGGTACGTTTAATATATTTTCTTGTGTTTCATGTTATGTGTACATTGCAAAAGTTCATATCCCATTCCTTTATTCTGCAATATGTGTAATCACCAGAGTACATCAACATACGTATACAATCATGAAATAAAAGTATCTGTGGAAAAGGAACAGTTTTGCCTTTTGTTTTCTGGTCTAGTGTTTATATGAAAGAACAATAAATCTCAGTCAAATATATTTTAGGGAGGGATCAAATAAAGGATTTACAAAAAATGTAAAGACTTGCCTACATGAGGTTCAATGGTTAAGGAGTCATGCTCGTATTTGAGAGGTACCGAGTACGATTCCTGTCGTGAGCGCTGCATTGTGTCCTTGAGCAAGACACTTTACTCTGCTTCAGTCCACTGGACTGTGAAAATGAGTACCAGCACTGCTGGGGAGTTAATCTGTACAGGATGGACTTGTGTCCCTTCCAGGAGGAGTCGTGTACTCTCATCTGTTTGCGCCATGGAAACCGGGGATAAGCATTAGCTCTATGAGCCTAATGGCTCGATGGCATTAGCTTTTATTTTTCATCTGCCTACTACTGCATGTCACAATTTATTGTGCAATAAGGCCAAAAACTTGAAAATGCTAGAAAATTGTCAGTTTTGGGGAGTTTTCGCTATATTAATGGGTCTATTCTATATTTTGAATTATTTAAGCTCAAGTTGTCTCTCTATATGTCATCAGACATTTACTTAAAAGGTAGGTCTAGGGGCAGTATGAATTCTGAATTAGCAAAAAGTTATTAGATACAAAAATATTAGTTTATTGCTAACCAAAGTGCAGAGTTTTTGATAAATGCAAAATACCCTATTCCTCCTAGCAGATTCATGAAAATCCTGCAAACTCAATTCGGCAGTAACTCAACTAATTTTGCTGTATTCCAAAATTTCAACACGATTGTGTAAGGGTTAATAAGAAAGTAATTTTCACAGTAGTAGCCCCGTTGTTACTTCAGTCAATATGTTCTTTCCATGCATTTGGCTTGCTGCTTCCTAAAATGGCAGCTCTTCTACTTATAAATTTCTATATGAACACAAAAAATAGCACACAAAAATAAGCAGTGGTATGTTGATGCAGCAAATCAATTTTCACAGTGCAGCTCCTTTAAACATCGAAACTTCCCTGAAAACAGACACCCATTCTTGTGAAAATATCCTTACTAAGTTCACTTATTGAGTAGCTCAGCCTAGCTACCGGTATGGCTTGAATAACATGAAAGTCTTAGAAAAACTTCATATCATGAAATGTTGTATTTGAAGAGCCTTTCACTAACTTTGATAACCCAAAACAATGAATTTCGCTATAAAGGAACACAAGTAGGACACAGGACATTAATGAACTTGCTTATGTGGTCTTAACTCAATAATATCACAATGAAAGTCAAAAATATAGTCACTTTTCCTTTTAAATTTTTCATTCATTACCATGAAGGCATAAAAATTCAGTGACACATAGAAATCGGGAGGGGTAATAATTTGATCTGTTCCCCCGATTGGGTCCACCCAATCTCAAACCTGTATTCTTTTAGCAGTCGTTACAGCTCCTTAAGTGATTGTTGATGAGAAATTCGTTACCTTGGGTGTAAAATCTACGGACTTGACTTTAAAACATCATATGGACAGTTATTGACGTTCCAATAACTTCACAAACATGGAACACACTCGGGAACAAAAACGTCGGTCCGTAATCACGTGTTTTGGCTTTAAATGTACGTTCTAATATGGTGTATGTACAACTGCGTACAGCAATGCTATAAAATATATCGCTATGCTAATTTCCCTTACAATGCTGCTTTTAATACACGTTGTATAATAATCCTAATCTAAAAATCCCCTTCCTTTTGTATCATTTCATTTGCATGAAGATAAACTGTGTTCTATTTTCCACAACTTAAGAGGGGTAAAATAGACACGTAATGTCTCGCTCATTCACAATTAGTACCGACTATATATATGGTCTCAACTTTAAAGTTAAGGTAAAGGTTTCTCAACTTTAAAGTTGAGGTAAAGTTGTCTCAACTTTAATGCTGAACCTTGCTTGGATTTCTTGGAAAGAGGCTTCCTAATAGTTATAAAGGCAATGGATTGTATTACTCATCTCTAAGAGCTTTCAATTCTGGACTGAAGTCTCAGCATCTGTAGTTTCAGCATTATGGCAAATTAAATTCTGAAGAATCTTTTAATGCATGCAAATGTTTCTGAAAATTAGCATACTGTTTCTCCTGCTAAATTTATTACAAGGTATGGTAGGGATTTAAAACCTCCTGGCCAACTTCTCCCCCAATTCAAATAACATTAGTGAAGGATTGACAAACAGTAAATATAATTTAGTATAATTAGCCCTGAAAATTCAAAATGCTGTAAAATCATTTTTTTATTCAAATTTTGTTGTCATTTTCATGGTTTCTAGCATATTTTCTTTCAATGAAGCTTTAGTTGTTGATACCAATCCATAGTTCTTTAAATACTACAAAACGATGCAAATATTAGCATATTTCTTGAGACAATATACCACTATGTTGTTACCAATTTGGATATGCAAGCGCATCACAGGGTAGATCAACTTTGAAGAGTGCTACTGGTCAAAAACTGTTCAGTAAAACTTATAAAAGGAACAAACTTTCAACTTCTCTTAAAATCCTTCATGTATGGATGAAAAATACAAGGAAGACATGACTATACTAACATATGTTAGTACCTATACTTATGAATTAGTCAACTGCCTGAGAATCTACTGAAAGACTTAGCTAAAAATATTATAAGCATAAACAATTTGTAATACTTGCGTATTAGACAGCATTTTATGCAACATATAATGCAACATATAATGTATAGTGTACATTGCTATTTGAGCAAGTCTCCCGAGCTATGTATATCCATACATATGAGCCTCTGTACAGTATGGAAATACTTTAACCCGCATCTGCTAAATCACAAACAGTTGCCGAATGCAGAGAAACCAAATTCTCCATACAGACCGAATTCTCCATACAGACCGAATTCTCCATACAGACCGAATTCTCCATACAGACCGAATTCTCCAAACAGACCGAATTCTCCATACAGATCGAATTCTCCATACAGACTGAATTCTCCATACAGACCGAATTCTCCATACAGACCGAATTCTCCATACAGACCGAATTCTCCATACAAACCGAATTCTCCATACAGACCGAATTCTCCATACAGACCGAATTCTCCATACAGACCGAATTCTCCATACACACCAAACTTCTCCATACAGACCAAACTCTCCATACAGACCGAATTCTCCACACAAACCCAATTCTCCATAAAAAAAAGTCCCCAGAGTTGAGGGGCGCCTGCTCTGGGCCACCTCTTGCAAAAGGCCCTGTGAGAGAAAGGTCTCCCTGACAAGAGGCCAATCATTCAATTTGCAGGGCCGTCAGATTGAAATATAGTCTGCTGGACTTCTCACAGGGAGCTGGTAGGGTATATTTTTGCTGGAAAGTAAATTGGGTTTTTTAACAGAAAATGTGTGGTAGTCAAGAGGAGATCATGGTCCCCCCCCCCCCTCCCCCTCCCTTTTTCTTTCACCACCTCCACTCGTTTCTGGCATCTCTGCTCTGAACTACCTATAGTAGTGAGTGGCCCAACTGGTGATACCATAAGGAATTGGCACCCAATAATAAAGAAATCGCAGTGTTTAATGACTGGTCCCCACATGTTGCTCAGGGGTCGTGGATATTACCCACGGCCCCTGTGGCTCTTGATCTGTATTATTGAAGAGGGCCTAAAGGCACCACGACAATGAGGGTCAAATTGTGCCTGAGAGGTCAGATCATTCTAGAGGTAGTAAGGAAAGGAAACGGGGAGAATGGGAGAAATACAAGAACAAAAAGTCAGAAAGCTGTGATCGAGAGAGAAGGTGCATGGGTGAAAAAAACAAAGTAGAGAGGGGGTGGAAGAGGAGAATTAAATATGGTTGTAGAGGAAAGCATGATGAAGGAAGGAGATAAGCAATTGAGTTGTGGGGAGCGAGGGAAGTTTGTACAAGTGGTAAGCAAGGAGAACATGATGGACTGTGAGGGTGCAATGGCAATTGTTGTCAGAGGGGTTGGGGAGAGCCAATAAGGAGGTGGGAGTGAGTGAGGTGGGTGTGACCTATTCTAAGATGGGTAATATGAACGTTGTCGATACGAGAAAGGTTGTTGATGGTGGGATTGATCGGAATAGTGGGCTGGGTGATGTGGAGTTTGTTATCAATTTGGGAGTTCCATGAGGTTTGCTAGTGGTCACGAACAAGGGAAGCGATAAGCGGTTTGATGTCAGAAAGCGTTTTGGGAAAAGTGGTAGGGGGGAGCTTGAGGGCAAGTTTAGCAGCTGCATCATTCCTGTCATTGCCAGGGATGCCAACTTGGCTGGCTATCCAGAAGAAAAGAATACTTTTCCTGCAGAGGGTGGGCGAAAGGAGTTTCTGTAGGAGGAGGAGGAGGGATGTGAAGTTATCCCATTTAAGATTGAGTAAAGAAGAAGTAAGAACGGCTTTAGAGTCAGAGAAAATGGCAAAGTGTCTGAGCGGAGAGTAAATAAACTTGAGGGCGAGGACAATGGCCTTTGCCTCGGCTGAAAAGATGGACGAGTAGTCGGGAAGTCTGCTACTAAGGGTAATGTCTTGGATGACGGCAGCAGCAGCTGTCTTGTTGCTTTCCTTGGAGCCATCAGGATAGATGGAGGTGTAGTTTGAGAGTTGGTCTTTGATTTGGTTGTGGATATTGATAAAGAGGTTAGGGTGGGTTTGGGTTTTGTGATGAGTGGAGAGGCCCAGGTGGATAGAAGGGAAGGGGGTGGCCCAAGGAGGAAAAGTGGGCCAGGAGAAGGTGCCGAGAGTGGCGGGGTTGATGCCGAGATGGAAGAGGTCTGATTTAATGCGTAAGCTAAAGAAGGGAGGGGATAGGGTTTTAGTCCTATCAAAGAGGGTTGAGAAATTGGGGTACCTAATGGTAAACAGGGTTCTGGGTGTTGGTGAGGACTCTAAAAGCATAGGAGAGGCTAAGCTTTTTACATCTAAGTAGAAAGGAGGGCTTCATTGGCTTCAACAGAAAGGCTGGTGATTGGGGAGGTCCTGTAGGCACCCAGACAAAGCCTGAGGGCTTCATTTTGGATGTGGTTGAGGTAAGAGTTGTGAGCGACACAGTAGACAATATTGCCATAGTCAAGTTTGGCACGAATGGTGAGCCTGAAGATTTTGAGGAGATCATGGCAGTTCACATCCCAAGTGGTGTTGGAGAGGAGGCAGAGAAGGTGAGGGAGTTGTTGCAATTTAGTTTCAGGTTGGTGATGTGTTGCTTGTATGAGAGCTTGGGATCTAGAGTTAAACCCAGAATTTTTGTGTGTTCAACTTTAGGAATGCGATTGCCATTGAACACGAGGTTGGGGTGGAGATTGTTGAAATGACAGAAGTGAATGCAGACTGTCTTGTCTTTGGAGAACTTAAAACCGTTATTGTTGCACCAGGACTTGCAACTGGTTGAGGCTGAATTGGAGGCTATTTTCGACAAGAGGAAAGCTAGGAGAGGAGTAGAAGATGGTGAAGTCGTCCACGTAGAGGGTACATTTGATGTTGGGGCCAAGTTGTCCGCGATGTCATTAATGCTCAGGTTGAAGAGAGTGGGAGAGAGGATGCTGCCTTGGGGGATGCCTTCTTCTTGGGGGTACGGGTTGGAGAGGGTGTGGCCAATACGAACTTGGAACTGCCTGGGTGAGAGGAAGTTTTGAATAAAGATGGGGAGATGGCCTTTAAAACCGATGGTGTGAAGTTTGCGGATAATGCCGTATTTCCAAGTGTTGAAAGCTTTCTCGAGGTCGGAAAAAATGGCAATGAGGTGTTACTTTTTTGCAAAGGATTCCCGGATAGCGGTGTCGAGCGTAATTAACTGGTCTAGAGTATTGCGACATTTCCGGAAGCCGCTTTGGTGAGGGGAGAGGATTCTGTTGGTCTCAAGGAACCAGTTAAGTCTCTGATTAATGATCCTTTCCCTTATTTTACAGAGACAGCAGGTGAGGGCGATGGGGCGGTAGCTGGAAGGGTCGGTACTGTCCTTCCTCGGTTTAAAGATGGGGGTGACAATAGCTGTCCTCCAGATAGAGGAAAGGAGTGTGAGGACCAAATGTGGTTGAGGATGGTGAGTAGGGTAGTGGTGGCCTTGTTTGGGAGGTGTTTTAGGAACTGGTGAGGGATGTTATCTGGGCCCTTGGAGGTGCAGCCAGCACCGTAGATAGCTTGGTTTAATTCAGAAGGGTGAGAGGGGTGTTGTAGCTCTTGGAGTTGTCGGAGGGAAAGGTGATACTTCGGGTTTCATCGAGAGCTTTTTTGGTTTTGAAAGCATAGGAGTAGTTGGCCAAGGACGAGATGTTGCTGAAAAAGGTGGCAAAGTGGTTAACGATGTCCTTTTTTCGCAGTAAGAAGGTCACCATTCCAGGAGAGATGAGAGACTTGCTCATCCTTCCATGAAAGCTGTTCACCATTTCCCAAATTTTCTTAGTTGGGGTGTTGGTGGTGAGAGAAGAGATGAAGTTGTTCCAAGTGTTGGTTTTACTGTCCTTGATAGTGCGCCTGGCTTTGGCACGGCTGATGCGAATGAGGTTGAGGATGGTCGGGTTAGTTTTGAAGTTCCTGAGGGCTATTTTCCTGTTCTTGATGGCGGTTTTGCAGTCATCAGAGAACCAAGGGTTGGGGGGAGGTGATCAGAGGGTTTTGAGGTTTTGGGAATTGAGCAGGCGGCGATGTTAATAAGGATATTACTGTAGTTTGACATGGGATCCTTACCCTTGAGGAGATGGTGGGGGGGAGAGGTGTGAGTCACAGAGGGTTTTGAAAAGGGGCCATTTAGCCTTCTCGAGGTTTCAATTTGGGGTGTGGTCAATGGGGGTTTGAAGGTTGGAGCGTATAAGAAGAGGGTAATGGTCACTACCACAGAAATCATCAAACAAAATTTAGGTAATAAAGTGCAAGGTGAAATGAAACTGAATGAATAGTTGAAGAGAATAGAACATAAGTCACGTCGCTCTCAACACGCAGTTGTCACAGTAAAGGTGCTTCTTGACCTGTAAGATTCTCTTGGGGAAATGAATCTAACAATAATAGTTCCTTCAAGAATGTGAAAGCAAATCTTTCTGTCATAAAAACTCAAATTATACATTCCTAAAAGCCTAAAACAGAATATTTCCTCAAACTAAAACAATGTTTTACGCAACAATTCAAACTAATACAAGAAATATATAACATCTTATTTACTGCAGAACGTTTTAAATCATAAATGAAAAAAAAAATGATACAACTTTTCCTATTTATCAAACAAATCATCTATGATCAACAAATTATCAAAAAGAATTTGTTCTTGTGCAAACGGATGGAATATTCTTCTAATTGCACTTGATTGACTGACATCGGTGAATGGCAAGACGACCGACCCGCAAACATGATGTGAGGATGAATTTAAGGAGCTGGCGGCCGAAATCCGAGGCCTATTTTTCTTGAGACTCAAGAATATTCAAACACACTTTTCTTGCATGAGTTGGTACTGACACCTTTGTACCAATGCTCACATGAATCATTATTAATGTCTTGTAAACAAGTACATTTTTATTGACACAAGTATCAAAAATTAGATCTATGTTATTTCAAAATTTCCTTTCACTTCGTAAATGAAATCAGTTCCTTCAAGTAGTTAACCAATAGTTTTGAGATTATTTTTTGAATTCATACAGAATTTGTGATGTATGAAACGACAAACAGCACAAAATCTTAATCATTTCATCAAATTTCAGTCATGGAAAATTATCAGGCTTTTCATTTATTAAGTTGTTAATAAAACAATTCCAAGGTTGCCTATTCATTCATCACTAATTAAGCCGTCTGAATTAGATGATTAAAAGCTTTTCAACCAATCACCGCATGAATTTGCCTCGCAACAAAATCTGCGTTGCTAAGTGGGGCAAACATCCTACGTGATGCTGATACAGTACAGCTATCTAGCGGCGCGTGCTCATGTTGTCAATGCAATTTACTGTACAAAACAGATTTCTGCACACAGACTTGAGTAATGGCAAAATGGTGAGAGAAAAAATTGCGCTTACGGGCTATGTAAATCTTGACTGCTGTTACCCAGAACAGTAAGCAAACTGAATTTTGTTTATCCCATTTGCTAAATACTCTAAAGATCCGGAGAAGTGCCATAAATGAATCAAAGCTTGTGGGAGGCCTCACGAACATCAAATATCAATGCATTGGTAACGTAATGACGGTGCGGATT
Source organism: Chiridota heheva (assembly GCA_020152595.1). Classification (NCBI taxonomy): domain Eukaryota; kingdom Metazoa; phylum Echinodermata; class Holothuroidea; order Apodida; family Chiridotidae; genus Chiridota; species Chiridota heheva. The sequence continues at coordinate 1,343,855 of JAIGNY010001388.1, read as the reverse complement.
GAAGGTTTGTTTGCCCCCACCTAGTTACCACATTGCTATGGTGGATGTGGCTTATTTTGTAACTCATAGAGACGTTAATTTGGGCATGAAGGCCTGAAAATTGAACAAACAAATTGTAAAATGGTCATTTTTTAAGCCGATTTTACGAGCCAGTCCACATAATCGTCATAAAGTTTAAAATTATCCTCGGGTACATATATCAATGCTCTTAACACCTACAGAAAGGAAGCAAAACCTCTCCCCAATAAAGATATCTATCTCCACATAATGTACAATAATAACTTTTCTATATTACTATTTTCAGATAATATAACACTTGTCAGGTTCTACCCATAGCATAATTTCTCTAACCTCTTCATATCGACCTGTTTGGCTCAACATAACTTTAAAAAATTAATTCAATTTAGCTCAAAAAATACATGAATATCAAGACAACTCTAGCTCCTACCAAACAAAATAAAAGATGATTGTTAAAGATATGATTTATGACCTCATTCACAGCTAAGACCCTTCCTCGTCTTTAAAACTATAAACAAAATCAATGTTATCTACAATCGCGACCAAACGTTTCGGACAAAAACAGGTTTGGGAGGTCTTCATAAACTGAGTGACTATTACAGTATATCTACTTGGTACCATATTAAAGCTTTCACAATACGGGTGAATGAGACATCGATCAATATGGACAAAAATATCCCATATCTATCACCAAATTGCAAATCTACAGTATGTTAGACTGTTAATTTTGGAAAACTGCCTAGGTTAACAGCTGCATCTCATTTGTCCCATTAACCTAAGAGCTAAGGAATTGAAAGCATAAAAGATACAGACACGTTGCAAATATTCTGTTAAAATCTCATTCATTTGAAATATTTCATAAATTCTGCTTCATATGTTGGTCAGGGTATTTTTGATAGCAGAGAAAAAACAATATCATGATATCAAATCGATACATCGACTACTCCCTAAAAAACGTGAGCTCTTTGTGGACTTACCAACACATGACAAAACTTTTACATCATGTTTGAACATTCAATCTCAAATATGGGGGTGACATTTAACTCAAGTACAAATTGTTTTGCTCATAATTCGTAATATACAACAAGTATAATTTAAAGTCACTCACCGATGACTTATAAGGCACAAAAGGTAAAAAGGAGTGACTTTTTTTAAACCAAAGGTCATTCAGTTCAGTCAAAACACGTGTGAATTGATTCTGAAAATCTATTTCTGATGTGTGATGACTAATAAATAGCACTGCGACAGATAATTACCCCAAAGTTTGGATAGTGCGTCCAAAAATTCCTACGTACAGTACCCAAGAAAAATTGTGTTTCGGTTCCACAAATATTTCATGAATTTGGTCACCCAACAAAGGCTGTTGCTTATTTACCATTTGTTCTCTCGGGTACCTTATGGGTTGGGTACCTGTTTTGCATTTTGGCTCCGTTTCCAGCCTATTGACTTATGACACCTCATGATATATTTACAAGAGAGTCTCCCTCCTCATCTGGCTTCTCAACAGCTCAAAATCCTCCACCTGACCCTTGACCTGACCTTGCTCGACCTCTTGACCTCCACTCACTACATGGTCCATCACTCCATCATTACCAGCATCTTCAGATTCATCCTCTGTTTGAAATATGGGTCTGTGTTTGGATGAGGGCAATTTGTGTGATCTTGGCTGGGATGATATGGACTGCAATTTGTCTGATCTTGGCGGGTTCTTGTTGGGGTCCTCGCGTTTCTCAACTCTCGTCGCCATTACAGAATTATACGAGGGTAGTGAAGGTGCGTTCTGAAGAGGTTGAAGACGTGTCTCCCTAGAGGGGTTGTAGTAAGGATCAGGAAAATTCTGTAAAATGAAAACGTTGTTTCAACCTTATTAGAAAATTATCAAAATTGATTATCAAAACTCCCAAACATATTTCAACACACACAAGCTAATCATCAATGTGAATTATACATTACGAATAAATCTCGCAATAATTATTCAGACTTCATACCCACAGAATCGTGGATTTCTGCGGGTGCTAATTTTAGACTCCAGCCCTACACAAGTAGCTAATACCATTCCGCCCATCATTGAATCTAAGCAATCAGGAATTAATTGAATTTTGAAGGATGATTAAATCATGGGATTGGGAGTATTTGCCTAGGTGTATCGTTTGCACACCAATAATGAAAGAAATGGACTGGAAATTTATGGCCTTAGTTATTTGTCATGTACAAGGGCCAAAATAAGCCTTTTGTTCCCTCTTCATTTGATAGACCCTCCAAGAGTTCTATCTTAGTCACGAATAGGATCAACATTTATCATAATGTCAAATGTCAAAATCACTCAAGAAATCTTATGTCTATGAAATATAAACACAAATCGATGAAAGTTCTTTCTAGATGTATTTCAGCCTTATAGCAATTCAGTTTTTTTTTTGCGTTTCAGGCCATTTGGCCTCTTCATAAAACATTTACTTAATACAAAATAACGTCTTACATTTGACTAGAGGAAACATAGGATTCAAACAATAAACTTCAGGCATTCAAACATGTGATCAAATATATAACTACTAATATTCTTGCTCTGAATAAGCACAAACAAAGTAGAAAGAGCAAGTTCATTCAACCGAGTCTCTTGATTCTAAAGCAATCTGATGTATTTATAAAGCGAGGTCACTTTACGATAAACTGGGGAAATCTTCAAATGTAATATGTATTTATAAAGCGAGGTCACTTTACGATAAACTGGTGAAATCTTTAAATGTAATATCTATTTATAAAGTGAGCTCACTTTACGATACACTGGTGAAATCTTTAAATGTAATATGTATCTATAAAGCGAGGTCACTTTACGATAAACTGGTGAAATCTTTAAATGTAATATGTATTTATAAAGCGAGGTCACTTTACGATAAACTGGTAAAATCTTTAAATGTAATATGTATTTATAAAGCGAGGTCACTTTACGATAAACTGGTAAAATCTTTAAATGTAATATGTATTTATAAAGCGAGGTCACTTTACGATAAACTGGTGAAATCTTCAAATGTAATATGTATTTATAAAGTGAGGTCACTTTACGATACACTGGTGAAATCTTTAAATGTAATATGTATTTTTAAAGTGAGCTCACTTTACGATACACTGGTGAAATCTTTAAATGTAATATGTATTTATAAAATGAGCTCACTTTACGATACACTGGTGAAATCTTTAAACGCAGTAACTAGTATACAGAATAAAATATCAACATATGATTTTCCTTCACCAATTTGTTTCTTTAATAGTCCTCTAAAATGAATGAAAATGACAATTCATAAAAAAAAAATTAAAAGCAGACCTCTGAAGTTGGTGTAGTCGCAAGCTTCCTCATGGCCTTGATTTGCAGATGTAAAGCGTAGTTGTTATCTTTTGGTCCGTGAGAAACCTGTTGTAAATTGATGTGATTTGGGTCCTCTATAATAAGCTGGGGAAAGAGTGATTGGAACCCTCAATCTTAGCACAATTACAAAGATGAATTCAGAAGACTGTCTTAAGGTCAATTAGAAAAAACCTGATAATAGCAAACACAAAATATCAAATCTGGTCTCAATTTTGCCCCTTTATGTTTCTCCTTAATATGAAGATTTGTGATGTATGACCAGGCTCTACTGCAAAGTGAACCTGGACACTAAGCGGTCTTGTCTCACAGGTCTCATCCAATTCAACGTTGAGAAGGGGATGTGGTACTAAGTGTCATCAAATATTTTTCAAAATATGCCAGTTTCATTCAAACTGTTAAAAGTGGGGATGAGGGCCAAAGCTAGCCATTGAGGTAGATTTGACATGAAAATTTTCCAAACACTAACCCAACCTAAAATTGAACACTAACCCAACCTAAAATTGAACACTAACCCAACCTAAAATTGAACACTAACCCAACCTAAAATTGAACACTAACCCAACCAAAATTGAACACTAACCCAACCTAAAATTGAACACTAACCCAACCTAAAATTGAACACTAACCCAACCTAAAATTGAACACTAACCCAACCAAAAATTGAACACTAACCCAACCAAAAATTAAACACTAACCCAACCTCAAATTGGATGCTGCACACAGGGCTCACTGTGCTCTCATTTTGCACCACACTTAATCTGAGCCACCTACAGCCTAGGGCATTGAAGACAAATGGATTTTCTTTAGAATAAAATATTTCACTTTAATCGGCTCAATTTCTTGACAAATTAGCCCTCAAACTAAATTAAGCTTTTGCTTTCTAATCAATTTTGAAAGGAATTTTCTTTTGGCTGAGACATGAATGATTTCCTGCTCTCACTAATATAGCCTCTAAGTGTGACTGGACCAAACAACAGGAGTGCATAGCCTCTAGGTGTGACTGGACCAAGCAACAGGGGTGCACAGCCTCTAGGTGTGACTGGACCAAGCAACAGGGATGCAAAGCCTCTAGATGTGACTGGACCAAGCAACAGGGGTGCATAGCCTCTAGGTGTGACTGGACCAAGCAACAGGGGTGCATAGCCTCTAGGTGTGACTGGACCAAGCAACAGGGGTGCATAGCCTCTAGGTGTGACTGGACCAAGCAACAGGGGTGCATGACCTCTAGGTGTGACTGGACCAAGCAACAGGGATGCATAGCCTCTAGGTGTGACTGGACCAAGCAACAGGGGTGCATAGCCTCTAGGTGTGACTGGACCAAGCATCAGGGATGCATAGCCTCTAGGTGTGACTGGACCAAGCAACAGGGGTGCATAACCTCTAGGTGTGACTGGACCAAGCAACAGGGGTACATAGCCTCTAGGTAAGACTGGACCAAGCAACAGGGGTGCATAGCCTCTAGGTAAGACTGGACCAAGCAACAGGGGTGCAGAACCTCTAGAAGTAAGTGGACCAGCAACAGGGGTGCATAGCCTCTAGGTGTGACTGGACCAAGCAACAGGGGTGCACAGCCTCTAGGTGTGACTGGACCAATCAACAGGGGTGCATAGCCTCTAGGTGTAACTGGACTAAGCAATAGGGGTGCATAGCCTCTAGGTGTGACTGGACCAAGCAACAGGGGTACATAGCCTCTAGGTGTGACTGGACCAAGCAACAGGGGTGCATAGCCTCTAGGTGTGACTAGACCAAGCAACAGGGGTGCATAGCCTCTAGGTGTGACTGGACCAAGCAACAGGGGTGCATAGCCTCTAGGTGTGACTGGACCAAGCAAGAGGGGTGCATAGCTGGACCAAGCAACAGGAGTGCATAGCCCCTAGGTGTGACTGGACCAAGCAACAGGAGTGCATAGCCTCTAGGTGTGACTGGACCAAGCACCAGGGGTGCATAGCCTCTAGGTGTGACTGGACCAAGCAACAGGGGTGCATAGCCTCTGGGTGTGACTGGACCAAGCTACAGGGGTGAATAGCCCCTAGGTGTGACTGGACCAAGCAACAGGGGTGCATAGCCTCTAGGTGTGACTGGACCAAGCAACAGGGGTGCATAGCCCCCAGGTGTGACTGGACCAAGCAACAGGGGTGCATAGCCTCTAGGTGTGACTGGACCAAGCAACAGGTGTGCTTTCAGGGACCATAGAAAGTCTTGAAAAAGACAACAATATCAAAACTCACACAGAAAACATTAATTAATTAAGTGGCCTTTAAAAGAATACTTGCTATTTTGTTAAGTTAAACTCTTAAAATGCATTTTAATATTTTATCTTTAAAATAACTAACAACTACATTTTGCTCTACTCCATGCAGGGCATTTTTGTTCCCCCCCCCCCCCCCACCCTTCATTAAAAATACATATATTTCCCCTTTTCCTTTATTCTACTTCACTTTTCTTTCTGGAGACCAGAAACAACTTTCTGGGACCACTGATGCTGTGGTCTTGCCAAGCAGACTCAAATGAACCTACCTGCTGGCGTCTCTGCTTCTTTTTCCTCCTCTCCTTCCATGCCGCATCGCCTTCCTTGAAGGCCGGTTCAATGCTTGGCGTAGGAACAGGCCGACTCCAGTGATCAATGATTTCATAGGAATCCTAGATCAAGGAATGGTATTCAAATTAGATTTGACAAAGTACACATATGTAAAATCTTGAAACTTTCTTTAAATTTGAAACCTAAAACTGATTCCTTTTCCTCATTATTGAAAAGACCGCACACACATAGCGTGTGCGGTTTAGGTAAGGCCATCTCAAATGATAAGTTTTGCATGAATTTGGAAGTCATTTGGGCACTTTTGACAAAATGAGCATATAAGGGCTACATATTAGGGCTACATTAGTGTTACTTATTAGGATTACATATTTGGGGCTAAATATTATGGCTACATATTGGGACTACAAATTATGGCTACATATTGGGACTACATATTATGGCTACATATTGGGACTACATATTATGGCTACATATTGGGACTACATATTATGGCTATATATGTGTGTATCAGGGTTACATATCAGGGTTACATATCAGGGTTACATATCAGGGTTACATATTAGAGCTACAATGTACATATTAGGGCTTAAGTTCCTTTTGGAATTTTTGTTTGATTTTTTCTGTGTAGCTTCTTGCCCCATTCTCATTAGCTACAGGAAAGATTGCATGAAACCACTTGAAATGTGGTGACAGACAAGAAAACATTCATTTTAATCAAAATTTCAAGAATTTTATTGCAAGAATAAATTCCTCACCTCCCTGTTTTCTTTGTTTCCGTCCATATGACTACCTGAGAATCTCTCATCGCCCTCCGCCATCTCGTCTCCTCCAATGTTTTTACCTTCCTTACCACTTCCCTGACCATCACTGCCCGATCCCGGACTCATCTTCATGTCCATCAAACCAAACTGACCATGATTCGGACTGATTGACGGAAGATCTGGTTTGGCTATAGAATCAGCAACGTTACCATCCACAACGTCAACCTTAATCTCTCTCTGCGATCGAGCCCCCCCTCGCCAATCTGGGAAGTCAGAATTCATCCGCCAGTTTTTCTCCTTCTTCAAAAATCGGCTCTGTTTATCATGCAGGTACATATTGTGATACACAAAATTTTTCCTGCCAAGTCCATCCTCTTTACGCTGGCCTAATGAAGTTATTGCTGTTTGCTTTTGAGCCTCTTTATCTGTGGCCCGTGATTGGGATCTGAGGTATTTTGGTTGCATGCTCCCTACATATAATACTTTTGAATCTTTTCTCAACGTCCTCGACTCAGACTTTGGAAGTCTTTTATCCACTTTTTCCTCAATGTCAAACTTCCCCTTCTCATCGGCATGTATCACATTTTCCTTTGAAAGATTTTTGGTGAATCTTAGGGAAGTGAAATTGTTTTCGTTTGCATCCAAGTCGCTTATGGTGCCAATTGCAGTTTTTGCTCTCCTTGATTCAACAGCTGATGATTCAAATTCTGCTGATGCTGTTAAAACATCCTCTGCCTCTCGGGGAGGCGTAACAACCAATCTCAGTTTACCTGCTCCTTTCTTCTCCATCTCCCCAATCTCATCCGAAGATTTTTCCTTCCACACAACCCCCTCACCATCAGCCCCTTGTTCTAAATTTTGTGCAACCTGATTGTTATTTCCGTCCACATTTTTCATATATTTTGAATACTTTGCCATGATAGAAATAGCTTTATCCCTTTTTGCGCAAATTCGGACATTTGACTGAAAAAGCTTTATTTTGATATTTAGGTTTTCTATGTTTAAAGTGGTACAGCTCGACTTTCTTTCGTGCTGGATTCTCGTTCACTGGCTCCCCACTGACAGGCTCACTCACTTTCTTCTGTTCTGTTTTCAGAAATCTGGAAAAATCAGATACTTTCTGCTGATGGGGAGGTTTGTCAGTGTCTCTTGCATGAATCACAAACGTAGCTTGCGATTTTACCGAAGGAGCAGATACCACCATGTTATCAGAAGAGTCCGCTCCTGCATTTTCTCTTACTTCACCTGCACTTTTGCCTTCCATTTTTTCATAAATTTTGTGATTTTGGACTGCTTGAAGCAAAGAAAAGTCTGAAACACTCAAATCTGATTGGTCAAATCTGGGTGTTTCACTGTTGCTTCCCCCATCTGATGCTCTGGGTGGTGGAAAACCTTGTCGAGGGCTTTGTTTCTCTGACCTGTTGAGAACAATGAAGGAACATTGTCAACCTACAACTTGGCAACTTTTGACCCTTGACCTTACCCATAAACAGAACCACATATTGACAGTACACAAACAATCTATTCAGTGAGGTGATATGATAATTAAAATCTCTCACATATTTTGGTATAAATGACTGGTGAAAGACTATTAGTGATATCACAAAATGGTTTCGCTCAGAAATCTTTGTGTATATTACTGAAACCTTTTTAAATACCCGTGACTTAAAAACCGTAAAAAAATTAGCAGAGACAGTAGGACAGAAATAAGTAATGGATAACCAATCTCAAACAACCTAATAATTAATTCTATAATATAATTTCTTCATTCTGTTTAAAAAGTATTGATTTGCATCCAGATACATTTTAAAGACAGTCACTTCCTCTTGGTTGACCTTTTGTTACCAGTAAGGATTGCATCTAAACATAATTCCACCATGGACGACTTCTATGATACCTTTCTAATCAAAATGGGTGTAGGACCAAGGTTTAGCCATACTCCCTATTGTGGCAAAAATACAACAATGTCAGAGAGCTATTCAAGTGATCACATCACAAATTTGTATACTTGTTGAATAATTAGGCCATAAAACTGTCAACTATAAACCAATTGTGATTTCTTTTTTCTCGTTTCCTGATTTTGACAGAGATTTACAGATAATCTAGGTAATCACTATCTATTCCCCCCCCCCTCCCTCTCATCCTTCCTATTCCTACACACACAGATCACTCTTCCAAATATTACTTTACCTTGAGGGAAATGTGATATCTGCAAAACTGCGATGATCCATAGCTGACTTGGGTCGGGGTAGCTCTTTACGCAGTAATTTCTCAGTGTGAAATGTTCGATGTTCCATGCACTCTTCAATGTTGAAGCGATCAGCTGGGTCTAGTATCAATGTGTTCTAAAATAAAAGATCACCACAATGGTCAGAATATACCATAACTTTTCTTTCAAAAATGAAATGACATTATTTAAGTTAAGAAATAGAACAGAGAAACACATACAAATTAGTGCAAGACTTGGAGATTCCTTTTAATGGAAAGACTAGTTTTTTACATTAAACCCAGCCTACTCATTAATATGCATGATATCACCATCTAAAACAATAGGGCACATCTACGGTCCATGGGCTATCTGTGTACCACATATAACATGAGTAAAGATTACGTCGGAACCAAAATTTGAGAGCAATTTTCCGAAAATTGAACAAAGTTTTCACTAAAATTCCCCAAAAATGGAAGAGATTTACCGAAAATGAAGGAACTTTCCCACTAAGCACCAAGGTTTGATATAAACTTAATTTACCAGTGCAACTTTTCTGCTTATAACTGGGGAATGTTTTTTGTTCTTGCAACCCCCCTGAGAGGTGACCCTATCAACGCTCCTGGATATAATAATAACGTTAATACCTGCATTAGATCTAACATGACACTGTTGATGATTCCCTCAAACCGCTTCAGTAAAGTCTCAGAGTTATTCACAGATGGAAACTGCAGACAGAGAAAAAATTAGCCAGAATTATTAGGGGATTAATGAAAGTCAAATGGGGTCAATATAAGTCATTGGAATCAAAGGTGGCATCCTTTAAGAACCATCTGAAAAGAATATTCATATCTTATTCTGCTTTGCATTTCTAAGATTTTACCAGTGTTTTAAAAGGTGCAGTGTGTCATGAAGAAATCAACATCTTTTCTTATGAAAAATGGTCTGTCAATCATTCACAATTAATGCACACATCACCTATCGCATATGATACACAGCTATTTTGTCACCAGTTTCCAAAGAAACTTCTCCCACTTAGACACTTAACACGGATGAGTGATCTCAATCACGAAAGTGCCTTGATTACTCCACACTGGTTTCTGTTATCTTATACACACAAATAGCCTTGGGCTACTTGACTGGTGTGCATGGGAATGGCAGATAAACAATCATTGTTTGGAATGGAAACAATACACTGAACAGGAAGTCGGGTTGGTAATTGCCATACCTGAGTTTTCAAGATTCACTTAGGTGTCGGGTGCAAGCAGGCTTAAAGAGAAACTTTTTGGCATGGTGACGCCATACTTGCAGATCCAAGACAATTGTTACATATTTCTTTAAAATTAATTGCCTCTTTCTAAATCATTAGAAACATTTTTTGTTTAACCCTTCGATCTTCAATGTGTTCACAATGTAACAGCAATTTTTCGTTTTTTTTTTTCTTCTTCAAAATTAATTTTTATAACTTTTCATTCATTTTCTATCACTAACAAGTTTTCTTTATATGAATGCTAAGACAATAAACTTTTCAATTAAAAAAAGTCAAATTAAAGAAAATGTCGACATAAATATGCAAATTTTAGGCAAAATTGGGTCAAAATCGTTCAAATTTTTGAGCTTGTAATATTTCCTTGTGAACAATGAAAATGGAGGATTTGTTTACATATTTATATTGTTTGTGAAATTTCCTTTTTATTGATACAAGTATGAATTTTTTCTCAAAGCAAAACTATGAAAATAAACATTTAATAATCACCGCAGTAATTACTTGCGTAAAAACAAAGCCGCGCATCTGACTCAATCAACATGAAGTCCTGCATGCATACCGCTACACTATACTGCCTGTGAGTAACTGAAAGCTTTGTTTTAAAACTTATATATACAGTGTGGACAAAGAGGGGATAGTTGCTCTTTTGATTTCAATTGAAAATGTGGGGCATTACGATTCTAAAAATATTTTTTGCATAGGGCAGTTATATTGCGATCAGGAACTACAATTTTCAAAAAGGTTAAAAATGATGAAATTTTGCACAAATTTTCCCCCAAAAAGATATAGATAATCTTAATCACTAAAACCATAGATAATCTCAATCACTAAAACCATAGATAATCTCAATCACTAAAACAATAGATAATCTCAATCACTAAAACCATAGATAATCTCAATCACTAAAACCATAGATAATCTCAATCACTAAAACCATAGATAATCTCAATCACTAAAACCATAGATAATCCCAATCACTAAAACCATAGATAATCCCAATCACTAAAACCATAGATAATCTCAATCACTAAAACCATAGATAATCCCAATCACTAAAACCATAGATAATCCCAATCACTAAAACCATAGATAATCTCAATCACTAAAACCATAGATAATCTCAATCACTAAAACCATAGATAATCTCAATCACTAAAACCATAGATAATCCCAATCACTAAAACCATAGATAATCCCAATCACTAAAACCATAGATAATCTCAATCACTAAAACCATACATAATCCCAATCACTAAAACCATACATAATCCCAATCACTAAAACCATAGATAATCCCAATCACTAAAACCATAGATAATCCCAATCACTAAAACCATACATAATCCCAATCACTAAAACCATAGATAATTCCAATCACTAAAACCATACATAATCCCAATCACTAAAACCATACATAATCCCAATCACTAAAACCATAGATAATCCCAATCACTAAAACCATACATAATCCCAATCACTAAAACCATAGATAATCTCAATCACTAAAACCATAGATAATCTCAATCACTAAAACAATAGATAATCTCAATCACTAAAACCATAGATAATCTCAATCACTAAAACCATAGATAATCTCAATCACTAAAACCATAGATAATCTCAATCACTAAAACCATAGATAATCCCAATCACTAAAACCATAGATAATCCCAATCACTAAAACCATACATAATCCCAATCACTAAAACCATACATAATCCCAATCACTAAAACCATAGATAATCCCAATCACTAAAACCATAGATAATCACAATCACTAAAACCATACATAATCCCAATCACTAAAACCATACATAATCCCAATCACTAAAACCATAGATAATCCCAATCACTAAAACCATACATAATCCCAATCACTAAAACCATACATAATCCCAATCACTAAAACCATACATAATCCCAATCACTAAAACCATAGATAATTCCAATCACTAAAACCATACATAATCCCAATCACTAAAACCATACATAATCCCAATCACTAAAACCATAGATAATCCCAATCACTAAAACCATACATAATCCCAATCACTAAAACCATAGATAATCTCAATCACTAAAACCATAGATAATCTCAATCACTAAAACAATAGATAATCTCAATCACTAAAACCATAGATAATCTCAATCACTAAAACCATAGATAATCTCAATCACTAAAACCATAGATAATCTCAATCACTAAAACCATAGATAATCCCAATCACTAAAACCATAGATAATCCCAATCACTAAAACCATACATAATCCCAATCACTAAAACCATACATAATCCCAATCACTAAAACCATACATAATCCCAATCACTAAAACCATACATAATCCCAATCACTAAAACCATACATAATCCCAATCACTAAAACCATACATAATCCCAATCACTAAAACCATACATAATCCCAATCACTAAAACCATACATAATCCCAATCACTAAAACCATACATAATCCCAATCACTAAAACCATACATAATCCCAATCACTAAAACCATACATAATCCCAATCACTAAAACCATAGATAATCTCAATCACTAAAACACTAGATAATCTCAATCACTAAAACACTAGATAATCTCAATCACTAAAACAATAGATAATCCCAATCACTAAAACCATACATAATCCCAATCACTAAAACCATACATAATCCCAATTACTAAAACCATACATAATCCCAATCACTAAAAAACCATAGACAATTTTAATCACTAAAACCATAGATAATCACAATCACTAAAACCATAGATAATCACAATCACTAAAACCATAGATAATCTCAATCACTAAAACCATAGATAATCTCAATCACTAAAACAATAGATAATTTCAATACACTAAAACCATAGATAATCTCAATCACTAAAACCATAGAAAATCTCAGCGACTAATGTACCTTTAATCCAGAGAATCGTGGATTCCTTTCGAAGAGTTTCATCTGGTATTCAGGCAAAGAGCCGCAAACCTTCTGAATAGTGTACAACTGGTCAATCTCACTGTCCCCTGGAAACAATGGCTGACCGTCACTCAGCTCCCCTGTTATGCATCCTATGGCCCAGATGTCCACGGCCTTCCCATACGGAGCTCTGATCAAGAAAAGAACATTCATTACATAACAAGATGGAAAGTAAATCAGATCGTGGTGAATACAGTAGCCGATTATAGCAGGAGAGAAGGGACATTTTCCCCCTGATGCCGGATGTTGACCAGCCCTCAAAGCTGCTTGGACTCACTTTTCTGCATATTTAGTTTCACTTAAGTCAGACTTTCATCACTAATTTTGCCCAGTTTCGTCATTTTCTTTTGCTGTGCATGGGGGCAAATCCTTCACTGAATCCCAATTCATTCAGGATAACTCGTACCCCACCCAAATTGGTAAAGTCTCAAAGAATTAATTTTCAATATCAATTGCTTTCCTTCCCAAGTTTGTGGCAAGAGACTGACTAAAAACAATGAATTTACTTACAAATAAGGACAACTATTCAAAAGGTTCATGGCCCCCAACACCAAGCTGTGGGCCCCCCAATAATTTCAAATAGGCTTTTAATCCTTGCTGGATGGGTAATTGCCAACATTGCCTCCATAATCTGAAACCTGTACCAGGTCATGAGTTTCTTCACAAATTTGCATATTTGCTTGGAAATAAAAAAGAAAGCTATAAAAGAATCAAAGCCCTGAAATCAATTCCGATGGGAAATTTTGGTTTTTTTTCTTAATTTTCACTACATTGTCCACCTGATCTCTAAGACCAGAACCAAAAGGTTTTGTAGTTCGATGTTTTTTTTTTCTTCTTCATAAGCTGATTGATTTGCAAAATTTGTATCAACTGTCATGTCATTGCATATCATGAAATACTTGTTCCATGACATGTATTCATAAGCCACCCCCACCATGCAGATCAATAACAATGTTGACAACATTAGCATTTGCACAATAATTAACAACATTATCATAGCAAGTATGATGCAAAAATGGTTCCTCCCTTATTTTATTTCAAGAATTTAGCAGTAAGCCCCACCTACTCATTAATATTCATGACATCACTATCACAACATTAGAACATATGTACAGAGCATGACCTCTGATATAGCATAATTCTTATATATTGTTCATGAGATGCAGTATGTTTACATCATTTAGGACATTCAAATTAAGCCACGCACACCATGCATATTAATGACATTTGCTGATAACATAAGCATGTTAAACACAATAACCAACAAAATTAACATGCCCAATATGACACAAAACGGACATACAGTTGCTCATTTATCATTTTCTTTTTCACTTTAAGCCTCGCTCACTTATTGATAAGCATATCACCACCAAAAATAATTGAGCTTAACTAAGGACCATGGGCTATCTGTGTACCACATATGACACGAATCCAGTTTATCATTCTTGAGATACCGTGTTTACAAGCTCTATTCAGCAAAGTCATATTAAGACCTGCCCACTATGTATATCATTAAAATTGTGGTTGTTAAAATATGAACATTTCAAGATTTTGACATTAAGCCCTGCCTACTCATTAATATGCATGACATCTCCATCAAAAAAAATAGGGCACATCTACAGACTATCTGTGTACCACATATGATATGAATCTAGTGTATCGTTCTTGAGATATCGTGTTTACGAGATGGCCATCACATACACACACATATATACACACACGCCATCATGACCGCATAGGTTTCTCAGGCTGATGCTATTGCATCAGAACTAAAAAATGACAAGTATCAACTCACCCAAGCAGGAGTTCTGGTGAGCGATACCACCTTGTAGCGACATACTCTGTGTAGTTTGCGGTGCCAGTCCCACTCATATTCCGGGCAAACCCTGGTAAAACAACAGATACAATTTTTTTGTTCTTAAAATATTGAAGTTGCTCACATAGGTGTTAGTCAACGATCCTTGGAAAAGATGAGAAAATGCTGGTTTGTAATTAAAATCTCATTTTGACAGCTTTTGTTGTATTCATTATAGTCACAAAAACTACAGGTCTTCAAGAGCCTGACAAGATCATAAAGAGAACTGCCAGCCTGAAAAAACTTTGAAAGTGGAGTTTGTAAGTGCAGGGCATTAATTGTAGATATTTTTCCAAATTCTGGCTAATTTTTGTCTCACTTTTTGCATGTAAAGAAGCAACATACAATACCATATTGCTGACTTCCTTCACCAGTTTTTGATGACCACTTAAAGGGTCTTAAGAGCATAACATGAAGCAACATCTTTCCTTAGGAGAAATGATCCGTCAATCATTCACAGTTAATGACTCACATCCAGCATATAATACACAACTATTTTTATCACCAGTTTGCAAACAATTTTCTCCCACTAAGACACTTAACACGGATGAGTGATTTCAATCACTAAAGTATCACTAAAGTGTCCTGATTACTCAGCACTTGACTTTATAGTCTTATACACACAAATAACCTTGGGCTACTTGGCTGTGGTTTGCATGGCAATGACAGATAAACAATCATTATTTGGAGAGGAAACACAATACACTGAACAGGAAGTCGGGTTGGTAATTGCCATACCTGAGTTTTCAGGATTAACTCGGGTGTCGGGTGCAAGGGTAGGCTTAAAGAGAAACTTTTCGGCATGAAGGCTTAAGGAAACATTCCTCCCCCTCTAACAACATTATCTTTCCCGTACAATTAATTTCAAGCCTTGATTAGACAGACTTTGAATGAAATGCAGACAGGAATCAAAACCACTACTTAACAATAAGGCAACCAACATAGCGACAAAATAAAATATATGTTAGTTTCCGATTTTATCTTCCTCAATTGTATTTTGGAAAAATCTAATTTATTCCACTTATCTAATTGAAAACTTACCTGCCTATAGACATACTGAAAGACATGGAAAACGGGTTATTTTAATTCATGCTAATTGTGTGCATACTAATTTGATGAACATTAGCCACTATCTTTTTTTATTGTAAGTAGGTAAAGATTGGGTATTTTACATCCCTTTTTGAACAGTTTAAGGTAATATTGAGATGCCACGCAGGGGCAGTGAAAGATGTTTGAATCTGGGGGGGGAGGGGGGAGCCACAGGACTTGAAGGGCACTTTCCAACTGAATTATTTTGAAAGCATGCACGTCAGCATTACAGCTTTAGGATAATTATTCCCCACCCCACCCCCATCACCACCACCATCTGAATATCTCTAAAATGATCAGTCTGAAACTTGTGAACCTTTTTTCTTTTTTTTAAATTTGCAAAGTACAAACAAATTGTCAATTTATCAAGATATATAGGACCCAATTCGGAAAAATACGATGACCTTATACCTACAAAATGTTAGAAATTTATAGATCACAAGTTTCCAAATCTGAAACACATAAATTATGTTAAGTCAATTGTACCTGCTTATCATTTGGAATATTTAACATTTAAATGTCCCAAACAATTTTAAAAGCAAATAACTTTTTTTTTTATTAAAGGTTCAGGAGGATTTTCATCATTTTCTCAGCTGCATCAAATCAATTAAACTTCTTATCATTAGACAAGATACCCCACAATCAGTCTTCAGCGGGGCAATGACTATATGGCCCCCATTGTAAGTTGTTCTCTAGACCCCAAATCAAAGGTGCCCCACTATTAAAACATGGGTTGCTTGCACATAGCAAATGTTTGTGCTGCTTTCTTCACAATCTGTCTATAAAATATCACTTATGATAAAGTGACTTGTCAAGATATTTGAAAGAAAATTCAAGTTTTGTCTCTGTAAAGAGGCACTTTTTGAACTTTGAAAAGAAGATGGGGGAGGGCACGTCGGTCACAAGGGCCTGGTCCTCACTGTTAGTTCTTTTTTTCCTGGGCCCAAATTCTAAGATGCCCCACTAATGGAATTTGAGGTGGCTCGCATACTAAAGCAAGGTCCTATTTTAAACAGTTTTTGTGAATCATAATCTAGGAAAATAAAGGTGTAGGAAGATTAATTACCTTTTTAGGGGTATATCATAAAAGTCAAATGTATAGGGCTGTTGGGTTCCCAATGTTGTCTTTAGAGAAAATTATAAATAAACTAAATAAAGCTAATTCCATCGAGCCATTAGGCTTATAGAGCCAGTTTCAATAGCGCAAGCGGATGAGAGTACATGACTCCCCCTGGACGGGACGCCAGTCCATCGTAGATTAACTCCCCAGCAGTGCTGGTACTCATTTTCACAGCTGAGTGGACTGAAGCAAGTAGAGTAAAGTGTCTTGCTCAAGGACACAATGCAGCGCTCACGACGGGAATCAACTCGGTACCTCTCGAATACAACAGGACTCCTTAACCACTGAGCCACAGCACCTCTATAAATAGACTATATGCAGCAAATGAAATAAAGGCCCACTTACCAAAGTCACATAATTTGAGCAGGCCTTTGTCGCTGACCAACAGATTTTCTGGCTTGATATCTGTGGGATAATAATAACACACAAAATATAATATAATATGCCTTTCTAAGGAAATACATTAAGCAGCTTCTTTTTAATAGCTTATAAAATAACGAGAACCAAAAGGTTTTGTGGTTCCGATGCTTTTTTTTTTTTCCATGTTGATTGATTTTGTATTAACTGTTATGTCATTGCCTATCATATTATATTTGACATGAATCGTAATTCTTGAGATATTGTGTTTACAAGCTCTTTTCCGCAAAATCATATTAAGCCCAACCCACTATGCATATTAATAAAATTCAATGGTTTTATCAAATGAACACGTTCAAACTAGCTAACATCAGAATTCTACTAAATGTGAAACAAAACAGACATGTGATTGTTAAAATATGAGCATTTCAAGATTCCTACATTAAGCCCCGCCTATTCATTAATATGCATGACATCACCTCCAAAAACAATAGGGCACATCTACAGATCATGGGCTATCTGTGTACCACATATGATATAAATGGAGCTTACATTTCTTGAGATATCATACCTACAAAATCTTTTCAACAAAATCATGTTAAGCCTGACCCACTATGCATAATAATGAAATTCAACATGAACGTGTACACATTAGCTAACAACATAATTACACCAAATATGAAACAATGCAGACATGTGGTTGTAAAAATATAAGCATTTCAAGATATTAACGTTAAGCCCTGCCTACTCATTAATATGCATGACATCTCTACCAAAAACACTAAGGCACATATAGACCATGGGCTATCTGTGTACCACATTTGGTAGAATCCGGTGATTCATTCTTGAGATACCGTGCTTACGAGCTTGCTGCCACAGACACACACATACATACATACACACACCCACACATACAGACACCATCATGACTACAAGTTCCTTGTGCTAGTAGCATCAGACCCAAAAAAGAATTGTAATGTTCAACACATGTATAGTTGCTCTCAGTTCATTTTGAATCTCTTTTTCTGAAGATACATATGCCAGTTGTGGAGTTTTCCATTTGTAGGTTAAACAGGCTGTTGGTATTTTTTGATAAGTCCAGGGCTCATGACTATTCAGCATATATGATAATAACAGGAATGCATGGGTGAAAAATATTCAATAATCTAATTCTGATAAGGCAATATTTCAGGGTTCAACCCCTACTCCAAATCTTAAGTGTGGGGGACCTGTATTAAAGGTAAACAGTTCAGAATTATGCAGAAATGACTGACATCTACAAACAAATATTTAAAGTCATTACACTCTGTGTCTCCTTAGGGTGACATACTTGGTGTGTCGTACTTGGGGTGACATACTTGGTGTTTCATACCTGGGGTGACATACTTGTTGTCATACTTGGGGTGATGTACTTGGTGTGTCATATTGGGGGTGACAAACTTGATGTGTCATACTGTGGGTGTCATACTTGGTGTGTCATACTTGGAGTGACATACTTGGTGCCATACTTGCGGTGCCATACTTGCGGTGACATACTTGCGGTGACATACTTGGTGTGCCATACTTGCGGTGACATACTTGCGGTGACATACTTGGTGTGCCATACTTGGGGTGACATACTGTACTTGGAGTGAAGTACTTGTCTCATTAACAAAAATTAATTGAGTGATTTTTTCATCATTGTGTCCATTTCAGTATCATATGCTCTGAACACGAATGACCATTAAATTTATCCTTTCGTGACAAAACAGATGCTACAATCAGAGGATAATGGGTTCTGTGGTGTGAATGATTTTTACCACAATGGAAATGCTGAAAAATACTCAACCACTCACCTCTATGAATGACATCATTTCTGTGGCACCAATGAATAGCCCTGATAAGCTGGTAGACATAACTCCTGCAAGATAAATTGCAGTTCATGTTATAAAATAAACCCAAGCTGAATGTTATATTACAGCTTAAAAATACTGTTAATTCCAAACCAAGTACATGCATTGTTTGCACATGGACTGGTACCAGAAGAGTAGAGGTGAGGTGAACAGGAACAAATAATCCTCTCTGCTCTTGCTTATCTCCCTACAAACCCCCCCCTTCTCCCCCCACTCACCACCACAGAACCACAGAATAGAAAAGGTGAGGTGAACAGGGATGTAAGACATATAAATATCTACACAGGTCAAAGAACATCCAATTTTAAGGACCAAACAAAGAAACTACTGTGGAACCAAGCAGCAGCTTACTCCACTAACTGACACCCCCCCTGCCCCCCAACCCCAACCCCCTTGGTTGCCCCACCACACATATATACATGCTTCACAATACTGACTGAGGACATAAACATTATCCTTACAAAGCAAAGACATTGAGAATCATTTATTCAAGAATATTTTCAATGTATGCATATTTCCATGCTTGAATATTTTCAATGTATGCATATTTCCATGCTTGAATATTTTCAATGTATGCATATTTCCATGCTTGAATATGTTCAATGCATGCATATTTCCATTCTTGAATATGTTCAATGTATGCATATTTCCATGCTTGAATATGTTCAATGTATGCATATTTCCATGCCTGAATATGTTCATTGTATGCATATTTCCATGCTTGAATATGTTCAATGTATGCATATTTCCATGCTTGAATAGGTTCAATGTATGCATATTTCCATGCTTAGATGAGATTTATTCCTAAAAATAAAACTATTGTCTTCAAAGAACAAGGTTACTAAATGTGTCCTCAATTAGGGTGTTTTAGCTAATGTCATGAGGTCACGTGACTTTGTTTACATCGCCATTTTGTCGGGCGAGAATGATCGTCTGCTGTACACTTATTGAGACTTACAAAGGCTTGCATGTTGTTATTTAAGATAAATTTTTGTAAGATAATTATGCAGGAATCTTGCTGTGCCGTTGGTTGTACTAATAGATATGTGCCGGGGAATAAAAAGACATTTTTTCGGTTTCCATCTGATCCTGATCAACGTTTGAAGTAAGTTTCTGTTGTACAACGAAAAGTCTTTCAACCTTCGGTTCACACTAACGTTAGGATTTGCAGTAAGCACTTTATGCCAGGTATGTAGGCTTTGTCTGCGTATAACGAACAATCAGGTGGCGTTCATGTAAAAGTTACTCTTCGTATACCCGGTGAATATAAAAAAACGTTAGGAAAATATGAAAATCGCCACCGCAAACAAAAACAATAAAATTCGCTAAATTGGTACTGGTAGGTAGGTAAGCAGGCAGTATGTTTGTTGTACATGTGATGTGACTGAGCTGTGTGAAACGCAATGACGCTTGCCCTGCAAAATGGCTTCCAGATGAGTTAGAGTTACGTGATGAAATCCCTCTATAGGAGAAGGAAGCAAGCAAACTTTTTTCACGAAATCGAGGACAACTTCAGATGACTCTCCAGTTCTCAGTTCAATTGCATGTACTTTCTTCTAAGGACATTCTTTTGTCATCGGTAAGTTGTGTTAAAGAGCGCGTGTTGTTGTTGAAGAGAGTGTATTGTTGAATAAAGTGTGTTGTTGAAGAGCTGGTGTTAGGTCAACTTTCTGTCCTCGGAGCATACAGTAAACAAACACACACACACACTTAAAATGGCTAGATACACCCCTTTGCAATATGAAGTTTGTTATATGCATATTTGTACAACATGTGTTCAATGCATTCAAGAATATAAGTGAGCTTAAATAAATTTGTAATTTCCCTTGAAAGCAAAAACCATCCCATAGTGCTTCAACATCGTAGCTTGTTCCATCTACATTCTCGTCACCCCACCCCTTCCTTCATGTAAAGATATTACAAGTTTTGAAATGATCATGTGACTGCTCACCTGACTTTTTCTGGGAGAACACCATTTGGGTGCTCCTCAAGAAGTTCAAGCATATTCTGAAAAGAAAAAAAAAGAAAGCGGTTACTGATAGTTTGAATAATATTATCAAAACTATTATTTTAATATTTGCAGCAGGGCTGTAATTAAATAAAAAATACGCAGGGGAAAAATTTGAATAAAATTACCAATAGTTAAAGGGTTCCAAGAAAGAAAGAAAAACTGTCATTAAGGTCTCTGATTGACTAAAACAGACGGTTGGCTTGAGTTTCATTTTTCTTTCACTGATGAAATAATATTTTTCCAAAAAGATAATTTATGGGGGCTAGGGAAGACCAGGTATAAGACATTGTTTTTGGAGGGGCAAACCACATTAAGCATTGTCAAGCAGACCTAGCAGACTCCAAGTAAGTACAAGTAACCCAATACAAACTATACAAGGATTCAATGGTAGGAGAAAGTGGGGTTAGTAGGCCCTTAGGGGTAGATAAAACATTCTAATTTTCTGATACAACAAGGGTTATTATTCTTACATACTGCCACCCATATGTAGCGCATAACAACATCTTTCCACCATACTGAATCCATGCATTCGGGCAGAAAGTTGTGCAGGGGAGAAATGTTTGTCTGTTTTTTTTACCCTTTGAGTAAACATTTTTTACCAATGAAATGTGTGTATTCCTAATTGTGGAAATAGATTAAGGTGACCAAATTCTGTGTATTTGAAAGGTCGACAGTAAGCTATGAAATGACACCAACTACAGGCATCTTATCATATCTACTGTTGTGTGAATTATGCATACAACTGTCAAAAACCCTGTTGGAGTTAGTTGGAACTTTGTCCTTGGGGTGAGTTGGAACTGTTGTTCATATGTTGAAATTGCATATAATTTTGAAAAGTGGAAACAAAAAAATCTATGATCCCCTAGTATGGTGAACATGATGATAGGACACAATACTCGTGGAAATATCAGCCTGCAATAAGCTACATTTATGAAGTACGATAAATGTTTTGGCGAAAAGGATAGGAATCTTATCATTGGAGTCAACAGGAAATTCAAAATGTTTGGATATTTTGTTTCTGATCATACTGACTAGGCTGTACTTTTCTTTGTTATTCTCTTGTTCACAAATTGGCTACAACATTGGCTATACCCTATAGGGCTTTTCAAAGGTATACATGACAATATTTAGATGACCCCAACATTCCCTACACCTTGTTTCAACATAGCCCGTAGGTGGGTTTAGTTGGAACACCTGGGATACTCATGTTGAATGGTGGATTATATACGTGACCATCAAATAATTCAGTGCTGTCATGACATGTCGATTATCGCGATATCTCTTTTCCTATGACATGAAATATGCCTCTCAACACATATCGCAATACCAAAAACTAACACTCAACTAAGAAATTTTCACACAGCTAAATTTTAAGGTTACGGTGTTAAATCTAAAAGTTAAGTTTAGGCCATTAAAAACATGCAAAAATATCTTGAAATATAAAAAAAAAAAAAAAAATCGTGCTCCCCCACCCCACACTGGCACACTCCGATGTAAGTTCGCAAAAGAACAATAAAATTGGCCAAGAACATGCCTCTCAGGCTCCCACTTCGACGATTCATGGTCACGTTGGCTAAATTACCAAACACATGCATGATGCATGATGAACGTAATAGTCACTCGATCATGTCATTTGCTTGATCTGCAAATCATTTTTTCTTGCGTTCGTCATAAGAGAAGTAACGTTAGTGATATTAACAATTTGTGTCGTGAGTCAGTTTTCTTGAAAAGTATCGCGATATACTAATATATCAAGATATATTTTTTCTGCATGATAATTTGATACGTAATAGAGCCATGTCATGACAACACTAAAATAATCTTAACTTTTTATATGTTGCATTTGTTATCCACAAGTCTCTTCTTATTGTGTTATATTATTGTTTACCTGAATAAAATATTTCATGAAATATGTAAGTTTTTATTAATTTTGTTTTAACTCCACTCTCCCCTAATGGTTTGGTCTGTTGATGTTTAACGGTATCACGACAGTCAAAGTCAAATGTGCCAAGAGGGTGTTAAAAACTAAGGTGCTTGAATTAGGACAGAGAGGAGGGATAGAGGGAAGGAGGGAGAGAAGGTGAATAAGGGAAAGAAGTTAAGGTGATAAAAGGAAGATGAGGAAGGTAAGGCAGAGAAGGAAAGGGAGGTTTAGATCAGGTGGAATAAATTGCTGTTGCGGAGAATCAGAAATTGAAATAGAGGGGGAGAGGTGTCATCTGGTATATGGGACAGGTTAAGAGGATACGCTTGATCGAGAGATCGGTGTTGCATGTAAGGCAGAGAGGAGCAGGGAAGCCGGAAAGTAGGTGAGAGTGGGTGGAAAAGGTGTGGCCGAGGTGGATGCGGGTGATACCAACGTCCTCCCTGCGGTTGCGACTGTGCAGGGGGACGTTGGTACCGACTTTGGGTTTGATGGTGTGAAGTTTGTTACTGGTCTTAAAATTCCAGGAGTCTTGCAAGGTCTTACTGAGGTAGCTGAAAGTGGAGAAACAGAGGTCTGAGTGTGGGATAGGAAAAGGAGATGTGATTCAAGAGAGGGTTGTTGGCGGCTCTGTCGGCACTCTCATTGCCGGGAATGCCAACGTAGCTGGGGATCCAGAAAAAGATAAAGAGCATGAAAAAAGAGCGTGAAGTTTATTGAGGATTTGTAGGATGAGTGGATTGGACCAGAGCATGTTGAGGATGCAAGTGAGGATGGATTTAGAATTAGAGAAGATTACGAAGCGGGAGCAGAAGGAGAGTTCAACAAAGTCTAAGGCCAGGAGGATGGCCTTCGCTTCAGCAGAGTAGATAGAGGCTACATCGGGCAACCTTGAGGAAAGAGTGAGGCCGGGACAGGCGGCAGTGGCTGCAGAGGAGCCTTCCCGTGTGGAGCCATTAGTGAATAGTAAAGAGAAGTCGTGGAAATGTCTACTGAGTTGGCAGTATTTGGAGCGAAAGAAGGCTGGCTTGTGGAGAGCTTTCATGTGGGGGAAAGGCCAAGGAAAATCTTGGGGGGATTGATAACCTAGGTGGGCAGGTGGGGGATAGTGTGCCTGGCAATCAAGAAAATGTTGATGTTGGCTTTGGTGAGGTGAGAGTGCAGCCGGATCCCGAAAGGTGGGGGGAATGCGTTTGTCGAGATTGAAAGGTTGGTGAAGGGGGGAGAACGAATGGGATGGAAGCAAGGGTTCCGCGGATCAGTGAGGATACGAAGAGTGAAGGAGAGGCCAGTCCTGGTGCACCTGAGGTCAAGGGGGAGTTCATTGCCCTCTACGTGGAGACTGGTGATGGGGGTGGTAGGGGTGGCACCAAGGCAAAACCTTAGGGCAGTGTTTTCAGTAAGCTCGAGGTGCCTCAAGTAAAGTTTGCGGGCGGAGGCATAGATGAAGCTGCCGTAGTCCATCTTGGACCTGAGGAGGGAGCGGTATAAGGTGAGCAGGGTGAGACCATTGGCTCCCCAGTCAGTGCTGGAGAAGACCCTGAGGAGATTGAGGATTTTAGGACAGTTGGTTTTGAGGGTGTTCATGTGGGGAGATAGGAGAGCTTAGAATTAAGAGTGATTCTGAGGAAGTGAGAACTGTCTTTGATGGGGATAATGGAATCTTTGAGATGAAGGCTGGGGCGAAGAAATTGTTGGAGTGGATGAGAACAGTTTTGTCTTTTGAGAAGTTAAAGCCGTTCCAGTGAGATAAGTTGTCCAGGCAGTGTTGGGGGTTATTTTGGAGAGTTTGGAAGCATGGGGAGGACGAGAAGATAGCAAACTCTTCGATATAGAGGGAGCAATTGATGTTGGGAGGAGGGCCTTGGTGATGATAGTTGATTTTGAGGATATAGTGGGGGAGAGGATACTGCCTTGGGGAACACCCAGGTGTTGGGGGGACACCCAGGGGTGTTGGGGGGACACCCAGGTGTTGGGTGTACCTTTGGGAGCAGATGTTACGGATACGTATCCTGAAATGGCAGGTATAGAGAAAGTTCTGATTGAAGGTGGAGAGGAGGCCTCTGAGGCTGGAGGGGAGGTCATTGAGGATACAGTACCGCTAGGTGGTGTCGCAGGCCTTTTCGAGGTCGAAGAAGATGGAGTGGTGATTTCTGATGAAGGCTTTATACCTCTTCTCGAGGTACCAGCAGAGCCTGTAATTGACCATACGTTTCATAATCTTGCAGAGGCAGGAAGTGGGAGCAATGTGCTGGTAGTTGGTGGAAATGGACCTGTCTTTGTTAGGCTTTGGGATGGCAGTACTGATAGCCTCTCTTCAAGTAATGGGGAAAGATTTGGAGGACCAGAAGTGATTATAAATTTTGAGGAGGATGTCAAGGGAAGTCCTGGGAAGGTTTTTGAAAAGATTATAGTGGATGCTGTCTGGGCCTTGGGAGGAGGACCTGGATTTATTGAGGGCGGACGAGAGCTTAAAGTAGGTAAACGGAAGGTTGTAGTTTTTCTGATTGTTTTTCCCCTAATGCTTTTCAAATAGCCTTTAGTCCTCGAAGAGTTGATCCGTTGTCAAGTTTCTGTCCTCAGAGCATACAGTGAAACAAACACACACATTCAAAAATGGCTAGATACACCCACTACATGCAGGTAGTAATGTACAAAACCACGTAATCTATCTTTACCTTTTCAACATACTCAAAGACGAGGTAGAGTTTTCCTCTCCGTCGGAATGCCTCTCTGTGGGTAAGAAAAGATGATGATTATTCAAACAATCTCTGCCCGCATAGGACCTGTTAAAATGACCCCCATACATAGGAACAAAATGACAAATACAACTGTGACTGTAACTTTCTTAACAATTATAAATGTATGTTTTTCACAATCTATTTAACATTGTTTTAAATTGAATACATTTCTTCAAAATTTTACATACAAAGCTATTATCATAAGTATGGGTCTGAAAAAAGTGCAGGAATATGCTTGGACACATCAGGTTGTAAGTGTATCTTGGCAATATATTGTGTTTTCCATGCAAATCTGCACATTTAACCTTTATTCTTGCACTTTATATTGACACACACATCTTAATTCTTCCTGAAAACAGACTATATAAAAGTACACCAAACCTAATTGAACTTCACCCCCACCACCAAACTACAAAGTACACCCACCCTCCCACACACACACCCACCCTCCCACCCCCACACACAAAGTCCATTCACACATATCCACACTAAATTCAGCTTTAAATAATTATTTTTTACGAATTCTAAATAATTTTTCAACCACAAGTATCAAAAATTAGTCCCGTGTTATTTCAAAAATACCTTGACCAAAAATACGGCCTCACTTTTCGACCAAGAGTCTAAGCTCTTAAAGAAGTACTAGACCGAAAAGTGAGGGCGCTTGTTTTTGCGAATTTCACAGATATATACAACAGATCAATAAATTGTATGTCATCATAGTCCACAGACAACGTGAGGGCAAAGGTTACTTGAATATTCATATTAACCAGAAAATTGCTATACCGTTGCGTACTAGATAAGCATTTGATTTTGGGGGACCCCCTCAGAATAGTCCCTCACTTTTCGGTCTAGTGCTCCTTTAATAACTTACTTGAGTTCCACAATATTTTCTTGTTTGAGTTGTCGTAGGACCTTCAGTTCTCTTAAAGTTGTGCGTCTTACATCTTCATTTTCTGGTAAAAAAACAAAACAACATTAATGATATCTATTTCCTTTTTTGGGCATTTCTCTCACTTTTTCCTTATTTATATCTTTTTCATTTTTTTGTACGGAGATTTTTGGTATCTTAGTGTAATTTTTCCCCAGGATTTCAAAATTGGACTGCAGTATAAGAGATATTTTTAATAACTGCAGTATGACAGTGCATGATTTTGATACCTGCAGTATGAAAACCAGAACCAAAAGGTTTTGTGGTTTCGATGCTATACTTTTTCATAAGCTGATTGATTTGCAAATTTGTTATTAACTGTCATGTCATTGCATATCATGATATATTTGTTATATATATTCAAGATATTTATTCATAAGCCACACCCATCATGCAGATCAATAAAAATGTTGAAAACATTAGCATTTGCACAATAATTTAAAACATTATCATAGCAAGTATGATGCAAAAACGGTTTCTCATTATACAATTTCAAGAATTATAAAGTAACCCCGCCTACTCATTAATATTCATGACATCACTACCACAACATTAGACCATGACCCATCTGTGTTCAACATACTGTATGGCATAAATCCAAAATACCATTCATGAGATATAGTTATGGTGTTAACATCATTTACCATTTTCACATTAAGACATGCCTACCATGCATATTAATCACATCTGTTGATAACATAAACATGTACACAATAACCAACAATATTATCATGTTCAATATGATGCAAAACAGACATACAGATGCTCATTTATCATTTATTCAAAATTTTCACTTCAAGCACTGCCCACTTATTAAAATGCATAACACAACCACTAAACATTAGGCACATCTGCAGACCTTGAAATATCTGTGTACCACACATGACATGAATCCAGTTCATAGTTTTTGAGATATCGTGTTTACTTATGCTTTTTGTTTACAAAATCATATCAAGCCCCACCCACTATGCATATAAATAAAAGTCAACATTTTATACAATGAAGACGGGGAGGGGGGAGACGTGAAATGTTTGTGGAACTGGTTCTATCCCTACAATAAACACAACATAACCATCACGATTTCCAGCCTTAAATATAAGTAAGGAATTGAGTAGAGGGCTATATGTAAATTAAGTCTTCAAATTACCAGTAAGGCTGAAAAAGTTGTCAAAAATAATGATTCATGATTTTAACGCACTTTAAAACGATGCAGAAATGAAATATTAGCAAGTAAATTGCTGTGTCTTGCAGGCATTTTGATGTTTTCAACACTCGGGTACTGTATTTTATGCAACCCACTTGGCAAAATGGCGCTGATGTTTACAAACCACGTTGAAATCTCAGCAACTTCAAACATTTTTGTTTGTGTATTTTGCAATCTTTTTTGCACAATTTATTGACTCATCAGGTAATATTTGCATTTATATGTGGTTAAAATAACAATCAATGCTTTTTTGTCATGGGTCCGTTTGACAGCTTGTAAAACAGCTGTTAACCTAATTCAGATTAAAGGCTGTATTGTTAATCGGGCATAAGCCTACATCCAGTAGCTCTAAATTCAGCAAATCAAAGTGACAGTTTTGTGCGAATTTAATTCCTGCATTAAAAAGGATGAAATCCTTGGTTGATCGTTTGTTCAGTTTGATCGTAAATCATTGATACAAAGTTTTGTCTGTGGTTTGAATGAATATTGATTTTGAATGCGAAGTATTGTTGGGAAACTGAAAAGGGCACTTTTTGGGTGAATTTTTCATATAAACGATATATTAATTTTGTAAACGGTAAGCGATGTTTTCGATCGTGTACACGATAATCGGTAAACGGTCACATTCCTAGAGGGGGAATGGAGGAGAGGGTGCGGGGCAAAAATCATGGTGTCCAACTTTTCAGGTCCAAATTTGCTCCCACCCAGTTTTGAAAATTTGAACATTTTTTACGCAGCTGGTCTGATATAACAAATTCTGCCATTGAATGGGGAGACGCAGATCTCATGATAAATCAGCTTTCAATCATCAAAAATACTAAGGAAAGTCAAAAAATACTAAGGAAAGTCAAAATACAGTAATATAGAAATTATCTTTAAGGCCATTTATCATGCTTAAAATGTGGCTACCGACATTTTATTCCAAAATGATTTTGGTTGGCCAAACATCAATGTAAAGTGTACATTCAGCCAACCAAAACACACAAATTGAATTTATTCACCTCCACGTTAGACTGACCATTAAAACACCAAATGCGATGCACAAATTTAATTCAAAATTAACTTCTCTTTTTTTTCTCATTTATAATGCCAGTCATTCATAACAATTAAGTGGAATTTATCTCAATTTTATATGAATAGCTTCCAGTTTTGAGTAATAATTTTTTTTCTTCTATTTATTTCATAGAAAGAAACAATTTAGTGTAATTAAATCATGTTGATATTTTATTCAGTTTATGAATAATTGCATTTCAAAGATTTCATCAGTGTATTATGTGATGTCATAGTTGCACTTCCAAGACAATTGTTTCTGTATATTGGGTCATGGGCCCTCTGGCTATGCCACTGCTTCCCAGACAATTGTTTCTGTAAATTTCTATGAAAATAATTTCAGTTTTTCTCTTATTAAGACTATTACACCCCATCTAAAAATTAAAACCAGAAATGTTTCCTATAATTTAGGAAGAGGTAATTAATTTTTAAAAGAAACGTAAAAATTGTCTTGGAGGTGCAGCTATGACATCACACAGTTGAAGTAGAGTTACTGCACCAGTCACTTTTAATACAATGTGGGAATCTTTGAAGTATGCAATACTAAAACGGAATAAGATATCAACATTTGTTCATATATTTTTCTTTAATAGTCCTCTGTTATATAAATGCACATGAAATTCACAGGAAGATACATATATAATGATACATATGGCAATACATATATGATGATACATATGGCAATATATATGATGATACATATGGTAATACATATATGATACATATGGCAATACATATGATACATATGGCAATACATACATGATGATACATATGGCAATACATATATGATACATATGGCAATACATATATATGATGATGATACATATGGCAATACATATATGACGATACATATGGCAATACATATATGATGATTAGAGCTGTGACCGTTTAGCGTGTACACGCTACACGCTCGCAAATCTTGTAAACGTTTACTAAATACTTCATTGCGAGTAATTGTTTTTCATACATAATAGTGTCTTGCCGTTAAAAATCAATATTCATGATTCAAATCACACACACATTCGGCTGACAAAATTCCAATCAATGACTTTTTACAAACTGTAAACCCGATTAGCATAATACTTTTTAAATGTGCGAATCACAAATGCGCAGTAATCACCAATAAATGGGGATATTATGCACTTTGATTTCGCCGAAATCTGAGTAATCTAACTTGTAAAATGCACCGCGAATGTGCAGCAGTAAACAGTGCAACTAACAATAGGCCTAACGTTAGGCCATAAGGCTTTAAATCCCACGCAATCAAGGAAGGCCCATTTTATCGACCAAAAAACACTTGATTGGTGACAATCAGTACATTTACATGTAAATATTACCTGATGAGTCAAATAAATTTTGCAAGAAAGAAAAAATATTGCATAATAAATAAATAGAAAAAGGTTTTATTAAAGCTGAAATTCTGCATGCTACGCAAAGATGGCGGCCATTTTTTCGAGAGGACTGATATTTCAGAACTTCCTGGTGGTGGTGGCGTAGTTTTGAAATGTTTTACGGCGAGGTACATAGGCCTAGTATGCAAGATTTTCACAGAAGAACTTTGAAAGCCGTAGCGAATAGGACAAAAAAGTTAGGCAATGTTGAGTTTAAATGACATTGAAAGGAAGTTATCTGTTCTTTCTGAACTGAATTTCCATGCATATTTTCCATAAAAATGATGATTTATATTGTAGAAGTAAACTTTTTACGATTTGGAAAGCAAAACTCAGCATCTATTTGGGCAATGTACTGGTGGCGTGATTTTATTTTACTTCGCCTCATAGTTTTAGTGTATTTCCAAAAATTACGGTACTAAACGCGTGTACACAATACACGCTAGAGCTGTGAACGCTTAGGGATTTTGGTAAACGTGTACACGCCAAAAAAAGCGAGCGTGTATCGTGTACACGAGTTTAGTACCGTAATTTTCAAAAATACACCAAAATTGCTCCAAAACTACGAGGCGAAGTAAAAAAAATCGCGCAATCAGTATGGCAAAAGTACTGACTGCATTGCCCAAATAGACGCTGAGTTTTGCTTTCCAAATCGTAAAAAGTTTATTTTTACAGTATAAATCAACATTTTTATGGAAAATATGCATGAAAATTCAGTTAAGAATGAACAGATAACTTCCTTTCAATGTCATTTAAACTCAACATCGCATAACTTTTTTGTCCTATTCGCCACGGCTTTCAAAGTTCTGTGAAAATCTTGCACACTGAGGCCTATGATATACCTCGCCATAAAACATTTCAAAACTACGCCACCACCGCGAGGAAGTTCTGAAATATCAGTCCTCTCGAAAAAATGGCCGCTATCTTTGCGTAGCATGCAGAATTTCAGCTTTAATAAAACCTTTTTTTATTTATTTATTATGCAATATTTTTTCTTTCTTGCAAAATTTATTTGACTCATCAGGTAATATTTACATGTAAATATACTGATTGTCACCAATCAAGTGTTTTTTGGTCGATAAAATGGGCCTTCCTTGATTGCGTGGGATTTAAAGCCTTATGGCCTAACGTTAGGCCTATTGTTAGTTGCACTGTTTACTGCTGCACATTCGCGGTGCATTTTACAAGTTAGATTACTCAGATTTCGGCGAAATCAAAGTGCATGATATCCCCATTTATTGGTGATTACTGCGCATTTGTGATTCGCACATTTAAAAAGGATTATGCTAATCGGGTTTACAGTTTGTAAAAAGTCATTGATTGGAATTTTGTCAGCCGAATGTGTGTGTGATTTGAATCATGAATATTGATTTTTAACGGCAAGACACTATTATGTATGAAAAACAATTACTCGCAATGAAGTATTTAGTAAACGTTTACAAGATTTGCGAGCGTGTAGCGTGTACACGCTAAACGGTCACAGCTCTAATACACGCTCGCTTTTTTGTCATGTATACGTTTACTAAAATCCCTAAACATTCACAGCTCTAATGATGATACATATGGCAATACATATATGTTGATACATATACGGCAATTATACAAAAAATGATTTGTGTTTTGGACTTTTATACCTTTTTTTTTTTACACCCAGTGAATTTCCATATGTTCTTGCAATCCTCAACTATACGTCAAGTCATACGTTGAGTTTAAACAGCAACCTGATTCTAACTCTGAATTATTTAATGCATTAAAATACTTGATTCTTAACAGAAAGAGATTCCAATCTTTTAATAGGGTTATATCGTATCCAAGATACGACAATATTTATGATCAATAAATCACACATCAGCCCAACATCTGTTAAGTGCAAATTGCCCATTTGTTTGCTCTTTGCAAACACCAAAGATGCTAAATATCAAAAGATTTCTATAAAATATTTAGAATAAATTGTCTGCATAGACTTTTCTCATTCTGATTTTCAGTTAAAAATACATTCCATTTTCAGGACATACCATATGAATGTAGACCAGATGGTTCCGATGCTTCTTTTTCATCAGCTGATTGATTTGCCAAAGTTGTATTTATTGTCATGTCATTGCATATCATAAAATATTTGTTCCAGGATATATATTCATAAACCACACCCACCATGCAGATCAATACAAATTGTGACAACATTAGCATTTGCACAATAATTAACAACATTATCATAGAAAGTATCATGCAAAAACGGTTGCTCATTTATCCTATTTCAATTTGTCAGTAAGCCCCACCAAATCATTTAAATTCATGATATCGATACCACAACATTAGAACATATGTACAGACCATGACCAATCTGTGAACCTGATATAGCATAAATCTGACGTATCATTCATCGGGTACAGTATAGTGTTTACATCATTTAGCACTTTCACATTAAGCCACACCCACCATGCATATTAATGACATTTGCTGATAACATAAGCATGTCCACAATAATCAACAAAATTATCATGCCCAATATGACGCAAAATGGACATACAGTTGCTTATGTATCACATTTTCAAAATTTTCACTTTAAGCCCTGCCCACTTATTAATGTGCATGATATCACCCCCAAAAACAATATAGCACATCAACAGACCATGGGCTACCAAATATGACACAAATCCAGTTTACCGTTCTTGAGATACCCCGTTTACAAGCTCTTTTCAGCAAAATCATATTAAGCCCCGCCCACTATGCATATTAATGAAATTCAACGTTTTTACATCATGTACACACCAGCCAACATCATAATTATTCCACATACGAAACAAAACAGAAATGCGGTGGTCCATGGGCTATCTGTGTACCAAATATGACATTAATACAGTTTACTGTTCTTAAGATTACCGTGTTTACAAGCTCTTTTCAGCAAAATCATATTAAGCCCCACCCACTATGCATATTAATGAAATTGACCGTTTTTACACGAACATGTAAACACTAGCTAGCATCATAATTATACTGAATATGAAACAAAACAGACATGTGGTTCTTAAAATATGAACATTTCAAGATTTTTATATTAAGCCCCACCTACTGAAAAATATGCATGACATCACCATCAAAAACATTAGGGCACAGCTTACGGACCATGGGCTATCTGTGTATAACACATGATATAAACGTTTTACGAGCTGGCCATCACAAACATACACATACACCCACACATACATACACACATACACCCTTACATACATACACCCATGCATACATACACCCACAGATACATACATACATACATGCATACATACAGACAGAAAGACAGACATACATACATACAAACATACATACATACATACATACACACACCCTCACACACACACACATATGCCATCATGACCGCATAGGTTCCTGCTGCTATTGTATCAGAACCAAAAAGGTAAGCAGAGTGACATACACATCCCATTATCAGTGTACCAAATATATGATTCAAAGATAAACATTTTAATTTAAGTTGAGCTACAGGGGAAGGGAAAAGCGGTAAGGGAAAGCGGTAAAGGAAAGCGGTAATGGAAAGCGGTAAGCGAAAGTGGTTAGGGGAAGCGGTAAGGGAAAGCGATAAGGGAAAGTGATCAGGGGAAGCAGTAAGGGAAAGCAGTAAGGAGAAGTGGTCTATGTTTTTCCTATCAAAAGACTATGATTGATATTCTAGGGAGAACAGTGTAACTTTGTAAATATCATTGATAGTTTTCTACTTATTAGCTTATAAAAGACAAAGATTTCTCAATACTTGCAAAATTCTGATGTTAAGAGACTGCAAGACCGCTCACAATCTTTATTCATGTATTTCAATAAAATTACTTTCTTAAGTTTGAGGCATTGAAATTATTAATATGTTGTTCATCACAAACGTGCTATCCGGCAACTCCATTGATTAGGGTAACATTCACGCCGGGTCAGCTGTTGTACTATATTGGTAGATAATTGAATAACAGGATAGGAAAATGTACTTAATAAGAACCCAAAATACTCTGCCTACACCACAAGTTTGCATAAAACTGTAAACTAAGCCCCAACATTCATAAGGTTGTCCAAATTGCTCCATTTTTAACCAATTTGAACAAGATTTTTGCTATTTTTGTGGCTTCTAATATTTTGAAAATAACATCACTTAAGTTTCCTTATTTCCAGAGACCTTATAAAAAGAATAAAATATGACTGGTGCTCACAAAACATTGTCTAGGATTATATACCACATTTCTCAGGCGTCAGAGACATTGACAAAAAAGCTGTTCAAAATATTTGTATAAGTTGGAGATCGAAAGAGATTGCATACAAGTATTTGAAATGCCATTCCTATGCAGCAGTTTCCTAATGATTTAAATAAACACGTAGGTGACTTAGATAATGTAAACTCCACACTACAGATACAACACATATGCAATACACATAGGTGGAATCAGCACTAAGGGAAGGGGGGGGCACACAATAAACCCTCTAAGGATCAAAATGATTTCTAAAAATTTTCCAGAAAATCAAAGAAAATTTGCCCCAAAATGAGAAAAATTTCTGAAAATTGCACGAGAATTAAGGAAATTTCTTAAATATTGAAAAAGATTTCCATGAAATTACAAGCAGGGGGTTCTGGTTATTATTGGAGTAATGAAAAATATTGAAACTTTTTCAGGGGGTTTCAGAACCACCCTCTATATCTGCCCCTGCTCCTTAATGGAATAAGATTATTACACTGCTTTCTTCACCATTTTGTTTCTCTTGAAGTCTTTTTTTCATATAAGATGAACATGCTTGACCACTGAACTAATCCTTTAATGGAATAAGATTTTGCAATGCTTTCTTCACCATTTTGTTTCTCTTGAAGTCCTCTTTCATATAAGATGGACATGCTTGACCACTGAACTAATCCTTTAATTTAGATAAAACTATGTATATTAAACCCTAAAAATTCAAGAAGCTGTCAATTTTTAACCAATGTTTAAGTGAATTTTTGCTATTTTAATTTTTTCATATAGATTTGACTGAAAAGCTTAAAGTATTAGTTCAGTGGTCAAGGACTTCAAAAGAAACAAAATGGTGAAGAAAGCATTGCAAAAACTTATTTTGTTAAGGAGATATTCAAGTTTAAAGTTTGGTATCATTTCTATAGAAACGACTGAAATCAGAGTAGTTGTGAACTTGTGATGTCACAGTCTCAGATTCCTTAAAATCTGTATGTATTTTAAAGAAAGTTTATTCAATTTTTTCACTATTTGAATTATTTTTCCTCAAACTTTCTTTAGGTGGTATATTATAAATACCATTACTAGTTCAGTTTTACTACTTCTTTGACATATCGCATGGTTTTGAAGCCACACAATCAAAGGACAAATTATGATAGAATACATAAAGACTTTGAGGAATTTAAAGCTATGACATCACAACTAGTCTGATTTCAGTCATTTCTACACAAATGATACCAAACTTTAAACTTAAATATCTCCTTAATGGAATAAGATTTTTGAATGCTTTCTTCACCATTTTGTTTCTTTTGAAGTCCTCTTTCATATAAGATGGACATGCTTGACCACTGAACTAATCCTTTAAGTTGCTACTTCATTTCCACAGACATAGGAATAACAAAAATGTGACAAGAGCTCCCACAACAGTGCTTAACTACTATAGTTTAAAATATTTTGGAGTTGGAGATCAAAAGAGATTTGTGCTCATCATAGTACACCACAGGTGGTGAAGAAAACTCATATGAACTGCGTTTCTAAGCAGCAGTTTCCTAACGGGTTTAAATAAACATGAAAGGTGACTCAATGTAAACTACCCTACAGATACAACACAATGACATACAATACACATAGGTGGAATGATCAGCACAATGAACCTCCATCAGTCGCTATGCTCAGGTATTGTTAGTCTTCTAGCATCACAAGAATGATAGGAGACCTTGAATGGGGATTAGAGAACAGATTAGGCCCAGGGTGTCAGTCACTTTAAGGGGTGTGTTCAGTAATGGAGTTAATAGCTCCATGGTTGGCAAGGTATTGTGTATGTTGAGTTTGTGGTTAAAGGGTCTAATTAATTGTTTCTACGATTACAATTGGTTTGTGGAAGCTTTGATGGATATTATCTACAGTTCTTTTCTTTTTTTTTTCTGTTCTTTTTTTTTCCTTTTTTTTTTTTTTTGAATATGTATTTTAAGAATTACTCAATTTTGCAACATTGTCATTAACCAAACTTTGTTTGGCGAAGCAAATGGTATATTGCCCAAAATCTATAACATTACTGGCACTAGTCAAATATAGTACCAAAATATACTAATGTCAATTATTGATTACAATAACATGTTACACCATTCTAATGTATCCTACACATATGCAATGCGACAAAATATCTCATGACTTCAAAACTGAAAAGAATGTAACTTTTCAGCATGTCTTGTCACCATATAACCAACAAATATTCAGATTTAAAGAGTTAACAACTTTTATTAAATAAAAAAAAAATCAACCACTTAACAACGACAAGCATGACAAACTTAGAATACACAATGCTATCAAATCTCCAGCTTTACTTATCTTTACGAGCTCAAGAGAAAAAATTGCTAGCAGTTGAGGTATTTTTACCTGCCCGCACAAAACTGTGGTGAAGAACTTCATTAGTACCAAGGGAGCTCTAAAGAGTTCTATTTGGGGTATGGTCTTACGGAGGCCTAGAGAAATCATACACTTCATAGGCTTTAATACCTCTAGTACTTGTGATGGTGACAATCAAGAAGACATGACATTTTTTAGTCTTTTAGCGTTACTGCTATTTACTGTTCACATGTAATAGTTTATGAACTAAGACTCAAATTCCCGATAAAACTGGAAAACAAACCAGACATCGCAAACAATACAAATGCCCTTGTCATTAATAGCTTTCCACCCTCTGTCACACCTGTCATCCCACCCTCTGTTCCACATGCCATCCTATCCTATATCCCTCCCTACAAGAAATCATACATGAAATCCAGGTGCCATTCAACCCCATGACCCATATGCCATCACACCTGAAATGAAGATGACATCCTACCCATATACCTTGCCACCCTGTCCGATATACAATGCCACCCTGTTCCACATGCTATCCCTGCCTGTACCCTGTGCCATCCCACATCCCATCCCTCCCTGCACCATGTGCCATCCCACCCTGTCCCACAGGAAATTTCTATGCTACCCCACATTGTCCCATATACCATTCCACCTGAAATCCAGATGACATTCCATTACATGCCATCGTGTCCTACACGCATGCCACCCTCTCCCAAATGTCATTCCACCCTGCCATCCCACCTTGTCCCACATGCCATCCCAGCCTGTCATAAATGTCATGACGCCACCTTGTTTCACATGCCATGCCACCCTGTTCCACATGCAATCCCACTCTTGTTATATATGCCATGACTTTCTGTCCCATATTCTATGGCACCCTGTCCCACATGCCATTCCAACTTGTCATTTCATCCCATCCAATCCCACATGCCATCCCACCATCATCCCAATTCCTACATCTACCAATCTTTTGCCATCTTCCACCCACCATTCTTTCCTATAACTCCCAACCCATCACCTCTATCAATACATCATGTCCCATTTACCTACCCTCCCCTGTACCTGCCAACTCTCCTTTTGTAACTGGATCAGTTTTGTAACTGGATCAGTTTTGTAACTGGATCAGTTTTGTAGCTGGATCAGTTTTGTAGCTGGATCAGTTTTGTAACATCTGACACTTCCAATAAAAACATGTTCAAGTTTTTCCCTCTTATAAACCAGGCAGGGCTGATCTATCTACCAAATCAGAATGAAAATTCATTGCAGATTAATTTGGAGATTATCATAAGTCTATTTATTATGTTTCCACTTTATTCAAGCAAAGACTTACTGTTTTCTCCAATTCATTCCTAAGACACTTAATCATAAATTCTATTGAGTCATCAGCTCTATTGTTTGACCTTTTTTTTCATGCCAAAACAAATATTTCAATTGATATTTAAGTCTGGAATGCATTTGTTCTAAGTTCTTTCAAGGCAAGAATCTCCTTTATATCAATTTCTTTGCATAAATATAGTTGAAATTCCTTTTTGAGGGCAGAAATCTGTTCAGACAATGAATGTGGACAAATGGACGGACAAACAGATGGATGGAGGGTAAAGCTATATCCCCTCTTCAGCAACTTTGTTGACGAGTGATTGAAAATTAATTATGAGGATATTGATGCCTGAATATTCAAAGCACTGTAAAACGATTAATTTCTGACTGACCTTGATGACATTTTAGTTACGTATATAATTATTAATTTCTTAATAGATTTTATAGCGACTAAGCTGAAGCTGCATCTACACATCAATAGAAACATTGTGGTCAAAGTCAAATCTGAACGATTTTGTAGAATACACATTTTTGTTTTCTTTTCATTTCCAGTAATTACCAAGTGTGTACATCACTTAAGACTGATAGAAGAAAAGTTAATTATTTCTTTGTTAAAATTTGTTTGACGAGGATTCACGGCACCATGACAGAGATGGTCAACTTGATAGTTTTGATTTTGTCAGAGGTGTAAAGAGGTTGGCCAAGTCAACAGAGTACAGTAAGTATATAGAATGGAGATGGAAAGGGAAAGATAAATTCAATATAGTAGTAGGTATGGAGTATTAAGAAGAAGATGATTTCTTCTGGGGAGCCTTTTGCAGAAGAGCTTAGCAATGGAATTGAAGAATTAAGCTCTGGGATGCGCAAAGAGTGGGCAGTCAATTAAAATGTATTTGACAGTTAAGGAACCTTGACATTTACGCAGAGGGGTGGGGGAGCCGTGTAAAAATGAGTATTATCAACACTATTAGAAATCTGATAAAACAAATCATAAGTGAGCCAGTTACAAAACTGATCCAGCTTGATCCAGTTACAAAACTGATCCAGCTACAAAACTGATCCAGTTACAAAACTGATCCAGTTACAAAACTGATCCAGTTACAAAACTGATCCAGTTTCAAAACTGATCCAGTTACAAACTGATCCAGTTACAAAACTGATCCACTTACAAAACTGATCCAGTTACAAAACCGATCCAGTTACAAAACTGGTCCAGTTACACCACGGCTTACCTTCACTATCCTTGAACTTCTTGACTGCAACGATTTCATTTGTTTGCTGTTTCGAAAAGAAGAAAATATTTAATCTTTCAGTAAAAGCTTTGAATATCATTGATTGATTGATTGATTGAAAAATGTGCCAAAGATTTTATATCATATGCAATTACAAGAAAGGTGTATTCAATGAGGGGCTAAACGAAGGGATGCTTTAGGGGTCAGTTATTTAAATTGGGAGCCTTCCATGGCGGGGGAGGATCAGATAATTCCCCTACAATTTTAATATGAACCTAATTTGCTTTCTCTGAAAGAAAAGTTAGTAGGTTTAAATTCTGACAAAACAACTTGTACAAGCTCCTCATTCATTCAACAAAACTTAAAGGATTAGTCAGTTTATCTTATACTAGAATATCAGCACTCTGTTGAGCGCATACCTCTGCCCCGCTACAATTTCAACATGCCTAGAATAATTGTAGAGTTCATTTGATCCCCCTACTTAATATATCTACCTCAGAAATCCTAGGCCCAACAAGATTTTGATCTGTAATGATCATTTGCATTTTGAACATCTTTACCCTAAACATCCCAACCCCTCGATTTCTGCCCTTCCCAGGTACTAATACTTTTCAAATTTAAATCACTTGTTTTGTTTGCAATAATAAAACCACATCAAATCTAATCTAAATCCAATCATCAGTTCTTGAGATATTCTAATGACAGAAATTCACCTTAAAATGTCCCCACCCCTCCATTTTCACCCATTTCCTGTTCCTATATGTCCCAAATTTAAACACTTCTTCCTAAAGCAGAAACAAAACCACACACCACATTGATCCAAATCCAGTCATCATTTCTCGAGATATCTTGATGGCAAACAGACAAACAGAAGCGAACACATAACCTGCATCCAACTTCATTGGCGAAGTAATGAAATAGGACTTTAAAAAGAAACCAGAAAACCAAAGATTTTGGGGTTCCGCTGCACACTATGGGTTTATTTCTTTTTACTGTACAATAAATTTTATCATAGAATGGGTCCACTCAAAATAACAAAAAGACAAAATATGTACCAGCTAGTATTCACAATACTGACTTGCATGTTGGCCAGGAAATTTCAAAAAGTTGACAAAGAGTTAAGCCCTACCTACTCATTACTATGCATAATATCACCACCAAAAACAATAGGGCACATCTATGGACCATCTGTGCACGATACATGAACCCAATGTATCGTTCTTGAGATGTTGCATATTTTTTTTTTGCAAAATGATTTTAAGCTCTGTCCACTATCCATATTACTTAAATTCAACATTTCTATACCATGAATATGAACATGCTGGTTACAATATACTGTAATTATACTAAATATAAAACAATACAGTTAGCACTGCAGCGCTTGAAATTTGAAAGTTTCAAGATTTTAAAATTAAAACCTGCCTACTCATTAATATGCATGACGTCACCACCAACAACAATAGGGCACATCTACAGATCATGGACTATCTGTGTAATTCATATGACCTGGAATCCAATGTATCATTCTTGAAATATTGTGTTTATTGTTGTGCGATAGTCACATACTACCGGTAGTGCTGCTTCATCACTACCTGTAGTGTTACCACTAAACATACAGTGATCGCTTGATGCACTCCCACTACATTATATCTCAGTACACTGGGCCAAACTCACATGTTAAACATGAAGCAAAATACCTTGATAAACACCATAATAAATAACCAGTACATACAAGGAGCACTGAAAATTCTATCAAATGGCTCAGAAAACTTTTCCTTCACTTTAAAAAAAACTCCCGAACAAATGTTCCCAACGTAACCTACCCTGATATTGTATTTGATAAAGTCAGCATGCTAGTTTACAATTACATGTATTTCTTAAGTGCCCCCTTCATCTTTTACAAAATTAGCACAACTGACTTCTGGAAGTTTCTAAACGGTGCCATTTTGCTTAGATCGATTGTGTAACTTTGAATACTTCACATTGTGATTCTAGACAGTGGACATAGGCGTAGGAACATGTTCTTCATTGGAAGGGGGAGATAAGCTACAACACTAGTTCAATGGTAAGCAATTGACTTAGTTGAGGAGGCACAATGTACATAACTGCAAAGGTTCCTACACCTATGACAGTGGAAATTTATTTGGTTATTTTTGAGATGATGTTATTGAGAAGAAACAAATTTGAAACTCCATTGTTCCCCTTTTTATTGACCTGAGGTATTTTGAAGCATTTTAATTTAATTCTTGTTGATGAACTCAGGAGTGCAGCTCGTGGGCTGGCGGAGGAGTTGCCATACTCCATCCAGGATCGAGGGGATGCCTACGAGCGACTGGTAGGCAGCTGGCAGGACGCGAGTGGCCTGGTCAATATCTTTATTGTAGGCCCTCAAGTCCTTGGCAGGGGTCCTGGCCCAATGTTGTATCCTAATCACCAGGAAGGCATCAATGAGAAATTGCTTAGCCACTGGGTTAGCTTCCCTATGGGCTGTAGTGAGTAATCTGCACTGAGACTGTAAGCAAGCCTCTACGAGAGGTGCTTCCACTACATCCAGCTTAATCTCCTGTGCCAGGAAATCTAGGAGCTGAGGGACCCGCTCTCCCAGGACCCAGGGGACCCGCTTTCCCAGGAACCATTTTCCCTGAACCCATGAAAGTAATCTAGTAGCTCCATAGTGAGCCGTAAAAGTTCTTGTAACTCACTTAGGATGCTGCCCTTTGTGGCCCTACCAGTCCCTACATGGACCCGTGGTCACGGTGTAAAAAGGAGTCACCCCCCACTACCTACGCCCCACTGACTCGATGTCATCGAGACGTGGGTACTAGTATTGGTGTGGTTTATTCTTAGTTACATCGTTAAGACGCAACTTAGCTAATCAATATAGTTTCAGAAATAACTTACATCCAACAGACCTCTGCCCACGGCCTGCTGACTCAGCGTCGAGTCAGGGGCCCCAGGGGGTAAGTCAGTATAAGTTAAAAAAGGAGGCTACTGCCTCAGACCTCCGTGGCTCAGTAGTGTCGAGCCATGGGATGTGGCATAAGAAGAAAACTCTTGAGAGACTATATTGAGACATGATGTATATAACGTAAAGCACCTCTTGGCACTTGAAAATAAAATATATATAATATATATATAATAATATATATATATATATATATATATATATATATATATATATATACATAAACAAACTAAGATACACCAAAGCTCTCCCACAGGGGATGTACATACGACCCTTAGATGGGTGAGACAAAACTGCGGAAGACGTCAAACATGGTATGAGACAAGCCAAAGCAATTTAGTACACCAGAAAAAAGAATCAAATAGACTTATATCTGAAAATTGATAAAACCGAAGAAATGCACGAAATGTAAAATCTTTAAATGCACAGGGATAGCGTAGAAAACACAAACCACTGTTATCTTGGTGTCTGTGGAGATAAAGCGCAAGAGAGACCCCTGGGTCTCTCTTAATTGAGTTCATAAATTAAAAACTCAGGCTTTGC
Source organism: Chiridota heheva (assembly GCA_020152595.1). Taxonomy (NCBI): domain Eukaryota; kingdom Metazoa; phylum Echinodermata; class Holothuroidea; order Apodida; family Chiridotidae; genus Chiridota; species Chiridota heheva. Next base: position 1,300,538 of record JAIGNY010001388.1, on the reverse strand, counting down.
CCCTGGACCCAGAGGCCATTAAGCGGGCCCCTTGACCCCATGCCGTTAGGCTCCCAATACATATTCAGATTGTCGATCATACAGCAATAACTTTTGACCCTCCAACTTTAAAAACCTTCTGGCGCCGGTGAACCAAATTATGTCCCTCTTTTTCACGTAGTGATGAATGTCATTTGCTTAGTGATGCCGCATAGTGATGAACATGAGTAAAAGTTGAAGGTTTAATCAAATAGATATTGATTAACATAATAAATATGTGTATACATCTTAAGAAAAAGAAAACGCCAATCTTTGACAACTGTAAAGATATTTTAGCTTAAATCCTATTTTCTGCAGCTTTTTTGACATGCGTCACTATGAGGAAATAAAAATCCAGTTTTTAGCGCCAATTTTCTTTTCACAAAAATTTGACATTCATCAGTATGCTGTGCGAGGGACGAAATGAACCTTTAGCAGCCCCTGAAACCCACGCCACATTGGTCACGCTTTCGCGTTCGGATTGCCGCTAAAATGGCTATCAACACCCTTGCTCTTTCGAGAAAAAAAAATCCCAACCCTAATTTTATCATTGACCATACACCTATGCCTGAGGGGAGCACTTACGGAGTGGGGGCGTGTTCCCCCTACTTTTATGAAAACTATATATATTCTTTAAAAATGATGAAAGTGCCCCTTTAAATAAAGAAAAAGTGCTTTTCACCCCAATGCCCCCCACCCTTGATTAAAACTTGTCCGTTTTCTCTGCAGTGAGAATTAAATGGCATTGGAGAATACCTTACAATGGGTGTAAAACGGAGGCTCAATCTTTGCAAAATTGTTGAAGCTTCTTCTGATTGTGAATTGTTGAAGAACATTTACCATTTAAAAATATTTTTCCAGATGTGTACCATTTTGGTGAACCATTTTTGTGTGTATAAATGAAATAAGGAATTTAAAGGGGGAAGGAGGGGGAGGGAGGGGGAGGGAGGGGAGGGAGGAGAGGGAGGGGAGGGGAGGGGAGGGAGGGAGAAGTATGCTATTAATTTGCAGTGATAGTTGTGAAAATTCTGCAGTTGTTTGTCATATAAGCATTGCCTGCATTTCACACATCTTATAAACATAAGAAATGAAATGAGTCATTATATAATTGTTTTTATTTTATTTCTTAATAAAGAAGGAGCACATTTTGCCTTGTGGAAAAAATATTGGTTACTGTTTATGCCTTGTGGCTTTGGTACTGTATGTGCCAATAAACTAATGGTCCATGGAATGTGGTATCAAATACTGATTGCACTGGTGATACAGTAGTTCAAATTGATTTCACACCTTCATATTTTTTACCTCATGGACTCATGGTGTTTTGACTTCAAATTGGTGATATCAATATCTTTGTTTTAAACAAGTTAAGTTTCCAATAACTGTTTGTGGCAATTTTATTGTTTTTTTACATATAGGAGTGAACTGATAGAAGGCTATTTGTAATTGTGTTTGAGAAATGAAAGGGAAAGAAAATACTCCTATAATGTTGTTGGGCAAAAGTGTAAATGGATCTTGGATCTTTGTTAAACAATTTTAGTGTAAATTTTGGTACTTTCTTTGTTTAAATGGGAATCTATGTAATAAATTAAAAGATGTGTAGTACCTGTGATTCGTGCATTGTTTTTAATGACATGGAAAGTGATCTTTAACTAAGAGCAATAACAACAGCCAAAAGAATATCTAAAACACACATTGGATTTGCCTGAGTCATGGTGGAAAATGGGGTGGGGGAGGGAAATGATATAGAATGGCACCGGAGTGTTTTTTAATCTTTGAGGGAACGTTGCAGTATAATTTTATGTAGCTCCTATTCACAATGCTGGGGTCATGCATACTTGTCTGTATCTCAATTTATGTAAAAGAAACTTACTTGTTTCTCACAAAAAAATAACAAAAACAATTAAAACACTTCAGGCCAAATAGGTTTACAATTTTACCTAAACTTTTACAGGTTTTTACCTAAACCTTTACAGGTGTATAAAAGAGCTTATGTGTCTTTTTCTCTTAGTGATACTAAGAATGGAAACAGTCTGTTTCTTGTTAATGCATTTAATAGAAAATTCTCATTTTGATTTCCTTTTTCTAATACATGAATGAAAAAAATTCTGAAACAAATTTGTGAAGAAAAAAACTATGGCAAAATTTTATTTCAATTTCAAAATACAGCACTTTAAAGGTACAACACTGCCATGAAAAGAAAACAGCCTAAAGTTTAAGATCACAATCAAAACAATTGAAATGTTTGTTAATTTGTCTGTGTGACATCATAGGTGTTTCAAATTTACTATAGCTTTTCCTATATGGAGAAATTCTAAAATTTCTGTAACTTGTGAACCAAAACTATCAATAAATTTATTTCAATTTGTTTAACTTTTTTTTTTCTCTTGTCACATATGATTATTTGAATATTCCTTTTATTTTTCAGATAAAGGAAATTGTTCTTAGATCTGCTTCTATTGGTCATCATTAGTTAGCAAAGATATTATCTATGGATTAAATATTTCATTAATTTCTGACCAAATATCAGATTGATTTATGAACAGAATTTTGTAAGAACAAGCATTTCATAGCAATTTCACATCAAGCTCCACCCACTATGAATATTAATATGAGACTTGCTAACATCGTAAATATGTGCACAATACCTAATAACAGCAGCATAGCAAGTATTACATAAAACTGTCAAAGGACTGCTTAATAATCACTTATTAAAGAATTTTTTAATAAGTCCCACCCACTCATTAATATGCATGATATCATCACCAAGAATAACATGTTCCTTGTACTACACATAAGCATTCTGTATACTAATTATGACATGTCTGCAGTGTACGGTTTATAAGATATTGTGAAAACAAGCATTTTATAGCAATTTCACATCAAGCCCCGCTCACCATGCATAATAATGATATAAGAACTGCTAACAACGTAGACATGTGCAGAATACCTAATAATAGCAGCATAGCAAGTATTACATAAAACTGTAAATTGACTGCTTAATAATCACTTATTAAAGAATTGTATAATTAGCCCCGCCCACTCAATAATATGCATGATATCAACACCAAAAACAAACTGGTTCTTGTACTACATATAAGCATTCTGTATACTAATTATGACCTGTCTGCAATGTACAGTTCATAAGATATTGTGAGAACAAGCATTTCATAGCAATTTCACATCAAGCTCCACCCACAATGCATATTAATGATATGAGATCTGCAAACAACATAGACATGTGCACAATACCTTATAACAGTAGCATAGCAAGTATTACATCAAACTGACAAACTGTTGCCAAATTATCAATTTCAAGAATATTTAATTTAGCCCCGCCCACTCATTGATAGGCATGATATCATCACCAAAAACAACAGGGTTCTTCTACTCCATATAAGTATCCTGTGTACTAAGTATGACAAGTCTGCAGTGTATGGCTTATAAAATATCGTGAGAACAAGCAGGCCATCACACACCCACACAAATACATGTTTGCACACACGCCAAAGCGACGGCAAAGGTTCCTGATGCCGTTGGCATCAGAACCAAAAACGCCTATTGCACAATGGACGAGTCCGCCATCTTGTATGAAGGCTTTTGATTTATTTAACACAATTTCCAGTTGTTAATTATGAGTCATAAACCGCAAAATAGCACAGTATACGTGGTATTTTCTCTGAATTGATTTTACTGAAAATATTCCGTTATGGAAATAAAATTTAAACTTTATGTATTTAATTTAATAGCAAAAAATATTTTTATGGGACAGAACCAAAAAATAGACAAAGTGAAAATAAACAAAAACAAATTAAAACAAAAAAGGAGCTTACCTTGTGTCTGCATCTTAACACCACCCCATATGCACCTATCCGAGAAAAGAATGAGAAAAAATGTTTATTTGTTAAATCAAAACCATTTTTATCTTTACTGGGCAGGGGCGGACTGGCGCATAAAAAACTGCCGGTCTAAGTGGAGTAACCGATGCCTTAAGACTACTAGCCAGCTATAATGTATAATGAACAATTTTAGCATTATATAAGTTGGGACAAGCGCCTCCGGCTCAACAGCACACCAGTCCTCACCGGTGAACCATACAGCCCTGCTACTGAGTATCAAAAACAAATGTTAGTTTAAAGGATTAGTTGGTCAAGCAAGTTCATCGAGAGGACTCTAAAAAAAAGAAAATGTTGACGAAACTTCTTTAATATTTTTTTCAGTTAAGAAGATATTCAAGGTTTCTTATTTGAGTAGAAATGACTGGTTTAGTAAGTCTATTAACTTCACTTTCAATTGTTAATGTATTTAGAAGAAAATTTATTAGAAATTTGTACTATTTGGTGGTGAATTACATTAACCCTTTCTAGATGCTGTTTTGATAACTTTCCAGGCACATTCAATGATTTTTAAGCCACAAAATCGCATGAAAAATTCAATACAATGTAAACAAAGACTTTTGAGGATGTGATGTCACAACTAGTCTGATTTCAGTTGTTTCTACATATATAAAACTTTAAACTTAAATAACAGATTATGATTTTTGAACAGTTTGTTTACTATTTTAATTCCTTTTAAGTCTTCTTTCATATTACATGAACTTGCTTCTTCTATCTTGTGTTTCCCTGTTATCATTACCAAAATACATCGCAGTATTAGCCAACTAACAACCAACTGAATACAAGTGGGAGTTATCTAAATAAGACTTAATGTAGAATTAAAGAACAAGTGATACAAAGAAACATACCGATAAGCTACAATCTTCAACAAAACTTACTGGACTACTTCCTGAAATTGTGCACTGCTATTATGAACATACTTTTCAATTTATGCAACATCCATGTTTGTTTGTTTGTTTGTTTGATGAGGGCTTAACGGCACCACGGCAACATCCATACATCATAAATACTGGCACTTGCTTGTTCTTAGTGGTTCTTTGATCGGTATTCTATAATCATTTTTAATTAGCATTTTCTATTCTTTGCATAATTAACCTCAAGAAGATAGATTAACAGCTTTTTCAACCAATCACCGCACCAATTTGCCTAGCAACAAAATCTGCGTAACTAAGTGGGGCAAAACTCCTACGCGATACTGGTACAGTACAGCACAGCTACCGGTGTGTTTCTACATACACATACCGAGTGACGAGAAGATGGTGGACAAAAACTGCACCTACGGGTTTTGTAAATCCGATAAAATGGGTTTAAGCTCTCACGCCTATGTTTATGTTTTGGGGCTTACGTTTCACTAAACCATTAGAGTTCAAAACAGGATGGTCACACAACACCTCCTTCATCAGTTTGTTGCATTTTCAGCTTTGAAAATTGAATATATTGTTTCTTATAGACACTTTTGTAATCCAAAGGGGGTATTTTATCATTGCTTCCTTTTGCCAATTTTGCGCCTGGAAATTTGTGATTTTCGGGCAATTTCCCTTTGCCCTCCTAAATCAAGTTAAACTCCTACGCCTATGACATCAGCTAAATATAACCTATTGACAACACTTTTTCCAGATCTTGTTAATTCTATATTAGGCTTTCAACCCCACATAAAGCAATATGCATGACATCACCACCACAACCACACACAAGCAGACTACCACATATGACCTGTATCCAATGTAGTGTCCTTAAGTAACTGTATTTACAAGCTCTTTTCAGCAAAGCCAATTAAGCCACGCCTATTATGTATATCACGTACAGGTTCCTAATTAATTTTTTCCAAGGGCCATCATTTCACAACAGCCTCAGACCACGGGCCAATCGCGTGGCAAAACCAGCAACAAACCAGTGACAAACAAAACCTATCCCTGAACACAAACAAAGTGAGGGCGCAAGTGATAAGAAAGATGTATGCCAGATGTCCACGGTTCTCTTATCAACCTTCTTTTTGACAAGCCACAGACTGCCCATTTTATAGCAGAACTAAAGATAACATTTTGCTTGATAAGCCACAATGTTATAGTGCGCTGATCTGCCCAGGAAAAGCCTAAAATAAACAAGTAGTTTAAGACTTTTACCGATCTCGTTAAGATTTTTTTTCCCACTATGACTATTGTTTGCTGGTCAGTATGGATTGTCTGGCGGGCCAGATTTTGCCCGCGGACCACCTGTTAAGAATCGCCAATGTATAACAATGATTTTCAATTATTTTATACCATGAATATGTATACACTAGCTAACAATATAAATATACCAAGTATGAATCAAAACAAACATGAAGTTGTTCAAATATGAGCATTTGACGATTTTTACATGAAGCCCCGACTACTCATTGATATGCAAGACATCAACACCAAAACCAATAGGACACATACAAGGCCCATATGGGCTATTTGTGTACCACATATGACATGATTCCAGTGTATCGTTCTTTAAATATCATGTTTACTCATGTTCACCAGCTCTTTTCAGCAAATTCATATTAACCCTGATAGCTATGCCTATTAATGGTATTGAACGTTTCTATACAATGAACACATACACACTAGCCAGCAACATAATTATACCATTTGAATATGAAACAAAACAGACATGTGATTATTAAAATATGAACATTTCAAGATGTTCACATTAAGCCCTGCATGACATCATTAATATGCATGACATCACTACCAAAAACAGAAGGGCACATCTACTGGGCTATCTGTGTACCTGTATAATGAGTAGAGCAGTCTCTAAACTTTGAAAATAGCATGTTAAAATTAAACATTTAATGGCTGTTTAAAATTTCATGTTTTTTTCTTCGTATTTATTATGTATGAACTGAGAGACAATCCAAAATCTTAGTTTTTTAAATAAATTTACATACTTGTTAAGTCTTTTAATGTGGAAAAGAATGTGTTTTCTACTGGAGTATTGATTGGGAACAATATATATCAAATAAATGTAGCTCTTCGAAAAAAATGTATCAACGATGAATGGGTGAAGAATGAATATTATGATACCTAAACCCCTACACTCCTCTTCCCACACACACTCCTCTCCCCACACACACTCCTCTCCCCACACAAATGTCTCCTTCACCCCACACATAGGGGACAGATGTCTCTTTCACCCCACACATATGGGACAGATGTCTCCTTCACCCCACACATATGGGACAGATGTCTCCTTCACCCCACACATATGGGACAGATGTCTCCTTCACCCCACACATATGGGACAGATGTCTCCTTCACCCCACACATATGGGACAGATGTCTCCTTCACCCCACACATATGGGACAGATGTCTCCTTCACCCCACACATATGGGACAGATGTCTCCTTCACCCCACACATATGGGACAGATGTCTCCTTCACCCCACACATATGGGACAGATGTCTCCTTCACTCCACATATATGGGACTAAGCTTGTATGGTGTACCGGTTTTGTAACTAAAATTTAAAACCGCGGTTACGGTCCGATTCATATTTCATGAAAAACAGTATAACCAAATCACTACAAAAAAATTGCCAAAAGATGGTAAAATATCTGTTTTATTTAAATAAAAAGAAAGTTCATGCTTTGTGTCAACATGTTTTTTGTAGTATCTTTTGATTTATTTGTGAAAATATGTGATATTTATGTAGATTCAACCAATAAATAAGATTGAGAATGTTTGGAAATAAATAGTCATAATGTACCTGCAGATAACAGGTTAGATGATGCTATGTATGATGCTATGTATTAACATCTTCTTTCCGGGTTAATATTTCACTGACCACAACAAATTCATTCCTTTATAATCCCTTTATTTGAATCATGTTGAGTCCTTTTGTCTTTTAAAATACTTGGGAATCCATTATAAATCACGACAAATATATCGCAAATGGCAAGCCAAGTATTACGAGACAATTTACGAATTCACAACCAACCACGTCTCACTGTACTGACTGACCCTATGCATGTACATAGTGCTAGTACAAGTTACTGCATAACACATCATTATTCAATGTGTATGTGGGCCCCTGGATACAAATTAAACTTTGCGTGACCCTAAGTTCACGCGTTGTCATAGTAACATGATTAATGATTGGGTTTTCAAGGGTTGTACCATTTTCAACAACAAAAATTATTTTAAATTCAGCAGCTTATGCCGGAAAAAACCGTCGCTATAAATAGATGTCGCATTGTTTGGAAGAGGGTGCATTAATTGTGTGATCGTTATGGAATAACAATGTTCTGTAAAACGAAGATAAATTTTCCCCGTGCTATCACCAGCTTGGTTTGTGAATCAAACCAAGCTATGAATGATTCACATTTCACAATGAGGTCACAAGCGAAACGACCATTCATTTCCTAAAAAAGTTTGTACTCCTTCCCGTCATCTCACTTCCATGTGTATAATAAACCTCTGAACAACAGTCCCGGTCAAAATTGTTCAGATTTTAAAAGAACGAAATATTTCATGCATTTTTTTATTTCTTTATTTTTTCCGTTCTCCTGTAATTATGTTTACTCACAGTAGTAGCCTACAACCGATGGAATCTTCCGTTCCAATCATGTATTGTATGTTATTGACCCATACCACGTTTTATTCGCTTGGGGGTACAAGCTCAAATGATTTCATTGCTTCGAAGTAGAGCAAGTTTATATATGTTTTTGCGGATCCATTAGAGGATTGCCTGTTGGTATGCATAAATGAATCAAATTATCTCTGCATTCCACTCTGCATATCGTTTCACAAGTAGAACGTACAAACAGAATGTTCAAATACAGATGTGTTTTGCTGTTTTATACAATTCTGAGTGACCAAAAATATTGTTCATCATTGTTTAAATGTTTCAAATCAATGTTGAACTTATCTGCAGAGTGCCGAAGAATTGCTTTTGCTTGGGTGTGTGGCATTTGTTGTAAAAATAAAATGTTTTCATAGCTCCTTGCTGAAACAAGGTCTGGTTTGGATTAAGTACGGAATACAATATATTAGTTTAATTTTCATTCCTGATCCGTACAGAGATTGCAGGTAATGATTTTATTTATTTATTTTCATTTTGATGAAGAAAATACAAATTTGGTGGGGAGTAGGACGCTACTTTTTATTAGCAGGCATTTTCTTTTCTGCCTTATAAGACTCCCGTACTTCACACAGTTTTATAGCGCATTGAAGAAGCCAAATACCATATAGGGCGGGAACTTTTGGTGACTTAAGTGTTATAGAAAATGCCACTGCGATGCACAAACGGGACCTATTTAAAGTAACAGCAGAGCAAGAATGATTATTCAACTTGAAAAGTAACAGAGGTATGCATGAGTTATGAGGATTTGTTTGGTTGAGCTATTATTATAAATTTATTTTAAATAGGAGCCATGGTCAAAGAAATGTTGAGTATCGAGTGGGTGGGATCTGAACTGTAAGATTTTTCCGCCGTAGGTTATATGCAAATAAGCAACAATTGTACTGCATGATCACTGATCGAGTTATGATATGGCTAGAATCACACCGTAAAGATGATGCATTTAGTGGCTTAATTTATCTGTTTACAAGTATCCGACAAATTTATTTTCTTTTTATATGAAAGAAAATTGAAATCATAACTATGAATTAAAAATTGTGAGCAAAATAAGGACATACAGATGGCCTGTCGACATGGCCTTTTTCACAACTTTTTATACATGACTGCCCTAAGACCTAAACTGACAAAGGAGTAAAATCAACAATATTTCAGGAGCAAATGGGGTATGTAAAATCACTTTACACACAAACAACATTAAAGTTTGGTAATACATTTTATTGATCAATGCCTCTGTTATCATTTTCAACATTATTTACAGAAAATACTGTTATACAAACATCGTTCACAGCTATCATATAACAGTGCAGTACACTGCAGTTATAGTTACTGTTATGCAATATATGTTCAAAGCTTGTTTACATTACGGGTGAAAAACAGGTTTTCTAGTTGAAACCAGTTTTGAGTTTGGGAAACCGATCGGTTTCACATCGGGGCAACACCGTGCAAGCTTATATGGAACAGATGTCTCCTTCATCCCACACATATAGGACAGAGAGGAAGAGAAAAATTCATTCCTAGTCACTTGACTCAATTCACCTAGAAATGTTACACATACCTTAAATCTCTAAAACAAACTATTTCTGAAATTGTTTCAAACTCACCTTCCCCAACAAGGCCTAGCACCTCATACTTGTTCATTGGGGACAATCACATCCCTGATGCAGTGTATTTCATTGGCAATGACTGCTTGGAACTGGCTTTTCTGTTCATCTAGTAAACCTGAAGATTGTAAAGAACAAGGAAAGAGAATAATATCCAACAAAATTTAATAAAGCAGCTGTTTTAATGAATTAGAAGTGACATCATTTGTCAGCCAGATAAATATATATATATAGACTTACCCACAGGTGTTCCTAGCTTTATGGCAACCTATATACTTAATACACATATATCTAAAAAGGTAGGTCACTTTCTAACGCAACTTTCGAACCGAATATGAAAAATCCTTTTTTTGACCACTTGCGAATCTTAATTACATTTTTGGCTCAACTCACATTTTGCTGGAGACGCTCTTCTTCGTTTATAAGCTACAGTATTTGTTCTTTTTGTCCCATGAGATGTACAAATGATGAAATTTCTACCGACATTAGTCATGACAGTGTAAAAGCCCAACAATTTGCTGCAAACCAAAGAAACGTTGCGATGACGTCATGAAGCAGCACTTCAATTGGTTTGCAGCAAATTGTTGGGCTTTTACACTGTCATGACTGTAACGTCGGTAGAAAATTTATCGTTTTTGTACATCTCATATACGGTTCAAAAGTCGCATAAGAAAGTGACCTACCTTTTTATATATATGTATTAAGTATATAGGTTGCCATAACGCTAGGACCACCTGAGCTCTCACTATCAATAGCGTAACATTACGGCCTGATGTTTTCCACAAAAATACCTCGTTTTCAGCCATTTCCGGGTGCAGGATTTTTTTCTTTTGCTTAGATGTCATGACAAATTGGACACTTATTAGATTTCTGGGAGTTTTCAGTCGAGGTAGGCCCCCTAAGTGCAATCGTTATCAAAATCACAAAAAAATTGTGTTTTCTTGAGTCCTCCTATTGCCCCTATAGATTTTATTTTGGGTGAGAAGAGACATCCGTGGCAGTGTGGTAAAGCTCCAGGTTCGATTCGTGGTGGGTCTCTAACCAGTGCTCCACAACTGGTTAATATAACAGCCATAGGCGTCTTGACATGAATATGCCAAATGAGGTCTGTACCTTGTTGGGACGTTATAAACCTTGGTAAACCAACCAACCCTTGTAGCCTAAGAAAACCTGTAGGCCTAATTTGTAACATACAAAGCAGTAATTGTAACTTGTAAGATTAAGAATAAACAGTAGGCTATATGGCCTAGTGTTACATATCCTAACATGTTATACGAACGGTTGCTTAGGACGCACACACTGCAGCTCTACTGCCACTTTAAAATTAGTTACTGTTTACAAATTACACCTACCACTAAAAAAACAGCTAACGTTACATTCTTGAAACTTCTTGATTGCTCAGCTTCTCGATGACTCGGGATTTGCAACACTCTCCTTAATCTTCTTTACATTCAATTTTTCAATGTATATCAGTTCCTTTCAAGTACTAAGCAGTGTTTGTATATACAGACCACAGGCGTTTTTACTCCTAATCCTAGCGTAATAATGGCAACCTAGCCAATACTATACTAAGTACAGTATATATGTTGCCATAACGCTAGGAACGCCTGTGAGACAGCCAAACCGAAACCAGAGAGCGTGACGTCATTCGCCCTATCGACTGATTGAGAAACAAAAAAACAAAAACAAAAGATGTGGTGGCGCTGCCAACATTTTATTTTCTTACAAAATTTGGCACTTCTGCACGGCCATGGACGATGTTCTTGCTCCAAGCTTCTGAATCAGAATCTGAACAGGTTAAGTCGGCAAAAATCCTTCAAGAGGACATGAACGCCAACCGAGCGTAACAAACGTATGAGAAAATATATCAATTAACAAGCTTAGTACTGTAGTAAGCTTAGCATTGAAACCATGGAGGTACCACCAAAGTGGTACCTCCATGATTTAGGAAAGTAATATTTGCATACATTCTTTATTATCAATGGCGACACGATTGTTATTGATTTTATATAACATTTGTAAATGGGTGTTCTTTCTTGTTTTTAGCAGGAACCAATCTAATTTATAAGGCATGTTAGTTACCCCGTCATACTAGATTTATAATAGTCTGCCATACAGAACCTAGCTGCTTAGTCTCCTTTCAATGGAATCAAGCTTATCTCAGGGGCGTGTCTAGTTTTTCAATTTTAGGGGGCTTAAGCCCATATAAAAGATAAACATACTCAGGGCCCCTGACACAGGTTCAAAACTAGGGGATCAAGACAGAGGTGTAGGTCTCCCCAAATAGTGTCTTCTTCATGACGGTTTACATGCTTGTTTCCCAGTTGGGAGGATAAATTATTAGTAAACATAAAAATTGCCAACATGTGCTTAAAACTTCAGTGCACCACAACTGGTTATCAAAGGCCGTCACGGCCACGGTGGACATTGACTTGGTTGTCGATGTTATGTCTGTCCGTGCGTCGTACTTGTGTTCTCGTCCGGGTCGTATTAAGCGTTTTGTGATAGTATTGCTACTATCTTAACCGAATACGCAGGCGACGACCCCGTCATTGTATTTGTGTGTTCACTCGTCGGCGTCGTCGCCTTAAAACTTCTCGAAATTGACAGTGATTTCCCGAACAAGAATTCCTGGGAAATTTAAGTATAAATCGCGGGAATTGGAGAAAATTTACGAAAATGATAAAGGAGATTTCCCGAAAAGTGAAGAAGATTTCCTGAGAATTGATGAAAATTTATAGAAATTAAATCAAATTTCCTGAAAATGAAGAAAGTTCCTCAAAATTCAAGGAGATTTCCCAAAAATTCTAGATTTTCTCAATTAGATGCAACTTTTATGGAAACTCATTTAACAAGTGCAATTTGTATACTATACCAGGACGAATTTCGAGTTCTCTCCCCACCGTGAGATGACCCTTCTTACACCCCTTGCCAAGACAAGACTTGGCAATTGCCCATCGAACGAAAAGGTAAAGACCTTTGCATTGCTTTGAAAGCAATGGCGGTGTTATGAGGGGCCTTTTCCCCCACAAAATTGCTTTGCCCTCCACTTTCCCGTAGAATATTTTGCAAAGTGACATATTGTGTCCGATTATAGGCTTTTGCCTCCCCCACCCCCCTCCTCCCATTCCCGATCAAACACATTTGCCACTCGCGTGCCCCCATTACTAAATTCCTGGCGCCACAAATTGAAAGATATTGGAGGTCGAAGGGGGGGGGAGATTGGAACTGATAGCCTATCTATAAAGATTTACTTCTGAAGGCTTTTGGTTTTTATGTCGTAGATTCAGGTCCAAATTTGAAGATTTTTTTATCCAAAATGAAAGATATTTGGTCCAAAATTGAATATTTTTGATCCACAATTGAAGATTTGGGGGTCAAATATAAAGATAATTGGTCAAAGTATATTTGATCAAAAATTAAAGATAATTCATTCGATACGATTAAAACATTACCAATATCTGTTTTCTGTATGGTTTACTTGATATTTCACTTAAATATGGGGCTACGACATTTTCAGGGGGTAAGCCCCTAATAGCCCCCCCCCCCCCCCCCAGACACGCCACTGGTTTATCAACATGGCACTGGTGATGGGGTCCCAGACTGCTGATGCACACTGTCGTAACTATAACTATATATGCAGTGGTTTTAAGGTCCGTATGACTATTATTGCACACTTTTCTTTGTAATCTTTGTTTTGTGCTGGCGATAGTGCCACTCGAAAACGTATGGCTTTTCTCAATCTCTCAGATACCGCATTTTTAAAGCCATGACAATGACCATTTTAAATAGTCCCCCTTCACCGTCCGAAAGAATGAAAATAGTTAAACAGGTTTTCATTAATACTTTTTACACGCTTAAATTTGTAACGTTTGTATTTTTGTTTTGTGTAGGGGAAGTGCACCCTCCCCACACACACACACACATACACACTTTGTGGCTTTTCTTGATCTCTCAGATAATGCAATTTTTGTAATCTTTGTTTTGTGCATGTGGAAGTAATATTTTTTACACGCTTAAATTTGTAACCTTTGTATTCTTTGTTTTGTGTAGTGGCAGTTCCCCCTCCTCCACCTCCCACACACACACACTTTAAGGCTTTTCTTGATCTATCAGATAACGCATTTTTTTAGTGTCAACCCATGTTAAATAGTCCCCCCGAAAGAATGAAAATAGTTAAACAGGTTTTCCCCCCGACATACCTTATGGTTTTTCATGATCTCTCAGATACCGCATTTGTCAAGCTCATGTTAAATAGTCCCCTCGAAAGAATGAAAAGCGTGAAACAGGTTTTCATGACTATCTTTTTCCACGGTTAAATTTATAATCTTTGTATTCTTTGTTTTGTGCATGGAGCAGTGCACCCCCCCTTTCCCTCCTCTCCCACCTTATCGTTTTTCGGAATCTCTCATATATTGCATTTTTTAGTGCCAGCCAATGTTAAATAGTCCCCCCGAAAGAATGTTTTTTAGTGCCAGCCAATGTTAAATAGTCCCCCCGAAAGAATGAAACTAGTTAAACAGGTTTTCATGACTTGTTTTTGCACGGTTGAATTTGTAATCTTTGAATTCTTAGTTTTGTGCATGGGGCAGTGCTCCGCCCTCTATCCCTCCCCCTTCTTTTTCCCCATTCTTGATCCCTCAGATACCGCGATTTTTAGTGTCAACCCATGTTAAATAGTTCCCCCGAAAGAATGAAAATAGTTAAACAGGTTTCCATAAATATTTTATGCACAGTTAAATTTGTATTCTTTGTTTTGTACAGGGGAACAACCCCTCCTCCCGTCCACATACACACAACCTTATGGCTTTTCTTGATCTCTCAGATACCGAATTTTTTAGTGTCAACCCATATTAAATAGTTTTCCGAAAGAATGAAATTAGTTAAACAGGTTTTCATGACTAGTTTTTGCACGGTTAAATTTGTAATTTTTGCATTCTTTGTTTTGTGCATGGGGCAGTGCTCCACCTTCTCCTCCTCCCTCCCCCTTCCCCATTCTTGATCCCTCTGATACCGCAATTTTGAGTGTCAACCCATGTTAAATACTTCCCCCGAAAGAATGAAAATAGTTAAACACGTTTCCATAACTATTCTATGCACAGTTAAATTTGTATTCTTTGTTTTGTACAGGGGGAAGCCCCCCGCCCCCCTTCCACACACACACACACACACAACCTTATGGCTTTTCTGAATCTCTCAGATACCGTATTTGTTGGTGTCAACCCATGTTGAATTAAATTAGTCTCCCCCCTCCCCCTCCTCCTCCGAAAGAATGAGTATAGTTAAACAGGTTATTATTACTACCGGTATTACTTGCACGGTTTACATTGCAATCTTTGTTTTGTGCGGGGGGCAGCGTTTCTTGATCTTTCAGATACCGCGAATTTCAGTGTCAAACAATGTTAAATAGTAACTCGAAA